>JALMGJ010000066.1:1045000-1255000 GCA_023362775.1 Charina bottae
CTCAGGTGAATCTTTACAAAATGCCTTTAGACTCCTGTCGACTAATACGACACATTTATGCAACATGATAATTAGGAATTGTATGACAAGCATTGACTTAAGACAAGGAAGCATAAATGGAAGGTTCTTCTTCATGGAAAATCCAGGCTCAGGCCTGCAACAGGCTCTGCCCTTGAGTCACAGCTGACAGATCGGCAGCTGCTTCATTGTCTCTCTCCCCCTGTCCTTAAAGTGATCTCCATCCATAATTACTCATGAAAAATCCTATTATGGTCAGCAGAAGCTTGTAGGACTCTGTGGCCTCTTGTTCGGATGAGCAGGGCTTAAGGGGATAGCGTTAACGCTACACTTCACACGACTTCCCTGTTGCAATTCATGCATACAGAAATTCCCCGTTGTAGAGGAAGCCAGGTCTCCTGCCTGACAATAACATAATTTCTAGTTGGATGGCGAACTATAAAGGCACCTAAATTATGTTTCACGATGGGACACCGGGTTTATGTCTCATTATGAAAAGCACGACGCATCTCTGTGTCGAGTCTCTGACAGCCTCTTTGTTTTATTATTAACAGGCAGTGTTCAAGGCAATAAAGACAATAGAACAAAATTGTGTCATTGTGCTGTTTCCATGTGGGGCAGCCTTGGTGTAACCGTGAAATTAGCTTGAACCCAAGTGCGTGTACTTTTGCCTGCTTCTGCACCTGGGTTGAAGCTTTCCCGTCAGGAACCGACATCTCATCGTGTCTCCTCGGGCTGTTTCTTGCTCGCCAGCTTCTTTCTCACCGTTTAGTTCCACGCTGGGAAAATGGAACCCCCATCTTCAAAGGCAGCATACCTGTGAAGGCAGGGACAAGCAACTGCTGCGAGCCAGCTTCGCGGCCATGCCCTGCCTCGCTCATGGGTCTCTGGGTGCATCTACCTTGAATACATTCCGAAACAGCTGCCCACACGGACTCAGCTCACCCCAACCTCCTGCTCCAGGAGCAAGCGTCATGCTCACTGACTCTCCCAGAACACCCCTTTCATTCTCCAACTGAAGAAGCTGCCCGCCCCATCCGACTTGCCCCAAGTGAGCTCTCTTTCCTCAGCAGCCCTGAGAACATGCTTGCAAGTGAGCCGGTGTGATCGTTGCCCCCTTCCAGGCGGGGCACTGGGGGGGTGGTGAGGTGAGCCTCGGACAGAGGGACAAGTCTCAGATTGTCCAAAGAAGATGGGGCAGGACAGGGACTTGGGCCACCGATGAGCTTTGCTTCCTCTGACTGCTCTCAGCAAGCGGGCTCCTGGGGCTGACAAGGCAGTCCTCAGCATCTTCACAGCTCTGAAGCGTCTGGGGGCTTAGAGACCCCCGCCAGGCAAGACTGATTGCCCCCTTGTAGGCTTGGGGTATGCCTCATCCTAGCACCCCAAGATAAATATCTGTATACAACATCAAGGTCGCCATAGGTTCTCATTTCTCTAGATCAGTGTTTCTCAACCTTGGGAACTTGAAGGTGTGTGGACTTCAACTCCCAAAATTCCAAGGCTGGCTGGGGAATTCTGGGAGTTGAAGTCCACACATCTTCAAGTTCCCAAGGTTGAGAAACACTGATCTAGATAGTATACTACCGAACAGGACTTTGAGATAGGTCTATAGGACACCATGGGCTGAAAGTACAGTCTGAGTGATGGGTATCTGTATGTAGCTGGAAGACCCCAAAGTTAATTCAATGAATATGCGCAGTGCGCCTATTTCACCATTCTTAAATGCATTATCAGAATAACACCGTAAAGCAAATCGTTAATTCTGATTCAGCTGTTTTATTTCCTAAGTTCTGCGGAGGGCGAGATTGTCTTCGAAGCAATGCTTTCTCGCAGGCCCTGGGCACTCTCTCAGCGGTCCTCCATGGCAAATCCAGCCCTGCCGGGGCTGCTGCAGGGAACAACTACCCGGCAGAGGCATTTTGGGGTATCTGGGTGCAGGAAAGGTGCACCAGGCGCCCCAGCCTTCCGGGCTCTGTTTCCCCTGTGCCACGGGATGCTGCTGGCCTGCCCCTTCCCTCCTCCCTGGCATGGACCGGCCTGCCCCCCGCCCCCCCGCTGCGGTGGCTGCAGCTCCTGCCTGCGATGGCCGGCCAGGGAGGTCTCCTCTTCGCCTTTCAGAGTCGCCGACATCTTTGGCAGATAATGGAATGCGGGCATGTGAGCACAGGAGCAGGTGCATGCTAATGAGGAGATCAATTTTAATTATGATTTTAATTAAACACCCAATCCGGTAGGAAATATGATAAGCAGGCAAGAAATACCAAATTTATAAGGGGAAGAAGGGAAGGGTACTCCTGGGGGGGCGGGTAGGAGAGGTTAAAAAGCAGCAGCAGAGGCTGAAAAATAAGGCGTCCATTAGAAAGGCACCAAGACTCTCCAGGATGCCTCCCGCCCATGCCAAATCTACCCCTCTGAACTGCCCCCCTTTGCGGCCTGGGGTATTGGGGGACAGGCCACAACAGCTGCCTCACCCCCAGAAGTGCCAGATCAGGAGCTTTCACGCATGGCTCAAGACACCCCTGCTAACTCCATGGGGCCGTTTGCAAGCCAGCAGCGGCACTTTCCGAGCTGCAGGAAATTCAAACGGTGGGAAAGAAAAGGCTTATTTCCCCCTGTGTAGTTCAGGGCTTAGTGGAACAAAATCTTCTCTGGGCAGCCCTCCCCGCTGCTCAGTTTTGGGCATTGCTTTTCCGACGCACTGCCTGTCCCCTGTCCCCGGCCATAACACAACCGGTTTGGGATGCAGTTGGTGAAGAAAACTGTGGAAGAAGAGGGTTGGTGTGAAAGATGTACCTGGCCTTGGGGTGGGAAAGAGAGCAATGGACAGTCAAGGGTGCAGAAAAGGCAACTCAGCCTGAGAACGTGAAAGCAAGAGAAGGGAACCCAAAATAACCCACCTTCGCTTGGTTGGGTATAAGTTGGAGTAGAGAAACTCTCGTAGGCTTTCCAGATTCTGCTGTTTCTGTTTCTTGACCGGGCCTACATCGAAGGTGGCTGTTGCTCATGGCATCGTTTGTGGGGTGGCAACTCTTTCCAACTCCCATCACCTCTGCCTAGAACAGGGTTTCTCAACCTTGGCAACTTTAAGCTGTGTGGACTGGGAGTTAAAGTCCACACAGCTTAAAGTTGCCAAGGTTGAGAAACCCTGGCCTAGAAGGTCATGGGGTAGTTGGGGGCAGCAGGCTGGGGAAAGCTGGATGAAGGCCCCTTTGTGGCTCTTTCCCCTGGCTTTAAGGTGAGGAATAAGCAAGAAGGGACCCTCAATTTCTTGGCAGATGCTTTATTTATTTATTTATATCTAATTTATATAGCTGCCCATCTCACTTTTACAAGCGACTCTGGGTGGCTTACAACAAGTTAAAACAGCAATAAATACCTAAAAAACACTATAATTATGAACAATTGAAAACATCAAAACCATAAAAAACTGAGCTAAAAGCAAAAAGGTGAATAATAATGGAAGCACCGCCACCTTTGCTCTCTAATCAGCTCCTGTCCCTTGCTCTGAACACACAGATCCACAAAAAGTAAGTCCCAGCCTGGGAGAATCGCATCAAGGGTCATTCGGCACCCTGGTTGCATCGCCTTCCTTCAAGAGAGGCTGGTCTGGACCCAACTGACACTCTTTTCAGCCCCAGCAAAGGCGTCTCCATTTCCAAGGCACTGTAGGCAGCCATTTTAGAGAAACTGGATATTTTGCTGCTAGATTTACATGCTACACTTGTTTGGTTTCATTATCTCTATTATTCTATTTTTCTTAATGATTTTATATTATGTATGTCACTCCAAGCAGGAAACTGTTGCTTTTGGGTGGTCTAGAATTGTAACAGAATCAAAATCAAATTTATTTTTTTAAGTTCCCCCTCGTTGGACAGCAATTTGTGCTGTCAATGCAAAGAGATCACACAGCTGTTCTGTCTTCCGTGGTGGATTTGGGTGGAAAGAAAGGAAAGAAAGAAAGAAAGAAAGAAAGAAAGAAAGAAAGAAAGAAAGAAAGAAAGAAAGAAAGAAAGAAAGAAAGAAAGACAGACGCAATGGTGGGAATGGCACCCAGATCCCTGTAAAACCGATGGCTGCAGCAGGAGGGTGGCTGCAGGATAAAGGCTTTGGCTAAAGAGCTCCTAATCTCTGGAAGTCTTCTGAAACAAAGAGTGTCCTTGTGGGGCTCTAAGGCTTATTTTGGCATTTTCCAAGAGGCAAGAAATGAAAGACTTTCACCTCTATTCAGTGCTGCTGCTTTCCCAAGCAACTCTGATAAAAAGAGAACTAAATTTATTTTAACTGCACTTCCTCAAAATTTGGCTGCTACAGATGGTTTCCTCCTGGTTTTTCTCCCTGGGCACCTCTCTGTTGAAACATGTCCTCCTAAGCTGCTTAGGATGTTCTCTTTCCTTCTCCTGGAGGGATTAAGGGCCAGGAGTGTGAATGTCATCCTGGTTTTTCCTCCTCCAAACAACGAGACAGACTGGGGGGGTGAACAGCTAATGGGGGAGGGCTGAAAAGGAGGGCTGGACAAAGAGAGGTGCCCGGGGGTTTGCTTCAGAAGCAATTCCGCCAAGGCTCCAGATCAAATACACTTTCCAAAATTGAATCAAGCATTTGGACTGCTTCGAAGCAGATGCTATGGAATTGGATGGATTCAATAGCTCAGAAAATCTTTGGGGTCTTTTTGTGAATCGATTAGAACAATCGGATTGATTCAGTTTTTGCTTTATCTAAGCAGGTGGACTTGACTGTCTGAATTGAGTTGGCGGCTTCGGTTGGGCTGGAAAGGTGAGAGGAGGAGGAGGAGGGCGGCGTCCCTTGCCCTCTGCAGGAGGCGGGGAGGGAGCAGAGGAGGGATAGCCTGGCCAAAGGCAGGAAGAGGGTTCGGGTTCTGATTTTGTCTCCAGAAACTCTTTCCAAGTTTCTGGAGAGCCACAGAGCTGTACAGATCTCTGGAGATGTTCTTAACTGTTCATGTTGCAAGGGGTTCCATATTATTACAGGGAACGTCAGCTGGTGTGTTTCAGGGAGGGAAGGTAGAGGCAAACTCCTGGACCCGCTGTGCACGTTGATTTCACTTTCTGAAACATCTGCCTTGTGGCTTTATTTTTTATATCTCATACAGGATGGCTGTGATAGCTCTTAACCATTAACCCCTTGTGACTTCTGGGGAGCCACAAAAATAGAATATTTGAGAATCGTGACATCAAGGCCCAGATAACCTGGTTCCATAAACCATTCAATTGTTTACAGTTTCTCCTCTTCGGTTTCCAAAGCTCAACCCTATATTATTATTATTATTATTATTATTATTATTATTATTATTGTAAAATAACTAAATAATAAATAAATAATAACCCTATATGCAAATCTTGGAGGCCCTTAGGCTGAGAGAGGCATTGCCTTGGCCTTTTGCACTGCCTCACATTGTCAAAAGTTTCCCCCGTTTGATCTTAGTAAGTGAATATTCTGTGAGTCTGCCTTGCCGTCTCTCTTTCCAACCCAAGTAAGCTTCCTGTGTGAGTGAGTTCTAAGCAACACCAGCTCACAGGGCAGAGTGGGAGTTAGGTCGACGGGGAAATGTGACAGCAGACCTCCGTTCTTCAGCTCAGCAAGTTCCTTCTTCACCCAGAGGGAAAAGACATCAGATCTTGCCCATATCCACCACGTCTAAACTTCCCACCTTGGGAATGGCCATCATCAACAGCTGGCACCATTCTTGGCTTCAGAGGAAAAGTAGAAGGTGTCCTTAGCATTGACAGACTGAGTCTGAGTCACCATCAGAATATTTGGGGATGGCATTAAAGAGCAAAACAGTTCGTTATGTAAAATGTTTTCTCCCTTAAGCACCGTTTATTCACATCCAGCTTGTTTCCTGCATTCATTTTGCACTTTTGGCCACCGTTTCCTCTGGGGTGGCCGGAGCAAAGTAGACTTGACAGCCACACCGGTGCCTGCTGCTGCTTTCTCCCACATTCCGGGGCAGCCGGTTTCTCGGGAAAAATAACAGGTGCTGCCAAACTGTTTGAAAACAGACAGTTTAGTTTTTGCCCTGGTATCATGGGTAAGAGGGGAGCAGTGAAAGGTGAAGCTGCTCGTGTCCTTTGGGTCTTCTGTGTGTTCATTGTCGAATGAAGGGAACCTGGCTGGAAAGGATTCCACGTTCACCCTTTCCATTCCTGGATGTTTAGTTGCACAAGGACGGAGCGATCCAGCCGGACCGTCTGTTGGAGCTGTCCCAGGTGGCTTTTTACAAGTGGAGGCGAGGCAGGGACCCCCCCCCCCCTTGTCCAGGAGCAGGAAGCTTCTGGGGTCTGCCTTTCTTCTCAAAGGATCCCCGCCCATCCTCCCCATGTTGCTCTACTGGAGCACCCCAACTGCCCACCTTTGCGTTTCACGTTTAGGGGAACTGACATACGGCACAATTTTTTAGGAGGTTCTTGCAGTTCCCAAGGCAGCTTTGACGTGGTTATTAATACTAACATAATTTCATGATAATTAGAGAACACAATTAAGAGCTATTAATAATGACACAAATAATGACATTTTAAGGCCTCGTTTTAATTTGAGTAATATTCTGTCTGGTGGTATTTAAGCTGCTCAGTCTGGTGTGATTGCTGCGGTTCCGAGATGCAATCTCCCGATCACCCGTCAGTTGCAGGGGGGCTGGCGGCTTCTTAGGCTGCCTGGGGGCGGACCAGGGCAGTGGCAGGGCGGCCAAGGCAGAGGTGCATGCGGGAGGTCCTCCGAAAGAGAGGAAGGCCGGCCGCCTGGCAGGGACACCTCTCCACAGCTCCTCTGCCAATAAATTCTTCAAAGTACTGGCTGGTCCTGCCAAGCTGCTCTGTTCAGTCTTGGAACGGTTTGGAAGGGAAGGAACTGCACACACATAAAGTGCAGGTCTCTTGCTCTTCCACCCTGAGCTTCGCCTGCGTGTTAGTGCAGCGTGTCTCTGCGTGTGCATGTAAATGCAGCGAAGGAAGATTATGGTTTTATCGGCTGAGCTCTTTAAGAACCTTTTCCAGAGGGCACGTTCTCTTAGCAGCTGCGACCTCCCACAGACTTCCAGGGGTCCTTCCAGAATCTCTGCCAGAGGTCCTGGATCCCTGGCCGGAGAAAGGTGGTTGCTGTCCAAGGTCCTCAGCCAGACACGGATTCTCCTCTCCGGCATCACAATCACCTCACTTAAGGGCACCTGCCTGGCCCCTTCTCCAGGCTTCAGGACTGGCTCTGCTTTTTGTGTCTGATTCCAGGATTCCAGCCCACGAAACACAGAGTGTCAATGGGCTTAGTGGAAGCCTGGAAAGTTCAAGGTCAATTCTCAGAGCCCCCCACCCCCGCTCCCCAGCTCCATCAAGGTAAGCAATAAGTGCTGGAAGCAGTACAGGCTGGGCAGTGGTGGAACCCTTGGGCAACGTCCACGAAGAGGTGAAGACAGCTCTGTTCTTAGAGGACTCGGCACCCTCTCTGCCCACCGACGCACGAGAAGGAAGGGCTTGTGGTCCAGGGCCCCCAAAGGGCCTTGTGGGGGCTGCTCAATTGGGTGGTAGGAAACAGGGCCTTGGGACAGGACCGGTGCCCTTCTTCAGTGCTCCTGAGTCCACGTCTTTCCCAAAAAGCTTTCAGAATAGGTGCCCCAGAGAACAAAACCGGAGCTGTGGGAATAGAATAAAATACAGGCTGTTGGTTTAGTTGTTGCCATGTCTTTAACCGTGCAGACATTAATAAACAGCAATCAATGCTATTGCCATGCAGCAAAAATCGGCTGGTTTCTGCAGATGAATCTAGTTGAGGAACACACCAGGAAAGTATAGTTTGGGCTTCTGGGGTGGAAGGAAGGCAGGGCCAATCACATCTGCCTTTTTTTCCCCGACTGTGCCACAGCACCCTTTAAAAGCTGCCACCATGCATAACAAGTTGGCTCTCTTTCCCGCTTTGCTTTCATGGCTTTGAGAGAAGACTAAGCCAAACCCTCCCTTGGATGGTGGTTATGACTCAAGGTGTCTGTAGGACCTTCCAGTTACAAAGGTAATACACTGTTATGTAGAATCACAGAAAGGTGGAGTTGGAAAAGATCACAAGGAACATCCAGTCCAGTCCGCTACACTGTGCACGAAACCAATTACACCCTTCTCAAGAGGCAGCCATCTAGCCCCCTAAAAACCGCCAGGGATGGAGAACTCACCTCCCCTGTAGGTATGCTGCTCCGCTGCACAGTACCTGCAAAGGGAGGGTGGTTCTCCACCTTGCGTATGGGCTTCAGGGAAGCAGCTTGCTGGCCACCACGGGAAGCAACAGGTTGGGTTGATGGGCCTCAGCTCAGATCCAGCCAGGGTCTCCTCGTGTTCTTTCGCAAAAGCCTCCCATCCACACACACATCCCCCCTGCCAAGAACGCTTTACCTGCTTGGTGGGAATGTATCTAGGTGCCCAGGCTCAGGCGGGGGAGGCCTCTTTGCCACCCACAAGACAATGTCATCTCTCTGTTGCGACCTCCCCCTTGTGCAAGCGGGTCGCAGAGAAAAGGCAGAGCACCGTGTCTGAGGGGACCCGTGAGAGGAGCCACACTGCTTCCCACAGGGCTGGAAGTGAAACAGTGGAAGGTGGCCCCAGAGTGGCAAAGTTCTGGGCTGCTGCCCCTGGACAGGCTGGGTGGAGGGCCCAGGGGTTCCTGGCCATGGAGAGAATCTCTGCAGGACTCCGTGAATCCTGGTCCTCTAGTCCAGGCTGCAGGGGGTCAGAGGAGGCCTTTTCCTCCCGAGAAAAGAACTGAAGGGCTTCCTGCCAGCATCCACAGGAGGGTATGGACATGGGGTGCTAGGACACATGGCTGCCACCCCCAGCTCTGTGGCAGCAACAGGCTCTCCTCCCTGTCATTTAGGATGCAAGGAGCGTCTTCTCGGAGGCCCTGCAGCTGCATGGAGCAATTCAGAAATTGCCTTGCTGGACCACAACGTGCCAATTTCTCAAATCTAAAGTCATTTCCAATATTACAGCCTGCACTGCTGAGCTAGGAGGTGCTGAAACTGAATGCAAGGTGGCTATTAACCCACATTAGCCCAGCACAGTCCCCTTCAGAGCGCTCGGTGGGATGTGCCTGTCCTCTGGAGGGCGGGATGGGCCTGCAGGCCTGAGCCAGAGGGGAGGGGACACCTGGACCTGGAAATGTCTCCGAGATGGGTGGAACGGAGGCGAGTCCTTCCCTTTAGGGAATTCTCCATAATCCACCCAAAACCAAACCTTCTTCTTCTGGGCCCCACGACCAGCCAGGGCCCCGCTAGGCAACCACCTTAAAGCGCTCCTTCCAGTCTGGGAGCGCAGATCAGCATCCCAACATGCGTTGCATTTCCACGACTGCTGAGCCCTATCCTGCCTCAGGAACGGGGCCAGCGAGGGTGCTGTCCTTACTGGGATAGTGTGGGACAAGCGAAGGGGAAAGACTGGTGGAGTCCCCCCGGCTTTGTGTCCCCTCTGAGCATCACCTGCCGGCAAGCCTGTGCGGCGTGGACCAGCTCTTCTACCAGCACGGGCGACAGGTCCGGCTTACACTCCACCTGGCCTGCCGGAGCCACTGCCTGGGCTGGGAGAAAAAGCCGGCAGCAGCAGTCCGTGTGTGTTCTGCAGGAGAGCCGCCTCCTCCGAAGGGAGCCACGAAGGGCTGCCAGGATCAGGAGCGGCTTGGCAAGGCAGATGGGGAAGTAGCCCGGGCCCCAGTTCGTGGGCATCTTGCCGTGGGGTGCTCCTTCTTGCCAGGTGAGCACACCTGGAAAATTGCTGGCCAGGTCCAGGTCTCAGCGCAGATATGCTGATTTAGGTTTCTATGTGTGTCTTTAATGAATTCGTGGATTTATGAGTACAGCTTGATGGATGGATTGGCCGTTGGCCAGCGTGCGCAGCAGGGGGAGCCTGACCCCCAAATATTACAACGGTGACTTAAATATGCTCTCCCAGTTGGTCGGGAGCGGGGGAGGGAGGGTAGTGGTGTCGGGTGTGCATATCCTAGCACGCACACACACACACACACACGCTTTACATGCATTTAATGTAGCTCCTTAATAGGCTGTAATGTTAGCAAAAAGCAAGATGCCGTAGCTTAAAAGACAGGCCTATTACTGTGCGTCTTATAATTACGGTGCAGAAAGGAAGACGGGCCCTGCCATATGTTAAACTCATCAGAGGTTAATAAGCTTCTCCAATGTTTAAAGAAATTAGAATCGTGGAATGACAGCAAGGTTCGGGGAGGGGCGGTTTCCTTGGGTGGGTGAGGGAAGATGGGTGGGAGGAGGAGGAGGAGGAGGAGGAGGAGGAGGAGGAGGAGGAGGAGAAGGAGGAGGAGGAGGAGGAGGAGGAGGAGGAGGAGGAGGAGGAGGAGAAGAAGAAGAAGAAGAAGAAGAAGAAGAAGAAGAAGAAGAAGAAGAAGAGGAAAGAATCTCTCTTAATAAGCTGAGAGAAGTCGGTGGTGGTTCTCCTGGGCTGCTGCATCTTGAAGGGAGATGGCACCCCACCCCCCATCAAGGAGGAACCCAACAGCCCAGATGCCCCTCACCCCTGCTTCCATCATCCATCCACATGCCGTCCCCAGACCCATTCTGAGGCGACCCTGCAGTTCTCCTTCTTTCACAAGCTCCAGGAACCAGGAGGACAAAGACTGTGGTGGGCCTCCCCCAGGTAGACACCGCTGGCAGAACAAGGGTTGTCACTTTTCTCTTCGAAAGCCACCACCGGACATGGAAAAGGTCAGGAAGAGTAAGGCGAGTCACTCCCCCTTGGCATACCCTAAAGCAGCTGGTAACTCCACTGGGGGAGCAAAAGGGGAGGGGGCAAGAAAGAAGCTTGCAAGCAACATGGTCACTGGTGTGTGTGTGTGTGTGTGTGTGTGTCTGTTCATAACTTAATTTTCCAGAACTTTCCCCCCTTCCTTCCCCACCTTTTTAAAAAAATGATTGCCGTGGTTATTATTTTGACATTATATCCTTATTGTTGTAAGTATGTCTGCATTTTCTTCTGCTAATTCGTTTAGTATAATAAAATAAATAATCTCCTTCCATATAAATAATCTCCTATCCTCTTGGGGTCCTCCCTTTCTTCCACAAGCTGGACAGCTTTACTTCCTGGCTCCTTCCAGGGAAGGTGAATGAATCCCATAAGGTAGTTATGGAGAAACCCAACATCTAGCAAGAGGTTCCAGGGTCAGAGACATGAACTGGAAGCAAAAGCCACCGAGAAACCAGGGGTTCTCCAAGTCCATGGTGCTAGAAACGCAACGCCACAGGTTTGAGGGAAGGGGGACCCCAAACCTGAGACCGTTTAGCCAAAGGTGGCCATTCCTGCACTCACGTTCAGAAAGGCAGTGGACCGGGGGTTCTGCTCCCCATCTGGTCAGAGTTCCCGCACACTCCATATATCTGCAACAAAGCTGACGAGACAGTTCCAAAAGCATTGTATCGGATGAAACCGTGAGCGTTGCCAGATGTGCTGTGGTCCGTCTCCCAGACAAGTGAGCTGCTGTTGGCAAGCTGTCAGAGACTGTTACCAGCAGATGCCAGTAACCTTCACATCTAGGCACTCGGGGATTCTGCAGGAATGCAAATAGTGTGTGCTTCCAACAGCTTGATTTTGTATCTCCTCAGTTTTTGCACTTAATCAAGGGGCGATCTGCAGAAAGGGAAACCCAAGCCATCTTTTCTCTCTTCTTCTCTCTTTCCAGTGCAAAGCCACCCCTGAAATGGAAACTCTTCATTACATGCAACCTTCTCTTAGGATCATACATCACAGTTTTAATACTAATGTAACAACAAAAACAACAATGATGATATACAAGTAAAGAAACTTTCTTGAAAGGAGTTCAGAGACAAGGGTTATCTGCAAAAATGGAATTTAAATATGACTATAAAAAGCAAAACCTTGAAATGAGATTAGGAAATTGGAAAACCAAAACACTCCATGGGCATTTTTCGAAAGCTACTGAAAATTGGACCTCAGAATATGGCAGTGGCTTAAGAGTAGTACATTAAGAAAGCAAACAAGCACTATGCACAAATGTCATCAGGGCAAAAATAGAAAATACCAGTTTGGATAATAAATGCCGATTGTGCTGAGATAAGGATGAAACTGTTGACCATATAATAACTGGATGCAGCAAAACACAGATTGATTACAAAAAAAAAATCTTGGTCATGCCGGGAAGGTATTACACTGGCATTTATGCAAAAGGTACAGATTAATTGTCAATAAGCATTACTGAAACCACAGATAATGTTATTGAAAATGGCAGAGCAAAAATTTTATGGGATTTCAAAATTCAGACTGATAGACACCTGGAACATAACACATCAGATACTGATATTGTCATTGAAAAGAACTACATTTGGTTTATTGATGTAGCCATTCCAAGAGACAATAATTGTGAAGACAAGGAATTGGAAAATACTGTAATCTTTTTCAATTCCTTGTGAATTGGAAGCTATAGCTATGAGCTATACGGATTGCAAAAATTCAGAAGAAGTTGACAGTGATACCAATTGTTATCGGAGCACTTGGTGCAAATGTTATGTGAACTTAGAAAGAATTTGGACTGCCTACTCCGGAACAGCTTATCACAGCCCAGCTGCAAACAACAGCACTGTTGACTATCTCATACACCATCAGGTGTGACCTTTACAATTCCCAAAGTTTGGACGGTGCTCATATCAGGAAGAAGAAGAAGAACAGCCAACCTTGACTGTGACCCATTATTAGTGGAATAGGAATAATACCTTTCCCCTTGCACAATCCATAGGGTAGATGAGCTCAGACAGGACAATGCTGGATCACTAGGCCTGTTCCTTCTCCCATCATCTCCCCAGAATATGGAAGGATGAAGTGCCCACGTGTTCTCATGGCCCAGAGGAGGGAGAAAGAATGCTGGGGATTCAAATTCCCAAGGCTGTCAGGATGGTTCCGTATTAAATACTTCAAGGAAGGGTTAGGCTTAGGGAATGATCCTGAAGAATTAAAAAGTCAGACTTGAAATCTACTGAAATTGATATTTAGGTTTAAATATTTTTAAAAAGTTTTAAAAAAGAGAAAAAGGAAAAAGGACTCACTCTTTTCTGGCCCTCTTCTCCATCCCAAATCTCCTTCCAAATATTAAGGGAAGAGAAGAAATACGAACTTTCTGATGTGGCTTATTTATTTTGTTTTCTTCAAGGGAAAAAACAAGTAGAAAGAAGGAGAGAAAGAGGCCACAAAATCCATTCTTCACCTGACTCATATTTATTCTAATTAAAAAAAATCTGACAAATGTAATCACTTAATTGCTGCATTAAGCATTGTACACCCCTCCCCCCAACAAAACTCTTGTTCTCACCCCTCCAATGCTGCCTAACAAATTACGTTAAATTATGCAAATAGCTCTTAACCAGAGATTGCTTCTCTGGATTTTAATTTCATTTTTTTGTTGTTGTTTTTGTTTGGAGCGGCAATTTGTTTTTCCAATGCTCCTAGGGAGGAAATTGCCCTGGGGAAGGAAGAGTCTCGGGAAGGGCGGGAGTCCAAGGGGGTATCTTAGGAGGTGAGATTTGGAATGGGCCCTGGACAGCCACCCAACTTGGTCCCTCCAATGACTAGGTTGGCGTGGGCTCATGGGAACCAAAATCCAACATCTGTGAGGCTCTCAGCTGAGGAAGCTGCTCCAGAAACCTGTTGGATTCTTTTCTAACACCTGGAATGCCTGAGGCCAGGAACTGAGTGTTTTCTGCACTGGACAGTCCACCCCGTGAAAGCGGATCAAGTTAGTACCAGCCCCAGCAATGCTGTCTGACTGGCCACATTGCAAAGGCAGAAACAGACATTTTTTTGAGCTAGAGCTGCAGTAAATAATCCAACAATTATCTACCTCATTAGCATAGCTCTTCCATCACTCTGCTTTCGGCTCTTCCAGGGCACAGCCTCTCATCTCTCCTTTCATAGGAAGCTGCTGCTGGCACCTATCGGTCTCTGCCCAGGAAACCTATTTTCTCCTAATCATTTATGAGCTGACTGAGATTTGGGCTTCATTTCCAACCAGCAAGAAAAATCAATCATGTTTACATTATTCAATTAAAAAAAGGGGGGGAATTCTTGGCTGAGAGTTTCTTGTCCTCTCCCAAGCATGGAGGCACTTGCCACAGGGAAGCACAAGTCTATCGCCAGAGTGGTCCTTGGGCGAAGAAGGGCAGCAGCCGCTACTCTGTGCTGGGCAGAGGGAGCCCCTTGTCTCAGAGAGAAGGAGGTGAGCCTGCCGAAGCAGACATGACCCCCACCCCCACCCCGCCTGGTTCGCCCACCCCAGCTGTCTGCGTGGCCAGGTTGGCATCCTTGACTTCAAAGGGAGTTGGCATCCTGCCCACATATCTCACGTTCTAAGCTTGTTTCTGAGCACAGGTCAGGCTATGGGAACACATGGTCTGTTGGCTGAAATCAGGCGAAGTCGGGGTCTTGCCCAGATCATCTCTTCCATCTCTAATTAGGTTTGTGTGAACTGAATGCATCTGCAGAACCCTAAAATTCTATATCCATGTCAACAGGAGTAGTCATCTCAGATTAACACCTCCAAATATGACCCCTGAAAGAAAAACAAACAAACAAAAACCGATAGGGTTGTATTCTCCAGGGCGCAAGACATTCATTAGAAACACATTCTGATACCGAAGTTGGCCTTGATTAGGTGAAACGGACTACTGTGAGGAATTTATGAGGAAAAGACGAAAGACTCCTCATTTACTTTGTTCATTCCACCATATTATGAGAGAACGGTCACCTTGAACCCATGAGCCAATCCTCCACAGTTTAAACAGGGCTCCTGTCTCCATGATTCAGAACACGGTCCAAGGAAATGGGGAGTCATCCGTCAGCTCTCTTTCGGTGATCGTGTGTTCCTAGAGCAGAGAAATATCCACCACTGGAGAAGTGGTGGTGGGAATGACAATGAACGTTATGGATGCTGTCAGGATGCTCCTGCAGTCTTTAGAGGAGACGTCTTGACAAGCATTTGCTTCTAGGTAACTAGTCAGTAAAGAACGACTTTCCCTGATCTTTGTCTGAAAGAGGGAGGTTGAAAGGAAGAACGGGATGTTTCTCCTGCTCAGCTTCAAAGTCCTGATGCAATTCTGATCAAAAGTGGCCTCCACAAGATTCCCTTGGGGAAGGTCCCCCCCCGCCAGTTTTGTGCCTGTTCCCTTCCCTCCACCCCCCCAGTTCTGCTTCCATCGGTCCCGCCAGCCAGAACTTTTCTTTTTTCCTTGAAATCCTTCCTTGGGGCACCACCTCTGGGCCACCAAAATCCAATTTAGTTAGATCTGAGGCGAGGGTGGTGGAGGACGGTGGCTTTGCTGCCCAGCATAGGAAGCTTGGGCAGGGTGATCCTCTTCAGAGCTGCTCAAGATCTTCTAACAGAATAATTATAACTGGGACACACTTCCCTGTGGTGACAAAATAAGATGGAAGGATCAGCTGGTCACTGTTTCCTTTGAGTTCTCTTCTGTTTTTCCTGGACTCCGTTTCTCTTCCTCTCCTGCTTGCTGTGATAAATCTGTGTGGAATGCTGATGAAGCCCTAAGTGCAGCCTGATCAGAGGCACTTCATTTGTCTGCTCATTTCCTCAGATCTAGAGCCATGATGAAGAAGAGATGTAAGAAATGTTTCCTGCATTTCCTTTCACAATTACTGTACATTCCACTTTGCAAACGTCCACGGGCAAGGCAGTTCTGGGCCATTTCCTCCTCAGCCTGAGAGGAACCGCTTTTGCAAGGTCACCCTGGGACTGGCACGAAGGGTTGCCACCTTTGTTCCTCCTGCGCTCTCAGGGTTCTCGAATGCCAGCTGCTCTCAATGGGCAGAAGGCTTGGAGATGCCACCCATCTCCTTTCCATTTCCCAATCATACTCTGCACAAATGTGTAGTGATTTCTTAAAGGTAAAGGTTCCCCCCGCACATTTGTGCAGTCGTGTCCGACTCTAGGGGCCGGTGCTCATCTCCGTTTGTTAGCCGAAGAGCCAGCATTGTCCGAAGACGCTTCCACGGTCATGTGGCCGGCATGACGCGCGCGGAACGCTGTTACCTACCCACGGAAGTGGTACCTATTCATCTACTTGCATTTGCATGCTTTCGAATTGCTAGGTTGGCAAGAGCTGGGACTAGTGCGGGAGCTCACTCCGTCACGTGGCGCTCGGGTCTCGAACCTCCAAACTTGCGATCTTCCGATCAACAAGCCTGGCGTCTTACCCGCTGAGCCACCACGCCCCTTAGTGATTTCTTAGACATTAGCTGTTAAACTATTTTAGCAACAGGCTCAGAACTTTCCAAGCTTTGGAGTGGGTGGGTCCTGGGTGCTAAGGCTAGACTGCAGGAGTGCAGGCCTCAAATTCAGGGCCCGTCTGCCGGCCCCCCTGCCCCAAGGCCAGAGGGCAGGAAATACATGCATGGCCACATCACTGGGGCTGATTCAACCCGCTGGAGCAAACGCAGAGAATTGCAGAGGCTTGCTTACGCTTCGGCTTCACATCACCTTTACAGCCAGGTTAACCAGCTTGGCCAGCTACTGATGCAGTTTCCCTCTCGCTCACTCTCTCCCTCACGGATCCCACAACACACAACTCTGTCGGCCACTGGCCTAGTGAAATTGTGTTCTGGCAGCAGACAATCCCACTACCTGGATGTGAGTCACCAGTTTTAGAGTGACAGGAGCTGTCCTATCCTTTAGAAAGGGCCTGGCGTCTCCCGAGACCATTGGAAAGTCTATGTGACCTCACCCTTTCTTATTGCCTACCAGGCCGGCCGGCCGGCAGAGCCCCAGGCCCCAGGCTTTATAGGGGGTGCGTGTGTGGGAGGGGGACTTCTGGTTAGATCAAATGGGTCAGTTGCCTGGAGGTACCTGTTCCCCTGACACGACTGACTGGGTGGCCTTAGTTTAACCTTGCAGATGACTGTCAGCCCTTCAAGGTAGAACAGTTCAAGAAACACCCTCCACAGGAAGGCTAGAAATATAACTGATTGGGAATGGTTACAATAGCAGAACCTTGCAGGTCTGACGGTGCTTCCGTTCCCCTCCCTCTTACACCCCAGGGAGTCTCTTCTGAATACTAACCCCCTTCCCAGGATGTAAGGAAGGTTTTTGCTCCAAGGCCATCTCCCTGGCTCTCTACAATGACTGACACTCTTTGGGGCCAAATGGGACTCCTTGGGATTAGTTTGTTGGGTCAATTAACCTCTTTTTGCTGCTTCCACAGCACGCCAATCCCCCCCCCCCCCCCCAGTTAAATGTGTTTGACAACAGAGCTTCTCTCTCCTTACCTGGGAATATTGTCTTAGCCGGTAATATTACTTTTAAATGAAATGGGGAGGTCTAATAATCGTTGAATTTGGCAAGTGAATTCAAGTCCAATAGTTCCACTGAATTCTGTATGAGCGTTGGCAGTTTTGGGAGGCACCGCCTGAGGTCCATCCTCGGTTCATGGACATGTCAGAGGAGGGGTTGGTTCTTGCACGGGGTGTGTGTGCTTGGAGGTGCCAGTGCTGTGGTGTCTCTACGGCTGACTCTGCTGCTCCCTCGAAAGAGCTTCCACGGAGCATCTCCTCCTTGGGTCTGGCAGCTGAGGACAGCCGATAGGAAGGACCAGGGGATCTCAGGGGCTGCCTGGAGTCCTTGGAACTCAGCACGATGAATGGATGCTAATCCTCTCACTCAGCTCCAGACCGTGAGCTCTGTGTCTGGCCTTTTAATGGAGCACATCACATCCACAACTGCTAAAAACATAGTGGGTTAAATATGGGAGCAACCTATCACGCTTTGCTTCCACTGTTCCATATCAGTTTTTAATTCCTTTAATTAATGAGTTGTTTTCTTTTTATATGCCAGTGTTTCCACAGTAACAGTCCAAACCCAGAGCTCAGCGTTTGGGTGAATAATGCCAGATTTTCTTTAATGCATTCGTCTGTGAGCGTGTGTTTCATCTTCAGTATGTCTTTCAGTTACATGCAGCAACATCGTGCTCCTTTTTTCATGGAGCAAGTTCCTTAAGTGATGCTTTACCAACCTATTGAGAAAGGATTTAACTTTATTTATTTATGGAAGGGAAAGGGGCCACTCCTCGTTCGTCCTAGTCAGGGTCATGGCAACATGGGAATTTTTTCACCAAACACTAATCTAACCCAATAACAGTGCAATTCTCTGACTATCTAATACTTGGAAGTGAATCTCACTGTGTTGAGTGAAACTTCCTCCCTAGCAAATGAATTTAGCACTGACCTAGGCACCACGGGATTGCTTCTAAGTTAATCTTCCTAAGCCTTCAAAGCTCATTGTGTTGCTTCAGATTGCAGGCTGGGATTTCTATATCTTTTTCTCTCACTAGTTGTCTTTGTTGCTTCATGACCAGCTTGGACAAAGGTTCTGGAAAAGTTCAAGAGTCATCCCCTGCTTTGTCAGTGATTATGGATGATTAATGCTGGTTCAGTATCCCTTGATACAATTTTTGTAATGGGCCTATCCAGCCATTTGTGCCTCTGTTTGACAAATGCTTCACCTTGTGTTCCCTCCACTTAGCCAGGATGACCGAGCCTTTGCAATCTGTCTGGAAGAGTAAGAGCTTTTAGGTGCAGGTGGCCCATCTATGAAGCGTGGGACCAATGCTTTGGCTGAGAAGGGGCCAGCTTCTCCAGGTACAGGACTCTTGGAGGATGCAGGGAATGTAACTGATGTGAGGAACTTCCTCTGCCAGAGGCCTTGGACAGTTCCTGGCAGGAAACCAGAGTAAACAAGCCTAGTAGGACTCAGCACATGACATGCAGCTTCATAAGACCCGGGACAGCTTACTTCAGAGGCACGTCATTCAGAGGGAAACAGCTGCACCCTTCCCAGTCTAACCACTGCAGAGAAGAACAGCAGAGAATGTGGTGATAGGGATGGAGGTTGAGAATCATCTTGGGGGTGGGGGTGGGGCAGGAAATGCTAAGATGGTGAAGCAGTTTTCGATCCTGGCTCTTCAAGGTTACTGCTTGGATGGCAACATCTCAATGACTTTTCCTGAAGTGGATTTATGCGGCTTTTGAGGCTAATGGCCTCAAAGGACAGCCACAAGTCACATCTCATCTGGTAGTTTGATCTTGAACCCTTCTGAAGAAGACACATAGTGGACACAAGCTCAGAGAGCACCAAGGACTCCACAGTTGAACTCTGAGCTACAGATATTCTCTTGTATTAGAAGACACATAGTATTATGCGAGCTTCAGATGTCCAGGCTGTTCTGTGATTATTGCATTCAGGATATGGCTCATGTTCTTACCTTTGTCTACTTGTGATCCTGAAAGAGCAAGGAGCAGACAGGTAGAGTCGGAATGACTTGCTTGCTACTTTCCTTGAGAGAAGTAGCAAGCAGCCCACTACTATGAAAGTCACTGCAGTCGGGCCTAGCAAAATGGGCCGTTTTTACTGCCTTGTTGCAGTAGGTGAGTGTCCAACCAGGATATGTCATTCAGCAGCAAGTCTAGTCTGAAATGGTTGGCTAGTTCTCAACATCTCTAGTTGGGTTTCCATTTTCTTTGGCTTCAATGTGGTTCCAGATCTTGGCTGGGGGATCTAAAGAATGTGATCTGTTCCCAGCTGATTTGGGAACGAATCCCCCTTCTGTTCCCACTGAGCAACTGGGCTCTACCTCCCTGCTAGGAGCAGAGTGGGAGAGGAGACAGGGAGGCCACCTGATGGCTGGTCTCCTGATCGGTGCCTCCTGACCAAGGAGATGAGCCTGCTCACTTCCTTAGCACCTGACTGTTCCTGCTGGCATCATCCACTTGTACTTACTACTTTTGTTAACCTCTGCAAAGATCATTTTATCCCACTCTGATGAAGAACATAAGCTAAAAATACCCGGCTGTAGGAGGTCTATTTCATTGCCTCCTCAGTATTTCTCTTTGCACGGCCGTTGCTGAACATCTTAATCGGATGGTTAGGGTGTTTAATTATCCCAAGTACCGGTTTTATTTTCAAAAATTCCTTAGACTATTTAATCCAATAGAAACACATTAGGCACTTCAAGGTCTGTAGTTTTTCATTTTTAATTCTTACTTCTCTTAATTGATGGAGCCTCCAAGGTTATGGCTTCAGGAGCAGAGAGGGAGAGAAACTTGAAATATGGGGTTGTTTTCTTCTGCCTTACTAGTTCAGTCCCATGGATGCAAGCAGATCTTCCAGGGCACAGAAGGACACTCGCAATTTGAAAGGGAAGAGGTGGAGCTCTTTTGTCTAACTGCAAGCCGTAAGGATTCAAGAGGGACACCCACAACACTACGCAGGCCAAAAATGAGAGGGGGGTCTTGGAAGAAATGCTCTGAGAGAACCTCAAGCCAGGGAGGTTGGGTGGGGAAAGGGAACCGAGGTTACGCTGCAGACCCAATGCCTCCTCTGATCAAAAAGCTCTAAGCCTGAGTTATTATTTTACCCAAGAGACTAATCAGCAAGGAGGAGGTGAAGGCAGACGTGGTGTGTGTGTCTCTTGCATCTCTTGCATATATCTTGCATACCTCGGCGTCTTCCCTGGCCAGTGCAGAAGGCCCAGATCCTTCAGATCCCAGTCGTTCCCCCCAAGGCTGAAGCGCCCTGCTGAAGCTGAGGCCACTTTAGGGCATGTGCCTAAATAAAGTCCAGCCACCGAAGAGGTCCTGGCACTGCCCTTGGGTGCTCCAGGGCCCTCTTTTCAGTATGAAAAAGGGCCCAGCTGTGCACATCAGGGTGGCCTCTGCAGCTGTTCTGCTTCTCTGTCCCTTTTCTGCTGTGGCTTCACTTTATCTTCAACCACGCAGCTGGCATCTTTCCACTCCATGCTACAATTTTTAAACGGACGGAAGGAAAGTACTTGATTTGGACACAATGCAGTATTTATTGCTCAAATAATCCTAAAGCCAAGAGTTTAGCTGGGTTGCGAGAAGGATTAAACTAAAGCTCAGATCAATCCAGAACCAATAGCATCCAGGGGCCTCAATGAATACACCGATAATATGGCGATTAATAGCAAATTAACAAATGCTTCGCCTATATAATAGTGCGGGTGTCCATATATGCGCAAAATTTATTAGATAAATGGCTACTCTTCCTGGACACTTCGTGGGTCACGATTGCATCTTAACACTCCACATTAATGCATCTTTTACAACATTGGAGCTTCCCTGAAGTTGCTCCTTTCTAACTGGAATTACAGGCCCTGGGTTAAAGCGAACCCCGCTTTTCCTTTAACCAGACCCAGCAGGCCTCTTGGCATCCCTTCTCAGCCAAGTGACCCCCTCCTGCCTTGGCCATCAGAGAAAGTGGCCTGTGTGGCACCATGTGCCACCGATGTCCCCCTTCGCCTGTCCACTCCTGTTCGGGTGAGGCCGCTGGACTCGGGCCGGACGTTGGAAGGGGCTCTGCCTGGCTCCCCTGGGCTGCCTCTCAACGTCGACCTGTCTCTCAAGTTCGGGGCCCACCCAACTGTGCCGGACGCTCAGCAGAATATTTTTCTGCCCCCTGCAGCCGTGCCAAGGGAGAAGCAAGGCGGGGAGGGCATTGGCCATCACCGAAAAGTGCCCCTCTGACCCGCAGGAGCACAGTGCCGCAGCCCCCTCTCGCCCACCAGGCTCTGGGTCTGGAGGGAGGAACCCTTCCGAGGTCTCTCTGAGCCATGCCAAGCACGGCCGCTGCAATCAGCTCATCTGGCTGGGACAGCAGCAAACTCACCTGCCCCAAGGTCCTCTATTTAACCCCCAAGGCGGTTCTGCCCGCATCGCCTGGACAAGTCCAAGCTCTCCTGGCCCCCGAGAAGCCCGGACTGTGGGATGCCATCCACAAGCCGAGAGGCACGACTTGGGCAGAGAGGCCTCCACACCCGCCTGAAGCCCAGCAGCCTGCCCTGGTCTCCACGGTCTGCCCACACCCCCAGGCCACCACGAGCATTCCCTGGCCCTGAGGGGCAGGCCGCCTGGGGTGTGCCTCTTGCTCTCTCCTGGCAGGGCCCATGGGCATCCCCCGATTTGGGGAGGAGGGACCCAGCCATCGCGTGGCCCCCACAACGGGTCCTTCTGTCCTCTGGGCGCACTCTGGCAGCAGCCTTTCCCGGACGTTCTTGGCAGTGCCGGGGAGGGAACCGGGCAGCTCTGCCGCAGGGCCCTCCACGGCTCTCCGCTGCCCAAGGCCGGGGCTGAGCTGCCAGGGGCAGCCGAGGCAGGTGCCCGAAGGAGCCGGAACCCGGCGCTGGGCAGGCGGGGGGGGGGGCTGCCAGTGGGGCTGCCGGGGCTGGAAGGCACGGAGCAAGGCGGGGGCTGCCTGGGGTGGGGTGGGGGGGGCTATCCAGAAGCCAGCAAGGCGGAGACAGCTTCGGCAGGAGCTGTTGCCTCAGCAACTCCTAGCCTGCAATGGAGGATTCAGCCTCTGAGCTTCCAGGTTGATTTGCTTTAATTCTGTTACGCTGCACCCTTCATTAGCCTTTAATTAGAACGAGCTCCTGTTGCTGTTTTTTTTTAATCCTGTGTGTTCCCATGGCTGTTTGCCACTGGATCCTGGGAGTGGGAAAGCAGAGGAGCCCTCCTTGTTGCTTGTTCCTAGCCTGGCTGATCGCCCTTCCTGGGCACCAGCCAGCCAGGTCTCCCTGCCCTTTCCGCCCTTCCGGAGGATCTGGGGTCACATTGACGAAGGTGCTTTCACCCAAAGGCAGAAAGCCCCTGCAGGGGTCTTCCTCCTCCTTGGCCACTTCCAAACGGCTGGGGCTGATTCTGTAGTGATGGACAGTTCCCACCCTGCCAATTCTCCTCTGTCCTTGTTTGGTTGTTTATTCGTTCAGTCGAGGCTTCATGGACCAGCCCACGCCAGAGCTTCCTGTCCTTGCAGCCTTGATTTTCCTCCAGGAGTTGAGTCAGCGAAGGACCTTTCCGTTCTTTGCCCTGCCCTTCCTCTGCCAGAATGTCCATAAGCCGCAGCGTGTGGCAAATCTGAGCCTTTGAGCCAAGGCTGAGGAGATGTGCCCACCTTTTCCTGAAGGACGGAGATGTCCTCTCGTCCCCAGAGGCCCACCTGCCACGGCCTTCCATTGGAACCTGGCATTCGTTGTTAGTTTGTCAGGACTCACATCTGTCTGTTTTATGAAGTCTGATTACATTGGAGCATTTTCTGAGGAATCTTTTTATTGTGAAAAATTAAAAAAAAAACTTGCTTAAGAGAGGCCTGGGATTTTAGCAGATGATGCTCCTTATTATTTAGAAACCACACAACTTTCAAGTATAATAAATTGCTTGCCTGCAGCCTTTGTGGGTTTTTACTGTCACAATCGAGAGGGTTGCATATATTCATGAGTGAAGGTGGGAAAAATAAGACGGTCGGTGCCAAGCGGGGCAGGCGAAGGGGCCCTACGGCCGAGTCCCAGTTGAAGGGCAGGCCCGTTTAATGGTATCAATAACCAGCTTCCAGCTTCCTGCTAGCTGGTTTCTCAGGGCCGGCCTGCAGCCAACAAGCTTGGCCTGATTTCTTCTTCTCCCTGCTCTTCTCCTGCAGAATCCTACAGGAAACAGGCGGATGATATGGTGCATTTCACCAAAACCGTGTTTATTTTTAAGCCCGCAGCCTGGAAGCAAAAACAGGTCGAGGGGCCAGAGAGCGACCTTTGCTACGGCTGCTGGCCTGCTAGAACAAGGAGCCTAAGGTGCATCCTTCGTTTAAAAATGAAACTTGGACTGCGCTGGCACGCATGTCTGCAAATGTGCTCTTCTGTAGAAGTCTGGCTAATTAAATGGAATATCTTGGTGGATATGCCCTGCTCCTAAGAACAGATGCAGTTTTCAAGAAGCACATTGTATATTGCCCCCCCCCCCCTCTATGTATATATAATATCCAGGTTTTATCCCCCTGAGAACATGACAGATTCTGTGGGGGAGGGATTGCTCTTTGAAAGAGCGCAAAGAAACCGTTTGGACAAGGACCGTAATGAGCCTAACTGGGAAAAACGCTCCTTTTGCAGATTACCTGCCCAAAGACGCTGCCTTCCCTCGTGCCGGAAGCGGCCGGCCTTTGCGTTCGATCTGCTCTATTCCATGACCTGCCAGGCGCCTGTCTGCCCTGCACCTGCAGAGCCGCAGCCAGCGGCGGACGGGGAGGAAGCAGCCGGGGAAGCCTGAGTGCCAGGCCAACCCGGCCACCAGTTCCAAGAACAGAGTCGAGTTGTGGCAGAGCCTTCCAAGCATGCTCTGGGTCCACGAGGAGTCCGAACCAGAATCTTTTGGACTCAGTAAGGACCACACTTTTTAAAAAAATTCTACCGGGGGGGAAAGCTAGGAAGACTGCCTGTCCCCACTCCCCTGGCAGGAGAGAATCAGGGGTCAGTTCTCTGGCATTTCTGGAGTGCAGCTGTCAGCAGCTGGACTGGAGTACCTGAGCCCGTGGAGAGGACAGTGCAGATGAGATTTCTGGTATTTTGTGCCCTTTGGAATTTGTGGCTCACGAATGTTCTTTCTCTGTCCCCTTCCCATGTTTACCCCATCTCCATCTATCTATCTAGAAGGTAAAGGTTCCCCCCGCACACTTGTGCAGTCGTGTCCGACTCTAGGAGCCAGTGCTCATCTCCGTTTCTTAGCCGAAGAGCCAGCGTTGTCTGAAGACGCTTCCACGGTCATGTGGCTGCATGACGCGCGCGGAACGCTGTTACCTTCCCACCAAAGTGGTACCTATTCATCTACTTGCATTTGCATGCTTTCAAATTGCTAGGATGGCAAGAGCTGGGGCTAGTGCGGGAGCTCACTCCGTCATGCGGGGCTAGGGATTCAAACCTCCAAACTTGCGATCGAGAAGCCTGGCGTCTTACCCGCTGAGCCACCACGCCCCTTCATCTATATCTATATCTATATCTATATCTATATCTATATCTATATCTATATCTATATCTATATCTATATCTATATCTATATCTATATCTATATCTATATCTATATCTATATCTATATCTATAAAATCTGTATGGCCACCCATCTCACTAAAGTGACTCTGGGTGGCATACAACAATCCAATAAAACAGCACATATATAAAAACAGTATAAAAATATAAGAATCACTATTAAAAGATAAATAATATAAAAAACCAAAGATACAAACCCTAGGCAAAGAGAGAATAAGAGCAGCCGCCTCAGCAATGGAGCCATCTACTGTAAGCGTGTCTCCTGGTCCCCGGGAGCCCCAGGCCTGGTGACAGAACCAGGTCTTGAGGACTTCCGGAACGTCAAAAGGGATGGAGCCGATCTAATTCCAGGGGGAAGAATGTTCACATGGCAGAGAAGGCCCATCCCTGGGACCCACCAAATGCACCTCCCTAGCATGCCTTCCCTGCCAGGTCTAATGGGGTGGGTTGATGTAATCGGGGAGAGGTGGTTCCTCAGGTGACCCGGCCCCTGCCAAGGATTAAAGGGCTCCAGGGATTAAAGCCAGGACCTCGAATTGGACCGGAAACAAGCTGGCACCCAATGCAGCCCCCGGAGCGGAGGCGTGGCACGCGCTGTGCTAGAAGCACACAGAATGTGAGAGAACCCTTCGCATGGAAGACCTGCTTTCTGTCACCCCATGGATTCCTTGCAGGCAGATTCTGAGTGAATGTTAGAAGAAACTTCCTAACAGCACGAACAGTTTAGCCACGACCCAGAAACCCACGTCCCTCCAGTGAACGTATCCAAGCAGAGGCTGGGAGGGGTCTTTTGGATTCCTGCGCCGGGGGAGGGCTGGGCGTGATGGTCTCGGTGGTCTTGAGGGCAACGTCCAGTTCTCTCCTTCCACAGATATCTGTTGGGTTGCAGGTTGCCACATGCCGCCCTCTCTGCTGGAACCAGGAGAAGGTGGGGACGGGGCTCCTGGGCTCGCTCCCTCCTTGGATCTTTGTCTGCGGTACAGCAGCTCCACCCTGCAGCGGGCTCAGGAGCCCCACCTTCCAGCATAATGAACCTGGTGCTGTGGGGTGAGCCATTCACATCCCAGTTGCTTCCTTGGACATGCAAACTGGCATGAAGACATGCAAGAGCACCAAGAGTGAATAACTGGGAATAGAGGCCCCAGGGCCAGATGCAGCAGCAAGGCAGAAATGGCTCCTGTATTGTGCCAGGTGAAATTGGAGCTTATTTATCTGCCTGGCTCCCCTGTATTTATTTCAGCTCCCCACACTATCTAGCTTGGCTGCGGGGGGGGGGGGGAGGCAAGGAGCGGAGTCCTTCCCCTCCTCTTCACCTCTGCCAGTTCGGTCTGCTCAGCGAGGTCAAAACATTGCTTCTTGTTCAAGTTGGCCGGTTCTCCTCCGTGCAGGTCTCCTCTTCTCCCCCCACCCGCCCGCCCGCTTCCTTTTAATCAAACACTTCAAATGATTGCCAGGAGAGGCATCTGCAAGAGCCCACTTTCATGTGAGGTGAAGGCGGGAGGGGTCCTTTTCAGACGAGAGCAAAACATTTCCGAAGTGGAGGGTGCCTTGGACATCAAAGGCAGAAGAGTGGGTGGCCAGCTGGCAGGGCTGTGTCCTTGCGCAACTGGGGGAAATGAAGGGTCTCTTGGAGGGTCTCCAGAAGAGGAAGGAGAGAGGGGTTGAAAGAAGAGATTAAAAGCACAGGGGAATGCAATGAACATAAGAATATTTTTAACTCACAGAAAAAGGCTTTTTTCCTTTTTGGTGTGCAGTAGACGGGGATGAAAAAGGAACTGTGAGGAATTATTAGGACTAAAGATAAGGAAACAGTGGAGATAGGAAATAATTATTTTCTATCTGTCTTTATAAATGAAAATGAAGGGCATTAACTTAAATAGGATTTAGATATTTTTCAGGGACAGAAAGGGATGAATTAGGAAGCATTCTGATAAGGCCGGAGAATGGTTATTAAAAGGTCAGGAGGCCTTTGAAACCATCGAGTGCCAGAGACCCCACAAGTCTCTCCCAAGGGTTACAAGTGCGTCGCATGACGCCGAGCAGGTGGGATGTTCTTCCCAGGTTCTTGGGTGGAAGATCGAAGTGGGTGGTCATTCCTTGACCCTTCCACGTCTGGGGTATCGCTGGCTCCCTGGAAAGTAGGCAGTTCTGTGCTCAAGGCCCTGAGGGCCAATTCCGATAGGGAGCCTCCAGTTCATGCAGTTCAGCATCCCTTCAGAAGGCAATGGACCTGCGGGCACTGCTCTCACCACATGGTCCGTTAAGATGTTTCCCTTCTACAGAAGTTCTTCAGTAGCACATTCACCTGGTTCTTCCTCTCCCTCAACCGTCTCTCAGCAGCAGCTCTTCCGCTAAGGAGTCGTGGGGGCAGGAGCCCCTCTTTATCTCCTCCCCTCCCCCAAGTCGTTGTCCTGAAGCTGGCCATCGGTATCGCATTGAAGGCCAGTCTCAGCGTTTTCCTCTTCCCTCATCCTCACTGTTTCCTTTCTGGTTGTGCTCTTTTCAAGTCAAGTTTGCAGATGGGAATGAAAAATGTATAAAGTGCTTTGTAAAGGCTTCATAAATGTTAAATAATAAATAATGGTATTATCTAAGCCATGTACAAAATAAAATGAAACATCAATAACAAAAATAAGAGAGTGGGAGTTATGGAGAAATGAGTCCCTGGTGAAGGTAATTAGGAGTCCGCCCTGTCTCAATCTGGGCTGCCCGTGAGCCCCTCGAGGTCTTTGAATACGACATGTGAGGAGAGATGAAAAGAGTCTCTGGTTTTTTTTTAATCTGGGAAGAAAGAAAGAAGACCAAGGAGGGATTTGGCAGCGGGCAGGCTTCAAATATACAAAGCTTTGTTTTGGAAAGGTTGGAGCGGGTAATTGCTCCCATGAATGACTGGACAGGAACCTAATTATGAGTTCAAAGACTGCCAAGCAGCTTTATGTGGTCCGTTAAGGCCAAAAAAATAAAAGTAAAGACTTGTGGCCTGGAACTTGATAGGTTTTCAAGAGTGGCTCTTTCCTGAAAATTCAAAGTCCTTCCTTCCTTCCTTCCTTCCTTCCGCC
This sequence comes from Charina bottae, assembly GCA_023362775.1. Classification (NCBI taxonomy): domain Eukaryota; kingdom Metazoa; phylum Chordata; class Lepidosauria; order Squamata; family Charinaidae; genus Charina; species Charina bottae. The sequence goes on from JALMGJ010000066.1 coordinate 1,072,988, forward strand.
CGTTTCCCCCCTGCAAGGCCACGCTTCCTTCTTCCACGGGCGGCGAGGAGAGAGAACTAGGAGGATTCGGCCAGGGAATGCGTGTAATCTTTCTGTACAGCCTTCCTTCCTCCCGACAGCAGACGCTAATCAACTAATGCCTTCAGGCCGCCGCAACCCCCGCCTTCTGGAGCAGCGCCGCTTCCCGGCGGGCTTGGGCGGAGCTTAAGCCGGCTTCCTCCCCGTCGGCGGGACGCGCCCCTCGGAAAGCGCCCGGCGTCCCGGCAGCAGCTCGACGGCGCCTCCTCCTCCGCTGGGTTCATCGGCCCCCGGGGGCGGCGCAGCGCGATCCCGGCCGCGGCAGGAGGGCGGGGAGGGGGGTCCCCTCGGGTGCGCCGGAGACAGGCCTGGGCCGGGGGGAGGCGAGCGCCGCCGAGCCGTCCCATCGGCCTCCCGCGCGTTCGTCGAGAGGGAGGCGCTTCCAAGACCCTTTCGAAGGGGCTCAGCCAAGCCCAGGGCACTTGCGATCCTAACAGAAATAAGAGACATTCGGGTGATCTTTCCCGCAGGAAAGTGCTGTCTGGATTACTGGTGGGGACCAGGGTCTCCCCAAGGCTGCCGGCCAAGCAACGCGGCGCAAACCTGGGAAGCCGCATCCACGGGCCCTGCGGACCTGCTCCGGGGAGTGTGCCACCCCCAGTTCCTCGCCCTCCCAGCAGATGGCAAGCCATGCCCCGCGCGACTGCCTTGCGTCACACAATAAAGTGATGCGGTGTAAAATGTCATATTTAGGAGCTCCTGACGCATATTCAGGTGTGGATGCGATTTCTGTAAGCCAATTATCCAATGCGAACTGCTAACAAAGTAGCATTAAATGTCAGGCAAACTTAAACCGGAATATATTGCTTCCGTACGTTTAATTGACTCCGTTCTCCCTCCTCCTCCCCCTCCTCCCCCAGCACACAGATCACTATTAAGCACATGCCTGTTTGCAGCGGGTGTGGGCCGGGAAGAGGGCCCGCCCCGTGCGAGGACCCGCTTCCCTTTCTCCACGAGCAAGCAGCTTGCCTTCCCCTTTGCGCCCCCCCCCCCCCCCCGGTGTGGTGACTGCGGCCGTTCTTTGCCTCTCCAAAGGGTCCTGGGGGTGGATTTCCCCAGTGGATGCAGCTGTCCAGCGTAAGGAAGCTGAGAGGAGGGACAGTGATGGTGCAAGGAAGGCGGCTTAAAATGGCCTCTGTCCGTCGGTCCTTCTGCAGAGAGAGCTTTCAGCCCATCACCCCAGTGGGCAGGTCGCTGGACCAGGCACTGATGCCGCGGTTCGGCAGGTCTGCCGGTGAGAGTCCGGTGCAACCTCCTTGAGGGCTTTGTACTGGGGAGGCGTTCCTGTCTCTCCTCGAGCAACACCCCCCCCAAAAAAAAATCTGGAAAGAGTTGTATGTTCTGTAGAAAGATGTACCAGAGTATACAGTAATTCATTTGCACTCCTTGATGTTTAGATAACAGTTTTTATTGAGCAAATTTAAGTTACAGGTTTTGTGTTCACAGGTAGGCATATTATGCTTCCCCCCCCCCCCCCATCTTTGAAATTTAGTGCTCTTGAAAAAGACCCACATGTCTGCAGTGCACCGAGCAAGCCATGCAACCGTGTGAGGCACCTGGAAAGCCTGTCTCCTCTTTTTGTGGATGGGAGCTCCACGCTGAAGTCCCCATCACAAGCACTAAAACCAATTTGCTTGCCCAAATTTTGGGGACAGTGGCCGCCTAGATTACCAGTTCCCTCTGAATGCAGCTTTGTCCGTATTTCTCTTAGCATTTTAGGGCACGGTGCCTGGCAGGAATGGAGGAGGAGGAGGAGGAGATTTGGAGCAGGGACTCATTCAGAGTTGCACCAAGTAGCCTCTCTGGGTGGGAGACACGAGTTTTGCTTTGCTTTGGCCTCCAAGCTCAATCAGTGTTTCTCAACCTTGGCAACCTCCCAGAGTTGAAGTCCTCCCATCTTAAAGTTGCCAAGGTTGAGAAACACTGCACTAAATGATCTCACCAGAAGAAAAAGGGATTGTGGAGGAATGGCGCGCGAGAGAAGCATTCTCCCCACCCTTCAAAATGCTAGAGCTCCAAGTCATCTAGAGAAACTGATGAGCCATTCAGGGCAGACAAGGGTTTCTTCACGCAAGTATAATTCATGGATGAAACTCACTGCCACTTTAGAAGTGGATCAGACAAATTGAAAGATAAATTTGTAAGTGCTCTAGACAGAGGATTGGTCTATGCATCATGAGTTTATAATTCCCATTTATCCCAACTTTAAAGATGTTGATTTTTCTAGGGGAGGTAACAAGGGAAATCAAAATACTTTACAGGTAACATTGAACTACATCTGGCATAAGGACCACATAGGATGCTGAGAAGAAGCAAAGATTAGGGAAGGAGAGCCATGAATCCTGGCTTCCCCTGGTTGTCACCTTCCCATGCTAGATGGACCTTTTAGACAACCATCTAAAAGGCTGGTGTTCTCATGTTTTAAATGCTATTTCCTCCATAATCCCAGATACCTCCAGGGCTTTGGTCTTTCCAAAACCTAAAATAATTGCATCTCATCAAGAGTTTGCATTGTTGCACAGCTTTTACATTCACTTCGTGTTCCTTCTACATGTAAAGCTCCTGACTCCCTCCTTGCTATGTAGTGAAGCTTAGCTTATCTGGGCTAAACAGGCCTTGTTCACTCTGATGAAACTTAATTCTTGTAAGATCCCATTTCTTCTGGTGGGTCCCATGCAGGGGATGGTGCCCTGAAATTAAATTGCTGTGGAGATGGTAAGGTCCATGCATATGGACTGGATATCTGCAGGAGCATCATAGTGCTTCCTTTCTCACAGGTGACCTCAAGTCAAGCCTCCCAAGACGGGGGGTGGGGTGGGGTGGGGTGGGAGACCCCAGAAAAGGGAAGCTGCTGAGAGGAATTTTGTGCCGACAGGTTGTTGCCACTGGCGTTCAAAAGACCTTTACTGAAAAATAAATTGAAAGGAGAATTTTTGATGGATCTTACAGTCTCTTCTGAATGACAAGAATGACTGCTGGTGGAATTGGCAGAGCTCGAGTACTTAAAAGTGGTTGCAGCACTTTGATTAAACACACACAAATATATTGGGTATGGCACCATCACAGACCAATTCTGAAAATATCTTGCTATTGTTGTTCAGAGATGAGAATGCTTCTTATTCTTGGAGAGTGTAACTGGATCCCACTTTCAAAGAGAGAGAGAGAGAGAGGAGATATTTTCTTGAGAACCCATTACCTGCACATTAAAAGCAGGTTCTGCACAATGAAGGTGCTGAAATGAAACCCGGGCGAGCATCTTCATCTCATATTGCGGGCGGACTTTGGGCCAGACGTCTTGTGATTCTGTGCACTGTGTCTGGTGCAGCAGCTGCATACTGTGGTCTCTCACTGCTTGAGACATTTCCTGATCCCCCCCCCCCACCTATTTTTGCAGATCCAGGCTGCTGGTTTGGGTGCATGCCATGTTCAAGACTTCCAGGCACAAGGCAGAAACATCCTGGGGCCTCCCGATGGAGCTGCTGGATGCTTGTGCTCCAGCAGAGGGATCAGAGCCCCTTTCGCTTCATCTCCTGCAGAATGCAAGAGAAGGCAGCTCACAGATGAATGGATCCATTCAGGTGTTAAAGTTATTTGTTAAAGTTATTCTATGTAGAGTTTAAACGAATGGATTTTCTTCACTATGAATCTCTAGCCTGGAAAGTGGAATTTTCCAAGTTCCTCTGCTGTAAGCGTTTCCCATAACAAAAAAGCAGTAAACAACAGATGTGCTTTTCTCTAGTCAAAACAAATGTGATAACAATCCTTTTCCCATGAGAACAGCGTCCCGAGGGAAAGCCAATATGCAACACCGCCATCCCATGGCGGTTTATAGTAAGTACAACTGTTACTAAAATGTGAAGCTGAAAAATGGCCTAGCCAATCAGAATGTTGAACCATGGGTATAATTCAACTATGAACTATGGGTACTCATCTCACTCATGCATTTTCTATGCTTCTTTTGACTGCTATCTACATGTACTTTGTATCTGAACTGTAACTACGCCTGGTCTTTGCACAGACCACGATTTTTTCTTTCCTCACTTCTGTTGATGGAACTCTGCGTATGCTTTGTTTTTTCCTTTTTGCAATAATGCACCATACATCCATTATTGCCTTATGCTATCAATAAAGATATTGTTAGCCTTAAAACACGTTGTTTGGATCACTCTGTCAAGCCTGGAACCCCAATAGCCAGCAACACCCCACATCAGGAAGGTCCATCAGGCTTTTTCCCCCCAAGTGAAAGAACAATGAAAGGGGAGCAGGAAAGGTGAACAAATGAGGGTCAGTTCTTCAGCCAGTGAGCACCAGGTTCACCCCAAAGGCTTGTCCTCCACTTTCAAAGACACGAGACCACCTGGAAGTCAGCGAATGCAGGCAGGCAGGCTCTGCCCAGCCCAGCCCAGCCCAGCCCCTCCCCCCTCCCCGTCCCAGAGCCCATCCATCCTCCACTGGCCGGCTGGCCAAGGGACAGGGACAGGGCACTCTGGAGAAGTGTGCTCCTAATCGGTGGCAGAGGGGGCCGTTCTGCACGGAGGCTGTGAAGGCCCCCCAACAGAAAATGGCTGTGGGTGTGAGAACTCCTATCACTCAGCCAGAGAGAGGGAGAGAGAGAGGTGTTGTCTTGGACAGCTCTGCTAGTTTCCAAACAGGTTTTATGGCCCTGCATGTCTCACCCTCCTGCGAACAGCTGTGGGTCTTGTTTATATGGTAGTCATCATCCATTACTACTAGAAGGCTTCCACATATGCTCCAACTGCCTTTGCATCTCTGTTTCCTGATCCAGGATCCCAGTAAATCATGGCCCCAATTACACTAATTGATTGATTGATTGATTGATTGATTGTGGCCATATGGAATGGCCCTTCTTAAATGTTGCTTATGTTGGCTGAGAGCACTGAGATTTTCCTTGGACAGCCCCCTGGAGGACAGATCCTCAAGCCAGCCAACCCCAGCATGGCATCTTTTAGACCAGTGTGTCTCAACCCTGGCCACTTTAAGATGTCTGGACTTCAACTCCCAGAATTCCCCAGCTGGCCACGGTTGAGACACGCTGTTTTAGACGTACTGGACTGCAACTCCCATGATGTTGAGATGATGGGAGCTGCAGTCCAGCACGGTTGAAGGGCACCCACTTTGGGAAGGCCACGCCACAGGAAAATAGACGCAGTGCCTCCAGTGCACGTCCACACACCCAACAGCTCCAGACGTCCATGCTGCTGCTGGACTTCTCTGGCATTTACATCAGCAAAGGAAGTTTTGGCAAAGGGCAGTATGGTGGCAGAAGGCAGGAGGGTCATCATCTTCACTATGAGATCCAGTGCTGCAACCAAAGCATTATTTCCATTGGTGTGATGCCAACAGACTGAAGTCACAGCAGCCCACTGACTTTCTCGACTTGAGCCCAACCCGGTAGGACCGGCCATTTTACAAGCAAGGAAAATGAAGGTGAGCGAAGGTAGCTGCAAGTCCCACCCATCCTGGATTGCTACGTTTCTCACATCAAATAGGGTATAAGAGTGCTCCCTCACCAGCTGCCTCCTTGAACTGCTATACTCCGTTTGATGTGAGAGACAGCAGCAAAGCCAAAAGATTTTCAAGGACCCTTGCCTTAGCAGAGGGTCTCCTTTGCGTATTTCCCTTCCTAGCAATCTCCCCCTCTGCAATAACTAGGCTTCTAGCAAGGGAAGAAGAGGACAGCCCAGAATTGCCATGTTTGGAAAAGTCTCGTCAGATCTGTACTTTTGGGGCCCACCACTGCCATGGCTGGTTTCTTGCCTATCTTGCAGCCATTTCCCACCATCTGAGACTCAAGCAGCAAGCAGTATTCTGGATGTGACCAGGAGCCAGGTGGTATATGCATTGCGAATACATCATAACATCTAGCCTCTTTTTCAACATTACATAGCTTAGCACCATAGGAGCTTGATCTTTCCACTTGATGAAGCAGATCTGACTTGGGTGGCCAAGACGAGGCATCTCAAGGTGTCTTCCTTTCCTATCAAGCCACTCTGGGCCAAAGAGGTTTCCTTCAAATGGAAACTCATTATTCTTATTTAAAGTTCTTCATCTATATGCCACCTAGCATAGCCAGGTCTGTTTTCAAAACACATGCCACCTAACACAAATGGGACCAGGATGGTTTGAAGCCTTCCCTTCCCCTTCCCCTTCCCCTTCCCTTCCGCCATTCTCCAAATTCTTGACCTTCCTGCCACCAATGTAGCCCTTGATATCTGACACTTTGATGCATCTTTCCTACTCTGGGTTTTATGATAGACTGTCTAGGCTCCTCCCTCAAGAGAGAATGCCAGCCAGTTGTGCTTGGTCTCCTGGAAATCTTTGTTGGTTCACCATCATATCTCTCATCTGAGGAAGATGGAGGGAAGGTCCCGTTTTCATGACTTTCACCACCACCAAAGATCTCCAAGGAGGAGGGCTTCCAAGTATGACAGATAAAAGGTATACAAAATCTTCATCACAATTTCTAGCTAGGTTTCTATATTCTGAATAACATGATCCTCTTTTATATATCCTCCAGTGCTCAGCAGGTTCTCCCTCCTGGTTTTATGAAATGTGTTCAGGCTGTCTGTCCACAGGCAGTTTGCAACAGTTCTTCAGTTCCTTCAGTTCATCTGTGTCTTCTTTCCAGGTTGACCCTGGAAAGCACCCACTGTGCTTTTGAAGGGACAGTGCAAGAACGACTGTTGATCACCTGGTCCTTTCAGTTGGTCTGTTGGCTTGGTGGTTGGTTTGCCCTGTGTTTCAGTGATGCAACTGAATAATGAAGCGTATTGGAACCCTGGCAAATGAACAGGAAAGGTTGAAAGTGGCAGCAAACGGTACAATTACTTCGTGCACATTGGTAAAGTGGCCCAGGATGCTGGGCACGGAAAGCTGAGGGGACACCGGTCATCACAAGTCCTGCATGAGGATAGTTGGCTTAGGGCTGCCTCCCGTTAACTCAGGACTCAGCCCCTTCGTCTGTTTGGAGCAACCGGGGGATGAGCAGACCCTGGAACTGGGCTAGCAATGATCAAGCACAGCCACTTGCAAGAATACAAGAGCTGTTGGAATAAACAAACCTCTGGACCTTCCCGTCTCTGCTTCTTCTCTCTCTGTGCCTGTTTGTTTATTTGTGGGAAAGCAATATTATGCTGCTCTTAAATTATGCATGGCCTTACCATAAACCACAGGCTGCTGCCTGTGTTCTATGTTAGGAAATTCCACGCCTGTGCCATCCAAATAATGCACAAAAAAGGAGACAAATTTTGCAGAAATGCATAATTACTATTATTTTTCCCAACTTTTTGGCAGTTCTGCTGTTTCTCATAAGAGGGGGGCTGGGACACACACACACACACACACACACACACACACACACACACAGGACACTGATGCTTATTCCTAGCCACTGAAAATTTATTTTGGATCTCCCTGGCCTCTCACCATCAATTTTTCAAACCGATTTTCTGCATTTCTGAGGGCTAGAAACTTGTTGGCTCTTTTAATTGCTTTTCTTCTGTGCTACATCAGAACAAAGCTAATGCACACACATAATGTGAAACGTGTTTAAATGAGCGAGAGAGGGGGATGTGAAGATAATTCACAATTTTGATGCCAAGGCCAGAGAAGCCTGTCCTATCCCAGGAAGTTACTTTTTTTCTGTCAAATAATGCTATGCAAATAATCTTATCCCCACCACCAATAAAACATTGGGTTCCTTAAAAAACAGAAACATACTTCTCCTGAAATCGAGCTTTCGGTGTATTTCTCCTACAGTCTCCACCCGTCCCTGCCGTTTACTGTTCGTATCCAACCCCTGATCAAGTAATTGATATTTGCATGCAATGACATGTTATTATTTTCTCTTCTGAATGACAGTGATCTTCAAAATTGGTGACTGAAGGCATTTTTGTTGAACTTTTAAAAATGACATGGTATTTTCCATTTGCTGTAACTGGGTGCAGCACTGCAGATGGAGAGCTGGGAGATACGTTAGTGACAAGAGGAATGATTGATAGTTTGAAAGCAGGTAAAAATATCTCTGAGTGATGATTTTTCCCCAGTGTCTTTAGACCATAAAACGAAGGAGAAAAGTCATGGGGTAGCCGAATGGGAGAGTGTCAACGGCACCTTTTGATGCCAAACATCCCCTTTTGTCACCTGGGTCTGACTGGGTCATAAAGCCTCTTGCTTGTACAGCCCACGCCTCACACCGGGAACATTTATTTCTTACCAAGCTGCTCAGGAGCCCCAAACAGCAGGCAGGACTGCCACCTAGGAAACGTCCCTGGAGGTCCATGGGGTTCATGAAGGTGGACATTGGGGTTTTCTCTCCACCAATAAGTTCACCATACAAATGGGCGAGCAGGGAGCTGGATCCCCCTGCAGGAACAATGGCTGCTGAGGCACATAGAGATGTCAAGATGCTGTGCCCTGGGGTTCCTTTGCCTGAAGACTTCTAAGGCACAGTGGCTTGATCAGTCAAGAAACATGCACAAAAATACCGTGCAGGACTTTTGGGAACGCTCTCACACAAACTGGTTCCATTTGCACATGGCTCAGCTTCAAAATTCAGCAGTATATTAGTAGCTGGTTGGCCACAGGAAACTGTTTCCCATGAACGTTTCCAACAAGAAAATGGGCCTGACCTGACCTTGGTTATGGAACCAGTTAAGTTCACACCCCACACTCTCCACCTGCACCCTAGAAACAACACTGACGTGGCTGCAAGAAAAGATGCAGGTGCCCTGGATGTTCAGCTCTGAGGACCACTTCTGCGAGGCTTTCCTGGCAGCGAGGCAGGACGGTCTATTGCTGCCTTGGTTTCGGATTGTTTCTCCAGCTTCCCAACAGCCCTGGAGTTCCATCTAAGAACTAGCAGGGCTGACTGTCCCTAAGTTCCTCCACTGTACTGATCTCCAAATTAGAAAACAAAGCTGTATGTTGCATATGATTATCTACTCTTTTTCAAGTGATGTGTATTCATCCTGATATGGAGCCTAGAAATGCTCTCTACCCTTATAAGAGAAGCTGTTCTGTGAAACAGGAGCTGTTTTGGGGAACTGAGTCACACATTACATTGGGGTTGCTATAAACCACCTATCAGCAAATGGATCTGTGTGATGCTCTCTGGAGTGCTGCATTCCTGCCTTAGATGGTGTATGCTTCAGCAACCTCCAGGTGATGTACCAGGAGAATGCAGTGTATGATGAGGTCCATAGAGACAACTCCGCCCCATAGCATGGAGACGTGAAAGATTTCATCACCATCCATTGGAAATCAATAAAAAATCTCTCACTGACTCCAGGAAGTGTTGGGATTATGCCAAAATCCTTTAATGGAGGAAAAAGAGGAGAACAGAGTTACATTATGTTGTCAATAATCATATTTTTCTTCTTACTTTGGGCTTTGGAGGCAGGCAAGTAAGGAACATCACACTAAAGGGCTCGCCTCTGTTAAGGCTCTACTGTTTAGTAGCACCCCACTGGTAGAGCATCTCTACCTATGTTCGATCCTGACACAACCCTGAAACTCTGCCGTGCCTTGGACTCCATGTCTGTCGTGGTGTGTCCATGACCCCGCTTCATCATGCCATGAACCTGGGCATTCAGCAATACAAGGCCTTGTTGGACATGCAAGTGATGCCATTGAAAGGGCACATCTGCATTGGACCGAGTGGCATCTCCTACACCTGACAGAAGCTCTCTGGGATGGTGAGAGGAGGCCGCCTCCTCCTCCTCCTCCCCCTTCCCCCCCCCTTTCAGTAGTTTCTCTTGCACTCTCCCACAAGCGCGTGTTCTGAGCTCTGAATTATGGCGTCTTCCTGCTGGGAAGGAGGTAAATCAAATACTGCAAGAGAGAGGGATCCTTTATTGAGCACTATCTGAATCAACCGAGGGAGGAGAAATCCGCATAAGACACCCTCCATGCATTCATCTCCCTTCGCCTGGCACTGGGGAGTTTCTTTGTCCTTACAATAAGGAAAGCGAGTTCAGTTGTGCATCTAAGAGAATCTTAAGCCAGGAAGCTCTGAGGAAGGATCTGAGGACACCTTCAGCCTGCCTGTATCAAAAGCGAGTCCTCTTTAACTACTTCTGTAACCAATCCTAAGCACGATAAATATCTGGTGCAATTAATAGCCAATTGGTGTTTAATTGATGCAGAGATAGCATCAGAGGTTCAGGACATTGTCACAGGATAACGGTCTCCAGCAGTCATTACAGCCAATCTGTCCTACTAAACCGGAATTAAGTGCAGCATTACGTATATTTGGAACACTTAGGATTAAAGTGTCACCCTCCTGGCTGCGGTGCGCATGCTGGCCTGATGCCTGCCTGATGAGCGGGGTATTTTCAGGACAGGCGGACTGCAGGTAGGCAGCAGGCTGGCTGAGAGGATTATTTGGGGCAGCCCGGTGGAGCCAGGAGCCTCTCCAGCTCAGCGTCCTGTTCCCGTAGTGGCCGGCCAGTGAACCCCGAAAAGTCTGCCCCAGGAGCCCAGGACGGCCGTTCTCTCCCAGTAGACCCGTTGCCGGCAGGGGAGGTCATCAAGGGCCAGCCTGACCAGTAGCCGCAGCCAGCCTTCTCCGCCCTGATCTTAAAACTTTCCAAGCTGGTGGCCATCACTGCGTGCTGGGTACGAATTCCACGGACTCTCCCACTGTTCATCTTTATCGGAGACCCCTTCTGGGTTCTAGAAGCATGAGAGAAGGAAACACTTCCTTTCTTTGCCCAAGGGATCATTTCACCCTCCATCGTGACTGACCCCCGGACCAGCCTTTTCCCTAATCCAAGAAGCCCCCATCTGGTCCCCCCCTAGCCTGCTATTCAGCCCCTCCTTCAGTCCTGCTCAAGAAGGCTGGCGTGTCATTCTGAGGGTCTTCTCGGAGCCCAGCCGAGCCGAGCGGAGGGGGTTCGTTCTGCTGCCCCTGAATGGGCAGTCTCTCCCTTGGGGCGGTGGGATTTTGCTGGCCATGAACAGGTGACCGTGGGGGGGGGGTGAGGGCTCCTGCCACCCTCACTCATCATCCCAGGCTCAGCCTCTGGTCTTGGTCCACTCAAGGTATGGGTGAAGATCCTCGCTCCCTTTCCATGCCCACAATCCTGCCCCAGCTCAGCGCTGGCCTCAGCTGTCCCCACAGCCCTGCTTTTCCAGAAGAGTCCTCGTCATCAGCCGCAAGCCTCGCTCTCAGCCAGTGGGCGGCGTCTCTGCCCACCCTCACCCAGCCGGACTACGCGTCTCTGTCCGTAGATGTCCACAGCCCACCTCTTGGGAGCCCTGCAGCTGGGTGCAGATCTCGTTGCCTCCAGGCGGATAAGGGCAGGAGACTGGCGGCATCAGCGCTGCCGCCGCTGCCCCTCCGTGCAGATGATGGGGGGTGAGGGCTGAGCCGAAGTGCCAGCATCCTCTTCGGGGGCCACTCCCACCCCTGGTGCAGCACGGGCCGGAGCGCCCCTTCTCTACTTTCCCTCCACCCTCCATTGGGGGTTTGGGGAACCTCCTCTGGAAGCCGCTGATGGGGGACGTCAGCTGAGCTCTGCCATGCCGCGTTTCTCTTCTCCACCTGGCCTGATACCCTCATTTCGTTTGCTCCCCTTTCTCGCTTCCAGCATCAGGGACCCCCGAGGGAGTCGCAGAGGTGGCTCCGGGGCCACGCAGCCCCCTGCCCTGTGTCTGCCTCCCCCTCCTCTTCGGATCCCTGGGGCCTGTCTAGGACCGTTGACGGGCGCGTCTCGCAAAGAGGACAGTGTCCACCTTGCTGGAGGAAGCGGCTCCCTTTCCTCCTCGCCGTGCATATTTGTGGAGGAGCTCCTGAGCCTGATGGCCCAGAATCCCCTGCCGTGGCAAAGGCTAGTGGCGTGCTTGTTCTGGAACAGGATGTACTGCTGTGGTCGTCTAGAGGCTTTCTTTAGCCTATCTTCCTTTCTCTGCCTGGCTGTATTTTTTCTAGCTGCCTTTTCATTTAGTCTCAATTTTAAAGCTCCGTTTAACCTTGGAGGACCATTCTTCAGATGCGGCTGAAAGACATCCAGGGACACCCTATCATTTTTCCTCTCATGCGCTTATCAGCCACCCAGCAGGCCCCAATGCAGCGATGTTTCTTAAGGCAACGACTCACCTTCTCGTGTGGGCGTTTTGCAGCGTACCATGGAGTCTTGGGCAATCGGAGGGTCAGTTCTCAGGGGCTTTAGGATGCTTCTCTGAGCCCCCTTGCTTTCCTGCCTGGCCTTGGGAGGAAGGGCCAACAGTTCAGGTTTCCTCTTGGCAATCCCTTCTGGATGGCCATGGCTGGCTGAAACACACACGCACCCCTATTTGGGGGCAATAGAAAGTCCTTCTTCTACATAAACCTTAGAGGTCCCTTAGAAGGCCTGCCGTGGCTGCTGTAACCGCCATCCTGGCATATCTAGACCCTGAGTGGGCCAAGCAACATCTCAAGCCAAGACTCAGAGACAATCTTTGGAACCCCTTCGCTCTTCGCCTTGGAGAGCAAATCTCGCTCTGCTTCTACCTCCCCTCCGGTGGGGAAGTGGCATGCTTTGGCTTGGGCTTTGCTTCACCCTTGACGCAGGCATTTCATTCCCTTCCCAGCCTGCTATTTTCCTAACTGGATCCTGCAAAAGCATCTACCAACTGGCCCACGCACACAACTGAAGACAGCCGCCTCTGTGATTAGTGCTGCCACACCTGGGCTGCAAAAATCCAGAGGACCACAGATACACAGGTGCCAGCAAGGAGACATCCATAGAGAGTCTAACTCTGCTGGCCAACAAGCCCAGATATGGCAGCCCTATCCATGATTAATTGGCTCCCACCCATGTATTGTCAGTACATGGCTGTGTGGATCCAGTCAGCCAAGGAGTGGCCATTTTCTAAGCCCACATTGCAGCCTGGTAAGTTATTGTTTCCTGTTTTGGGGAGGGTTGTTGGATTATTAACTCCAGCTGGAAAAACATTTTAAAAATCCTCAGTTGCAATCAATGCCACCAATTTAGATTCATGGTGGGTGGGTGGGCATATGGCTTATCTACTCCACCTCTTTCTGTCCCTCTTCCACCCTTCTGTTTGCCCACAGGAAAGGAAGATAAATGGGGCTGAACGAGAATTCTTAGAGAATCCTCCATTTTGCAGGGTACTTTTGGGGGGATCTGTCTGGACCAGAAGTGGAAAGAACCCCCTGTTCATACAGCATGTTGACTTGGCAGCTTAGACCCAGAGTTATTTGGGGGTTCTAACTAAACCCCTCTCGGTGAACATTCAGGGTTCATACCATCCTACTTCGAGCCAGAAGAGTGCCACTGGCTCCAAATCAAGAGGACCCCCAAGGAGACTTAGGGTCCCTGGATTCTTTGCCCTGACACAACTCTCAAGAGGCAGTGGCCTTGATCCCACTATTGTCACCCTTCCAGGGAGCCTGGCACGTGGCAAGCTGCACGAAAAGAAAAACGGGAACGTAGATATGGTGACCTTTATTTAACCAGTAAGTTCCACGTTGAGGCAAAATTCAGTCCAGATGTCTTTATTTGTCGAAATGCTGGCATAGAACGTTCATTGAAATCTGCCACCTCTTTGCCTGATATCACAAGGATCTTTTGTGGCTGTGAAACCACAATTTCCTGCCCTGTGATTGAAAAGAGAGAGAAATAGAGAGGCTCGTTGGCTCATGACACTGCATTAAACCAAGAGCTGTTCCCCAGACTAGAGGTCACGAACTTGGCTAAAAATTCTTCCAGCCCCGGATCCTGCCTGGAAAGGACGCGCGGCGGGGAAAAAACCACATTGCTCAGAGTCTGCCTACAAGGGCCTACAAGGACAAATGTTTCCAATTATGGGGGAGACGCTGCCTGCACGGCGTGTTGCAGCAATAAATGCCTTGGGGGAGACTCCATTCTCCTGTTACTGAGGGAAAAGTCTGCCTTTAAACATTTACATCTGCTTAAAAACAACAGAGAGCAAGAGGCAGAGAGAGAGACACTGCACAGAGCTGCGGAGACGGCTGAGCTCCCAACAAGCCAGCTCTTCGAGCCAACATGGTTTTCAGGGAGATGAGCAGGAGTGGGGTGGTGCAGGGGTCTCCCTCAGGGCGGGGGATGACACTTTGCACCAGGTTGTGAGATGGTTTCCTGGGTTGGGTTTTGGCAGGTTGATAACGTGCCTAACGTGTTGCTCAGAAACAGTCAGTTGTGGCTTGTTAAAAACCAACCAACCACATGGCTTAGCGCAAACCTACTTTTTCTTTCTAAAGAAGCTGCTTGGGTTTCTGACCTTGCCTCTTCGGTCCTTGGACTCCTTATGCTCGGGCTGAGCGTATAATGGTTACTCCGCCTCTGTTTCTCCAGCCTGTTGCAAACCATAGATTCCTGTTCCGCCGAGCTGCAGCCCAACCTGAATGTGACAAAAGGATAAAGAGAGTTATGGAGGACACTTTAGTCCAAAATCTCTGGAGCATGAACTTTGTTCTTTTGATGGACAGTTCAAATGGAGGTCAATCCCTGGGCCGTGTCGCGTATGACAATGCACCATTCTGTTCCCTCAAGGCCACCTCCTGCTATGTCTGAGGAGCATTTTAACACCACAGAGAACAGGAGAGCAAATGCTGGCTGTCCCACCAGCCCCTTAAGAGGGTGGGTAGACAGTGGCCCTTGTCTACGTGTGCTCCCCAGCAACTGGCATCAAAGGTCTTCCTTCTCTGATGTTGGTAGCCAACTGTGGTCATTGACCTCCATTAAAATGTCCTGCAGCTCTGCTGCTTGTGATATGATGGTCAGGAAAAGACTTAAACCTTTCTCACTTAAACAATCAAGCAAGAAACCTAAAGAAAAAGACAGAATTCAAAGATCTCTTCTTTCAGTCTAGTGTTTGTCATCAGCATGACCCTCTACCATCACCTTCCAAGGTCCCTGCTGCGTTTTCATTTCTCCTTCATTCAGTGAGCTTCTGGGTTTCCCACCTGGAAAAGGGCTTTTACCAGCCTCTGCACCACCCGTCTCCAGCCCCACCTGCCTGGTCCTCTCCTCCAGCAGCCCGCTGTCCTCTATGCAGCCAACCAAAAGCAGCCTGCCCCCTCCCCGTGCCCACCACACCTTTCTGGAGTACCAACATTACTGTGCAATGTCTCACTCCCACCTGCAACTGCAGCTGCCTAGCATGGCTCACAAGCTTTGTCAAGGCTTCCTCTGCAGGGAGATCCAAGCCTAGCAGGATCCGATGCCTGCTCGGTGAAGTCAGGACGATTGTAATCAGCAAGGTCAACAAAGGAGATCCGACAGCACAAGAACTGGCCCTGCTGCCGCAGGTGCAGGCGTGTGTGAGCAGGAATCTTGCCCCTTTCAAGGCACTCTCCTCATCCAGAGGGAAGGCTTTGCGTCTTGCCCCCTTCCTGCTGCGGCTGCCTTTGCTTGCCTGACGCATCCCTTTGGCTGGAATGTGATTCTCGCTGCCCCATTTTTTGTCCTGTCCTTCAGGAGCAGCACCTCCCTTTCATCAGTTCCCAACCTGGGAAGGGGTTGGAAGCAGGGAGACCACAGAAAAGAGGGGAGGTGGGAAAGTCTGGGTTTCCTTGGCAGCAGTTGGCATCCGCAAAGATTCGCTGCTGCTTGGTTTCAACGATCAGTATTTGGGGGGGGGGGTGGAGGAGGAGGAGGAAGGCTTGCTGAGCTGTCTGATGGCTAACCCACCCCATAGTGTTCCACTTGGGCCAGGCCGTCCTTTGGTGTTCTCAGCCCACAGGGAATTCCTGGGCTGCTGCCAAGAGCTGGGGGACAGCCCGTCTTCCTTCCAGAACAAGACACACGTCCTCCGCCACCGCCACCACCATCACATCTGCAACTTCACACCCACCTGCTTGTTAGCTATTCTTTTCAACTTCTGCACATTTTCACTCCTGAGATATGTGCAGCCAGAGTGCAAGCTGACCAAAACTGCCTGCGTGAAGCGCTCCACTGCGGTGCTGATAGTGGGGGAAAATACAACCGTTCTGTGCCACAACTGCATCTGCATGGACTGGTTCAGCAGAGCTCCTTCAAAGACAAAGAGCTCTCTTACATCAAGGCTTGGGGGGAAATGAGGATGAAGCCTTTGCACACACGTGAGACACTTTTCTTTATTTACTTTTGGGGATAAAGTTACTTCCATCCATCCCCACTGAGATGCTGCAGACATGGGGTACATGTCTGGCTCCCTCCTAGTGTGGTGACCTGAAGATGTTAGAAAGTTCTACCCAAATAGGATTCATAGATGTAAAATGTTCCTCCAGGATGGGTGGTCTTATCCAGGTGATCCGCATTGAGGATCCTTCATTCCAGCTGAGGGCTTCCTGGGAGTGTTTTGCACGCCATCACCCAGCTGAACTTCGCATCAGGCCCTTCGCTGGCTTGCAAAGAAATGCAGGGGGCTTCATCTTCCCTAATTATTCCTGATGTTCCACCTGTTGTGTCGTCAGGCTTTTCTCAGAGTGGCAATAAATTGCCTGTCTCATGTTTGCCCATTTGCTATTTATTCTGGTGATGGGCAAGTCAACATAACTAATTGGGAAACTTGGGGACCTTCCTGCACCCAGACCAGAGGACGGTTAGTTTTCATAGAGTGACTCCGTCAACCTTCTTTGCCATCCTCAAGAGACTTTGGGATGGCTCCCAAGATCCCAGCAAACGGGATCTGGAATCCAGAAGAAGACTAGAGTTCCAGATGAGGCCGTCTCCCCAGGGCAGCCTTCAGATCTATCAAGCACTCGCCAAGAACAGCAACAGCAGTTGCAGAACTCCCAGATTTGTTGTCTTTCAGGGTGAAGCACTAACCCTTTGGGGCCCACTAATTAGACTAATTTGAGTAAACTCCCGGTGACAGTGGAGGACAGGAAGGCCTGGCGTGCTATGGTCCATGAGGTCACGAAGAGTCGGACACGACTAAATGACTGAACACAACAACAAATTAGACTGGGCTAAGGAAAAGGCTGCTGAGTTACAACAAATTAAAATTTGTAAAGCACTTTTGATCGGCAAAGTGCTTCCTAATTAATGTTTGCTGCAGCAGCTTGCTATGATCCTCCTTTGGAAGAGGGAAACAGAGTCTAGGAGGAGTGGCTAATTTGGGGTGAATCAGGAGGACCCACAACATCAGCTTTGCAGTGCAAAAGGTGAGGGACACCCGTCATTGTTCTTTACCTAGTAGCCCTGGCACTCATGATGCAGCTTCACTGGGACTAAAGTTAGTTGGTTGGGTGCCATTGAGTCAGTCCCAGCTCCTGGCAATTGGAAGGACAAATGTCCATCACTTTGACCTGTTCCCAGGAAGAATTTGTAGCTCTTCTGGGGATGGTCCAGTGAGCGCTCAGATTCTGCCTTCCTCCTTTTTTCTGGCCCTAAACCTTGCCAAGCAGAGAGGTTTTTCCTAATCCCAAATGCACGTGCCCAAATGATGTGAGTTTCACTTGTTAATCAGCACCTCAAGGGAGCAGTCAATCCTCATTTGGTCCAGGACCAAAGGACTGGCTGTTCTTGGAGTCCATAACTTGAAGGCACCTCTGTCCTCTCCTTTGCTCTGTTGCAGAAAGCTGGGGCAAATTTGAATGGTGCGGACCTTAGAAGCAGAGGGACCTGGTCCCGGCTCCAGATACAGGTTGCTCACTCTCTGTGGGGTGTTGAGAAGCTGCAGAGCAAAGGGCGTTCCTCAGGTCAGGCCTGAGTGCGTGAGGGCAGATTGCATCCGGGGCCCGAGTATGCCGAATGCCTGAGGATGATTGTGCTTGTCGTCGTGGTCATGTCAGGGAACCTGACCTAAGCAACATGCAGAATTCTTGGAGCTCTGCAATTTATTCCACGGTGTCCTAATGGCACAGGAGGGGACCATTTTTTATTTGGCGACCCTTGTTCCTGAGCACCCACTGATTTGCAATAACTTGTCAAATTTGTTAGGGAGTTGGAGATGCTTCCCTCTCCACAGCTTGAGAAGCCGTTCTAGCCTAAAAGTGGGAGGAATTCACAATTTTCCTGTGAAGTACTCAAATGCAAATGTGGCTTATTTTCCCAACCTTGTTTTTTTTTTTTTTTAGAGTGGAAGGCTTTATTTACAATCGCACAGAAAGAGGGAGTTTAGACATTCCTTGCGTATCCTCCTCCTGAATTATATTTCTAGAGCAAGAAGCAACTTTTTCATAAAATGGCAACTGATGTTATAGTACTTGTTATGCAGTTGTAAACTGGGCATGTTTAACGCCTGGTATCAAGACATAAAACCATTCCGAGGGTGGCATAAAGCTTCATTATTTTGGGCTCAGGACTGGAGAAGGATACATCCTGTTGATCTGAGCACGGGCCTTGCAGTCAACGAGCAACAAGGGGCAAACAACAAGGGAGGGAGGTCCTGGATTTGGTGGAAAGAGCACAAGGGGTGCCCTGGCCAGAGCATCTCCTGCACCACCCATTGGTCCACCAGGACCAAGCAGGACTTCCTGGTGGCTCTTCGTAGTCAACCGTGAAGCTTCCCTGAGCCCTTGCAGTGTTGCTTGGCAAAGCGTGGGCGAAGCTGGGGCAGGGGGCTGCCATTATGTCCTCCCCCACAGCCACTGCAGAACGCCGGAAGTCCCTCCTGCAGGGCAGTCCTGTTGGCAAACGTGGCCCCCTTCGCATCAGCTGGACCTGCTGGCCACGTGAATGCGAGGGGCTCTTCTCTGCGTTGCCTGCAGGGGGTCCAGGCTGGGTTGGGTGCAGCACCTCCAGAGGGTGGCCAGTCTGTGGTCTGGATGGGCTGGGAAAAGGTGCCTTCCTCGAGAGAAGAGGCGGCGGGGGGGGGGGGGGGGCGCACTACAGGCATCCCTCGGGTCAGCCTGCCCTCTCCGGAGTGCCCAGAAGGCTACAGGGAGAATAAGCCCGGCCGGCGCATGACTCAGATCTCTTCCCAATAAGAACCCTCTTGCTGGAGCAGAACAAACATCCACCGAGAGCCCTCTTCTGTTGTTGTTGTTACTGTGGCAACATCACTGTGCACAATTCATTACAAAATACAAAGGAACAGATTCCTGTCCCAGCAAGCTCCAGCCCGCTATTTTCTGCAAGGATGGCAAAAGTGTGCAAGATCCATGGGGACAACAATCCACCGGATTTGGTGCTCAGAGATATACTATCCTGGGCCGGGGAGGCTCTAGTTAGGGACTGAGAATCCTGTTCTCTGCACACGCCTTGGCCATGGCCTTTCCACGCAACCCACACCTCTTGTGGCTCGGAATGGCTCGATTCCTGGGAGCTTCTGCCAGAGCCAAAGACCCAAAGATCCAAAGGCTGGAGGGTGAGGAAGCTCCTGGCCAGCCTGGAAGCCACAGCTGCCAGTCGGGGCAAGTAGTGCCAGCTGGGCCAGTGCCCCTTGTCCTGGCACATTCGAGCATCAGGAACTGGATGTCCCTGGAGAAACCCCCCTAACTGCCTTCAGGGGGAGGCTCATCTGCAGCTCCTGGCTGACCCACAAGTGGGGGGCCCCCTTCGGGTTTTCCCAGACCAAGAGGCCTTGGCCGTGGTCTTGAGGGCCCTCTCCAACACCCCTGGATTGGAAGGGCTCTTTCCTGGAAGGACAAGGGGCAGGAGATGAGCTTGGGCAACTGGTGACGGATGGTCGGATGGTGAAACGGTCAATGCCACCCATCAGCCATGCCCCCTTGCTGTCAGAGGCTGGCTGGCTCCCAGGTTGCCTTCTCAGGTGAGCAGCCATGAAGAGCAGATGTTCGCTGGGCTTCTGGCGAAGCATTCTGCCTTCTGGGGTGGGGCCGGGACCGGGGCAGGGAGGTGGGTTAAGTGGGTTTAGACCGGAAGAGCCAGCGGGACCAGCCTGACTGAAGCTTGGCCAGCAGCACCAAGGAACATTCGGCCGTTGAAAGCATCTTCACTCACGCTGGACTTCGGCTGCTTTGCAAAGCGGTAATGAAGGCACAGCTGAAAAACAAATGCATTCCCCCCTTCTTTCTTGAGGCTGGAAGGGGAGAAAAATGCCATCAGAAAGGTCTGAACTGCTCTGGCATGCAGAGAATGATGGAGGGAAAGATGAAGGAGAGAAAGAGTTCCTTCCTTCCTTCCTTCCTTCCTTCCTTCCTTCCTTCCTTCCTTCCTTCCTTCCTTCCTTCCTTCCTTCCTTCCTTCTTCTCTTCTTTCTTTCTTTCTTTCTTTCTTTCTTTCTTTCTTTCTTTCTTTCTTTCTTCTTTCTTCTTTCTTCTTTCTTCTTTCTTCTTTCTTCTTTCTTCTTTTTCTTCTTTTTCTTCTTTTTCTTCTTTTCTTTCCAGTTCAGTCATGGCTGATGGAATTTGTGTTTTGCAGATGCGGTTTCCTACAGTAGCACTGTAAATTAAATTAAAGCTATTTACTCTGTATTTACAGGCTTGCAAATAAATCTCAGGAAGCATTTTACTGGGAAGGGGGGGAGCAGCAGAGAAAGGGGGACTGTATTTTCCAGGCCAAATATAATAAAACAACACACAAACCTTCTCCTCATAATTACTTATTAGCCAAGGGAAAAGGGGAATGGCGAATGGCTGAGCCTCTGAAATCAAGCTAGGAAGCTTGCTGGAATGCAGCATTTTCTCCTCTCCAGCTTTCAGGTATTGATGCAGAAGGTGGGGAGAGGAGGAGGAGAAAGGAAAGCAAGAAGACCCCCTTTTAAAGGGTTCTTTTTTTAAAAAAAACAAAAAGCTCTTTGGTTTTTTCCTCCTTTGGCCAGTATTTGCAGCATCTGAGGCCGACTTTGGTCAATGGAAGCCTTTTAAAAACATAAGAAGTGCATTATCGCGCTGGCTGTCATGGGCACCGCGTCCCGGTTTCTCCTTCAAGAGGCTTTGGGTGGGTGTGCTGTACCGTACAGCTGTTGCATTACTAAAGGAATCGAAGGATGCTCCAAATGGGAAATGGAGACCCTCCTGGAGGCCGACAGAATGAGGAGGAGCAATGCCCCCTCGCCCCTCGGCTCCCGGAGGGAGCATCCCTCATGTGCCGATAGCTCTGTCTTGGCAAAGCACACTCCGGCTTGCAAGAACACTTGCTCTGGTGCTACCCGATGGGGATCTTCGGGAAGTGGCCTTGTGCGTGCCTCCGTGCTGGCTGGGGTCTGCCCAGGCCCCTTCTCTCTGGTTCATCGTGGAAGGAGATGGCTGGGATGGAGAGAGAAGGTGGGGTGGGGTCTACACTTCAGGAACTCTGGCAGGGTGGAGATTTTTCCACAGGGAGGTGGAGGGCATGGAGTGGTGAGGAAGACCTGAGAAAAGAAGGAAGGGGCTGGGATGGAGTTCTTTCTTCCAAGAGAGGCTAAGGACTTGGGGAGACCAAGGAATCTGCAGCATGAGAACGTGGACGGAGGACTCCACCTGTCTCTCTCCATCAAGGAACACCAGGGTTTGCCGTCACAGATAAAAGGAAGCATTCCTCCCCACAAGGCAACATTGCCCCGCAGGACTCCCTGCCACGAGAACCCCGTTGACATAGGTCTCCAAAGGGGTGAGACATGTATGGGGAAGAGAGGCTGGCCTTGCTCCAGAGGCGGCCGCCTGTGGCTTGGCTTCTCCTTCTGCTGTGCCCGAGTAAAGGCTGCCCCTTCGAACGGAGTCTCTGATCACCTACAGGGTGGGACCGGGATGCCCGGTGATTCCGCAGCAGCGCATCTCATCCCATGCTGCCTGGGCCATGATTCAGGGGTCCAAGCAGCGAGCCGCAGAAAGAGCCGGGGCTGGAACGCTGTGGCACAGTCCCCAAGTCTTCTCCATACAAGGACGACCGCGAGGGAAGGGAAGACATTCCCTGGCCAAACACACCACCCGTTGTCCAACAAGCCGTTCTTCTTGCCGGGGAAAAGAGTGCCTGTGAGGAAGGAGAAGCACGTGAGTGCACTTCGAGGCATGCTGGGAAGGGAAAAACTCTGCCGCAGGGCCCTTTCCCTGTTGGCCCCTGGCCGAGTTTGGCACCAGGACTTTCCGGACCGCCAATTCCCCAACCTGAAAGAGGATGCCCTCAACCCACGATGCTGGAAGGCAAGGTGGCTGGTGTAGCTGGTCCTCCGGGCAAGCAGGCCAGGCCGTCTCTGTGTGTGTGTGTGTGTGTGTGTTTGTGTGCGCGCTTTCCAAACCCAAGAGAACGTGGGTTTCCCCCCCCCCCTTTGATGCAGCCCCAGCCCACTCACGGCAATGTTCCAATTTGGGGAACATTGCAGTGGGCTACCTCCCTGCTAGGTTTGGCTGCTCCAGGGCCTGGATTTGCAAAAGATCACCAGGAAAGGCTTTTTCAGGGATGACCTCACCCACTGCAGAGAAAGCTGCTGTGGAAAGGGGAGCAGGGCCAGCCCGAAAGTTGGTCTCCCTAATTTTACCCAAGTCATTTCTGGCCCTCTTTGTGAGGCCTGATCGGATGACCTTCAAGAACTACTGGAAATCCTACCACTTCAGCCGAGCTTCTGCCGGTGTTAAGTGACGGGGCTGGATTGCTGTGGTTTTTAGCTTTTCTGACATTTTAAAATCTTTCTGTTATTTTAAAAGTATTTCTTACCCTTTTCCTATGAATTATTTATTGCATACATAATACATTACTGCATTATGGTTTACAGCTGGTACGTGAAGGCACAGAACGGAACCGGTCCCATCCAACCCTCTTCCCCCCACAGCCGCCTTCCCACGCCTTTGGATGCTGCACACTCATCCCAGATTTCACTCTAGAGGGGCCCGAGTCCACCTGGAGTCTTCTGCACAGTCACCGCTGAAATGCAAGGAGAAACGCGTCTGGCTGCTTCCTGCAGCCCACCAACCCTTTCCGCCGGGGAAACCAGACTGCTGTTCCCCACCATTTAGAAACAAGGGGCGGGGAGCCGTCCTTTGAAGAGCTTCCTTGAAAGGGTGCTTCGTGCAAACCCAAGCCAAGGACTCCATTGAAGGTTTGCCCTCCCTGATTCCTGCACCAAAGGAGGCCTCCTTCCTGGCCAGGGGCACCTCCATCTTTGGTTTCCCCAAACGTAGCCATCACGGTGCTTAGGAACTAGCCCAGCGGGCCAGTCGTTTCCTTGAATCTAGAGAAGCAGAACTGTGCGTCATCTGCATATGGGGGCCAATGCACCCCGACTGCGGCCCTCCAACGATCTCCCCCAGAAGGTCCATGTTTGGGACTAGAAGGGCTGTATCAGCCAAAAGACCCACCGCCTCGTCCACGTCCACCCTCCCTTTTTGATTGGTCCTGCCGGAGGCCGCTTCAGGAGGACCAGCCATCCTGCGGAATTAGGGGGACACAGAGTCGTTCTTGTTTTGGGGTAACAAAATGGCATCCTGCTCCTTTCTGGTGTTCCAGTAAATAAAGCCATGAGACACCAGGAATCTAGGGTAAGTTTAGAGCAGAGCTTTCCAAACGGTGTGCCGCGACACAAAAGTGTGTCGCCACACACAGTCTGGTGTGTCGCCACACAACCCGGAAGCGCTGATCATCATCAGCGCTTCCGGGTTTTCCCGCGGCGACACACCAACGGCGGCGCGCAAAAACCGAAAGCAGCAGCAGCGCTTCCGGGTTTTTGCGCGCTGCCGCAACGCAACTCCGTAGTGCAGAGCTTTCCAAACTGTGTGTCGCGACTCAAAAGTGTGTCGCCACACACAGTCTGGTGTGTCGCCACACAACCTGGAAGCGCTGATCATCATCAGCGCTTCCGGGTTTTCCCGCAGCGACACACCAACAGCGGTTGGTGTGTCGCCGCGGGAAAACTTTGGAAAGCCCTGGTTTAGAGTTTAACATGAAAATATCAACCATTTGACACAAAAGACCCTCTTGAGACTCTTCCTGGGATGGGGTCTGCAAAAGATGACGATGGAGCCCTTCTGCAAGTGACACTGCTTCTCCTGACAGAAAGGCATTGGTGGGGCTGCCCTCCTATGTCCTCCATCAGCCCTGAATCAATAGTCATGGGCCGGTCCCTTCCTCGGGGCCACAGGATTAAGACGGCTCTGCCAACGGCGCACCCTGATCCTGTCTTTGCAGCCCTCTGCCCATCCTCACCGGGGCAGTAGCCCTTTCCTCAGGCTGCCTGGACTGTTTCTGAATTTCGCGATGTGACCCGCCACTTCAGCAATGGATGACTTTTCCCCTCCTTCCTCCCAGTCCCGAAATCCTTGCGTGTCATGCCTGTTGGATGGCAAGCCTGCCATCTCTCCGCCCCTTTGGGAGTCAACATGCTTGAAATAAATCATTACCTCTCTCGGATCAGCCTGAGATGCTTTGCAGGCCTTCAGGAGGTGATCTGAGCTGCTTTGAAGCAACTGCCCAGAAATCTTGTTGAGCGGGGTGGGGTGAGTGGCTGCAAGCTGATGGATGGCCTGCTGGGAGGGGCTGACACCCTGAACAGCGTTTCGGGACCCGTTTTGCATGGACAGAAAAGGTCTAATCAAAATGGTCTGAAATCTTGCAATGATGTCATTATTCTACCACATTATTTTTAGGACCTGCTATTTCCTCCTGCATTAAGCCTCATTAGGATCATGTGTTCTCATATTCGCAGGCAGGATGAAACCCTGGTAATCCTTAGTGTGTGTGTGTGTGTGTGTGTGTGGTGGGGAAGAGATTGACTGTCCCCATTTCCGGACCTCCATTTGCCCCCCCCCCCCCCGCTTCATACCATCTCCTGAAAAGCATCTTAGGGATATCTTTGACCTTCTACTTGAATGCGGGGAGGAGCAAAGCAGAAGAATGCCGATGCGTGGACCCCTCGCGCAGGGGAGTTGTGCCCTGTGGATGGCACCTCTGGTGGAGATCCTCTCAGCTGCTCTCTTCCCACTCCCTCTTCTGCTGCTCCATTTATCGAGCGCGTTCTGAGTGGGCAGAGGGTGGCCTGCAAGTGAGCAGTGGTGCCACGTGAAAGAAGGGAAGGAGGAGAAGAATTCTGGAGATGAGGTTCCACCAGATTAGAAATGGTTTGAAAGGGCAGGGGGGAGACATACGGGGTGCTAAAAAGGGGTCTTTGCTGCCTGAAACCCTCAGAGCTGCTGCCAGCCAGAGTGAGCAGCGCTGAATTTGATGGGGCAGTGATTCTCTTGGTCCCCTCAACTGGAAGAGAGCAGCCCCAGAGACTCCCACCTTCTCTCCATCAGAAGCGTGTCCAGGAAATCAAGTCAAGGGTGGAATGGCCGACCGGTCAGCTTCAGGGTGTCACCACGTATGGCTTCTTTGTGCCTGGAGGGTTTCTGAGAACGTTGCACCCTACTTGGCATTTTGAGGGTCCCTATTGTCTGCCGGGAGAAGCAAATTGCAGCGCTTGATAGAACGGGCCACCCGGAGCTAGGAAAGGTGTCTTCTGTATCTCTCATTCCAGAGGGCAGGTCCTCTGCTGTGGTCCCTATCCGAAAGCCAAGGAGGGGGCACCAGAGCTGCTGCAGAAAGGGTTCTCTGCCGGTGGAGGCTGGGCATTCTCTCTGCAGGGTGGGTGAGCGGGCACCTCCGTGTCGGGGTGAGAAGGACCAAGTGCAGCGAGATGCTTGTCTCCCGCCATCCCCGCTCCGTTCGGTCTCCGGCTGAGGGTTCTAATTCTGCCCAAGGAAAGGAAGCCAAGTAGGAGCCAGGGCTGCTCCTTCTGTGGGAGACCATGGGAAAAAGGTGTTTTGCCCCCAGCCTGGGCAACTGCCCTCCTTGAAAACCTTTCCCCAGCACCCCAGCACCTCTTCCGCTCCCGGCTCCCGCTTCTCCAAGGGCCAAAGCCCGGCCGGGATGGGCCCGTTTCTCCCCACAGCTGAGCTGGCGCCTGCCTGGCCTGTGCCTGATGCGAGAAAAGCCCCCGACTCGGTATCAGCCACCACCAAGAAGATGCCGCCTCAGCCCGAGCCCCCCTCCCCTGCGGGGGGGGGGCTGGGCTGAGGAAGGGCCTTTCCTCAAGCGGTGGAACTGCTCACCGAGAAGGGAGCCCGGAGCCGTCTCTCCATCCCTCCACCCAGCTTTTTATTTCGGTACCAAGTGCCAATAATCCAGCTCCTGCATTGGGAGGCCCCCGGTCCTTTTTTCCATCCTGATTGTTGAGTTTTTAATGGACTTTGGAATGCTTTTCATTAGTCCTGTTCCTGCAAGACGTTTTACCTGGTTAGACACTAACCCACTCAAATCTCACCAGGGCCCCCGTTAGCATCCCATTCATTCATTCATTCGTTCGTTCGTTCGTTCGTTCATTCATTCTTATTATTTAAATGATTTCTATGTCCTCCCCCCATCTCACTTCCACAACTCTGGGAGGTTAACATTAAATTAAAACCAGAGCAATACCCCCCTCAAATTTTAAAAATAGATACCATAATAATAGTAATACAATGCAGCCGAGGTCCTCAAAAACACTTCAGCCGAACAGCCGAACCATCGAACCCCCAGGCGCTCCCGACATCCCAGCCCAGCCTTTGGGTGGTGTGATGGGATAGCAGGGCCTGTTTTTCCAGACACTCTTTCTCTCCAGCCCTTCTTCTCGGAGGACTAGGTAGGTGCGGTGGGTCCTTGCCTGGGGTTTGGGGTTCCTATGACGTGGCTAAACTAACTAGAGTTGGTTTAATCTTCTGCATGACTGCAACATTCTCCACGTTAATGGAAGGGATCAATTAACCCTGTTTTTTGTTCCCACCACTAACTAAATCCAATCCACCAATCCACTTACGTACAGTATGTCATGAGAACAGGGTTAAGTGTGCTTCTAACTCTGTGTTGCTGCTGCTTTTCACATGAACTTCCTTCAAAACCTTTTCTTGGTGGGAAAACAGGATACAAATCCAATAAGCCCATAAGCAAACACCTGCCTCACAGGGCTGAGAGAGAGATTCACGGTCCAAGGTCCATCCCCAACTTCTGAGTAGACGGTTCTGAGATGTAGCTAAATAAAACAATGCTTCAGTTCCAGCTCTGAAGGAGGGGACTGTTTCATGAACCAAGCTGGGGCGATGCTTCCGTTCTTCCGACGCTCGGCCAAGGCCTCTGGATTTGAGGGACTGGTGGGCTGCTGGCCGCCCCATCGGCCCCTTCCTCCTCAAACCCATTGACGTTCCTGCAATGCCTGGAAGGGTGGCGTTTCCATTCATCTGCTTCTCCTCTGCAGAAATGTTGTTTCCCGCTGTATCTGGCAGCTTGAAGAGCAGAAGTGCAAGTCACGGGAAAGCTGTTCCCAGCTTTGGCAGAAAGGTCCATCCCTTGAGCCCCACCTTTCTCTCCTGATGACCCAGAAGATGGACAGGATCCAGAGCATGGAGGGAGGGACGCTTGTGCCAAGTCTCAGGGAAGCAGCAAGGAAGCTAACCCCCTCCTTGGAGATGGCAGAAAGAGGGAATTGCTGCAGCCAAAAGAATTCTGCAGCCCAGCGGCCCAGGGCTTGGGGGGGGGGGGGCTTTTGGATTTCCTTCCCCAGCCCGACTTTCCCCGCCCCAAATCGGATCATCACCATGGATACTTCCAAGGCCAGCAAAGAAAAGATTTGCCCTAATGAGCTGGGCCAACTGTCAGCTATTTTGTAAGCATTAATGTATAATAAGGAGAAATAACAGCATTAGCCGGGCCCTGGCATTGCAATCTGTCATAGGACAAGGGAAGTATTGGCACCTTGTTATGTTTCAGACCACACTACTAATCAATGCCCCTTTGGGGAGGGGGGAAATCAAATGTGCCCCAAGGCTGAGTCTACCAGCAGACACTTTGTCTGAACAAGAGGGTGGTGCCTCAGCGGAGTGGGTGGAAGGAAGGCTGGGCAGCCGTATCACAGCCTCCCCCAGATCCAAAGGCTAAGAGATGGGCTGCTGCCCGCCTGCTCCGGGCACCATCTCCACGTCTCGTCCTAAGACACCCAGCTCCATTTATTCACGGAAGGCCCTTCGGGGCAGATCTAGCTTCCACGCCTCTTGTTTCCCCCCTGTTCTTCCCTGCACCATCCAGTCTTTTCTTGGGGACTTCCAGGCAAGAGATGTATGGCGTGAGGGGCGCTTCTTCCAGAGGTTGGCCTTTTCCATCCACAATCCTCTTAGGGCTCCCCATCGTTTTGCTCCACGGAAAGTCTTGAGAGTCGCAAGGTCGTCTTTTGCTCAGAGCTCCCTTGGCTTGGCCTTGTCCAGCGGTCCTTTCCAGGCACTGGTTGGTTCCTCCTGCTCCATCAAGTGGGCCGTGCCACCTCATCTTGCAGGTGGAGGGCAGAGAGGCCGTACGTGACATCTCCCTTTCTGGGCAACCTCCCTGAACATAGAAAAGCTGCATATCGGTAGCTCAGCAGCAGATTGAATATCGCTGCTTAATTGTGCTAACTGCATAAACCAGCCCTAAGTGCTTGGCACCCACCCAAAGTCCTTCACTTCGTCCATGCGGATTTCTTGGGGGAGAAAGTGAGCTGCCGCAAATTCCCCGAGGATGCTAATTCCCTCTTGACCTTCGCTTCTTTACTGGGCATCGTCTAAGTGGCATCCCAGAGCGTGGTGACTCTTGTGTACACATGCAGGCTGAACGCACAAGGCCATTCCTCCGGGGATCGTGTCCGGTGGCTGTCAGCAAATGATGTGGCAGGAAAAAGGGCTTCGGCAGCATTAGACCAGGTCCATCTGTATTCCACCCCAATGGGAACTTGGTTAGGGAACGTGGCGGGGGGCATACGACTGGCACCCCCTGAGCAGAGCAGTCAGCAACGAAATTCCGCTCACAGGTGGGTGTGCCATTCGGGGGCTCCTCCAGCCCAACTGAAATGAAATCCTATCCCCGCAGGGCCTGTTCCTGCTCCAATGCCAGGGTCGGTTCAAAATATTTCGCCACCGGGTCCTCCCCACAATCGCAGTGCACGGCGCCCAAGGCGACTCTGGCTGAAAACCCCACACGCTTTTCTCAGGCTTGGCAGTTAAACCCTGGCATTACAAATAGCTAGCCATTCTGCCTCCCCGAATCTGCTCCCCGATGAGGCCCCCCTCTGCCAACCGTCGGCCGGCGTTGCCAGCCCCAGCCCTGTGCCTTTGCTCCGTCAGGCGCCCCCCTTCTGCTTGGAGGCCTAATCCCAGCTCCCCCCACGCCCCCCGAGCCGCTCTGGTGGTGCGCAAGGCCCCTCTCCATAATGGAGCCCCGTGGCTTCCCAGGCAGACAAGCGTGGCTATTGTGCTGCACAGAAGAGGGGATTTGCCTTCCTCCCAGAGTTTCATTACTGTGTTGTCAACCGACAGGTTCGCAATATGGGATGACAAAAGTCTTCTTCACCAGGGGTTGTGATCCCTGCGCAGGAAACAAACAGAACAACAAGAGGCGACGAGGCTGGAGGACAGCAATGGCTGTTATCCCAGCGTGTTCTGAGCTGAGCTGGTGCCAGTACAAGGTCTGCGGTCATATTGAAAAGGCAGCTGCCAGCCTCAGACAACAGGCTGAGCCTGAATAGGGCAAGCGGGGATGCCACGGAGCATTCGTGTGGCTCAGCGGAGTCGGGCGGCTCGTCGGCTCGCAATTAACTCACCCTGTGGCTGCTGCTGCTGCAGCTCCGTGTCCCCCTCTTCACAGGGGCTTCGCTGCCAGGGCTGCCTCCCAAGGAAGGAGCACTCCAGGTCCCCAAATTCCAGCTGAAACCATGGGCCCCATCGCCATCACCACCGAAAGACGGAACTGGCAGAAGGGAAGGCAAAGCTGTAACTATTTCAAAAAGGGGTCTGTGTGTGAGTGAGTGTGGGGTAGGGTTAGCAGTAACCGGTCAACAGGCCCGAGTCAGCAATAGGCAAAGGCGCGGGGAGCCACAGCAGGGAGGAGGCCGGGTGGGCCTCTCTAGGGAGGGAACTGCAGAGATGCCATCCCAGTGAAGACCCACCTGACGTCCTGGAAGAGGGCATCTGGAGCAGGGCCTGGTCTGGAGCAGAAGAAAGAGGAAGGGGCTCTACGGGGAGAGATGCTACCGGAGACCCCCTCTGGCGAAGGCCAAGGCTTTCTCTGTGGCCTGGCGATAGCAAATCTGGGGACAAGGAGTGCCAGAGAGAGGGCAGAGGAACCTTCCTTTAGGCTCCCTAAGCCAACTGACCACACGGTCTCTTAAGTGGCGGTTCTGAATTGCCTTCAGAGGCAGCCCCATCAAGCAGCCCACAGCAGCCCAGAAGCTGCACGTGCACCTCCCGAGTCAGACACTTGCCCCTCTCTCACACATACGCACAATCCCACTTATCTTTAAGGGTCATTTTCCACAAGGAAGTCAAAGATGGGTCTGTGCGGTCATGTGGCTTCTTAGGGAAAATGCTCTCTTGGAAAGGCTGAAGCTCCCCACGCTTGGCTCCATGTGGGGAAGGAGCGAGGAGGAGGCTGAGGAACAGCTGCACCCTTGAGGGGAGCCCATCTTTCCTATTTTGGCCTCTCCCCCTCCCCAGCCCTCCCAACAGGTGGAAGCTTCAGCTCTGTGGTGAACGTGGGATGCCGTGCCGCTGACGTGTGGCTGCAATAGATTCTGTTGCATGTCCACTGGACCAGGGATGCAGCCTACTCCATGACGCATCGATGCATTGATCTTCCTGACTTAGAGAATGTAGCTTAATGAACCCCTGCTAACATATCCGTTTTATTCCACCTCCCCTTGTTCATCTCTAATGAATCCTACACTGTAATCGTAAGGGCATTCTGAGTTTTGGTCCTGGATGCACGGAGAGGGTGGACTGCTGTGTTCTGGATTTTCAGCTATTGGCATGTTGAAACAGAAGCTTAACTAAGCCAGTTATTAGGAGAGAATGCAGGTTTCTTTCTTTTTTAATTTCGAGAAAGAATAAGAAGGAATGCCTTTATAATTCTCTGTGTGCCTGGTTTCTGATATGGAGCGGCTACAGACAAGCACACATATCTTGAAACAGCTGAATACTGACATGATCCATGGAAACAGGTGCCCGGCTCTGGGATAGCTGGACCGTAGCCCATCCAATTGGCACTCAGAAAATGTACATTACTTAGCAATGTAGATTATGCTGACTTTTTTCCCCCTGTAGCATTCCATCTGGCAGTTTTCAAAACCCAGGATTAATTATGGTGGGGCTCTGGGTTTTTCCTCCTTCAAAACTCACAACCCTTCCTAGGGGCCTTCTGCTGAAGTGAGGCGATGCTCTGGCCCATTTTGCTTTTTCAGATGACATATAGCAATAGCATATATCTCTGCTGCACTAGGTAGAGACAGATGTGTCCCCAAGTCTTGTCTGGCCACAGTTGTAAAGCTCTGAGTCTCTACTTGACTTTGTACAACCAGCTCCTTTCAAGGCAATCAAGAACCCTCTGGAGGGCTGCCCCTCCTGAGCAGCTGCTGTTGCGGGAAGGGGGAAGGGGGGCTCCTGATGCTTCCCTGTCCTGTGTTAGCAGCTGCAGGAGTTGCACCAGGGATCAAAACTTTGCCTACAGCTTGCCCCATGTGCTGAGCCACAGAGGTTGCAACGAAAGTCCCTCCCTGGAGTAGGGAAGGGGATGTGGGGTTCACTAGTCATTCGTAGGCAGAACTCCTCTCATCCCTGAAGACTGTCTTGAAGGCTCCTTCCCTCAGGCAGAGCGTCTGCCTCTTCCCTAAATTCTGCCCTAGTCCCAGCATTGTTACTTCAACCAATGAGTAGCCAGAACCAGGCCTGCCCTGTATCCTGGGCAAGCCTTTCAAGCAGAGGGCACCGACTTCTGAGCCTGCAGGCATTAAGACGATGTATCCCTCTCCCCTAGTACCAACCAAACTGCTTAGCAATGCTGTTCAGAGTCTCAGGTAATGAAGGGTCTTTCCCACCACCAGCTTCCTAATCCCCTTTTTTAAAAAGTGAGGTTGTCAAGGGTGGACACCAGGACCTCTGCATGGAAAGCAGAAGTCCGTCCAAATTTCTAAGCTCTGAAAGTCCTGGCCAATTTGTGAGTCAAGAATCTCCCCACAGCTGCCCCCGGGAAGACATCAATTGATGCCAGGGAAGAGAAGAAATAGCGTTTCTCCGAGCCAACCTATGGGATCTATCGATTTAGAAAATTTAGGGCGTTTAGAAGTGGCCACTGCGTTTCCTTCCACCAGATTTGGGAGATGAAGGTAGATCAAGCCATCTCCCTGGCAGCCCCGAAGCAATACCGGCCCCTCTCTTCTTATGTCCTCATTAAAGAGCCACGCGTGGTCTTTCGGCCAGACAGGTGCGCTTAGAGCGGAAGGGCTGGGTAGTCAGAAGGAACGTTTCCAAGAAGAAGTTAAAAGTAGGGCAAGATGAGATGGAACGGGCGCCACGGGAGATCAGAGGACAAACCTCCCATCCACCAGCAGGAAAACTGGTCTTACACTGAAGTCTGGATGTGTTTGATTTCTTTTTCTCTTTGGGGGAAAAGAGGTAAACTAAAATAAAATCCGGGAGGTTTTCCTCACCCAAGGAGGCAGCCGCAGCTGAAGTAGGTTCAAAAGGAACAAAGGCTTTTGCCGGCCTCCCAGGGTCGTGCACAACAGGATGGGGTCGCCAAAGGCCCCCTCTCTTGAAAGGCTCCCCCCACTGGGCACCCCTGCCTCCCAACGCCCCCGATGCTGACCGCGATGGCTCCCCTTTCCTCCCCAGGCCCATCTTCTTGAGTTGACTTTCACGGGCACTCTTTCTTCTCTGCGCAGCGGTGGGTGCATGGAAAAAGACATTTCAGGCTCACGTGGAGCCTCCAAAAGGAACGTAAGAGAGCGCGGAGATGTCTCTGCAGAAGGATTTGACCTTAGTAATCTAATTTGCTTTAAATTTAAAATGATACTTCATTCTCTTATTATAAGGAGCCACGCCATTGGCTTGTAAAGATTACCATTTCTTGTCTTTCCAATTGTAATAAATCCAATTCAAGCACCCTCTTGATTTGGAATCCGTCACAACAAGACCCAGAGGGCACGGCTCCATGGATGAGTTTCCTGGAGAGGGGCAGCCCAGGGGGCAGGCGGAAGAGACGATGCAAGGCAATTGCGCCCCTCGGCCTCCACTTCTCCACGCAAGCCGGGTGAAAATAAGACTCGGAGGATGTTATGGCTTCTTCCTCATTATTCAGCCATAAAGAGATGACAGGTGGCAGGGGAGACAGGCTGGCTACAGGGACGTCTTTCTTCTTGGCTTCGGGATCTGTTTGGCCCTTTCCGGTCCATTCAACATCTCTCATCTCATGCAGACAGGGCAACCCTTCCGGATTATTCTTCCTGCCCATGATACTGATTGGCCTGTGGGCAGGAGAAGCAGAGGATGCCTGTCACTGGGGCTGCACGAGATGGGTTTATAGAAACCCATAGAAGAAGGTCCTCACTAAGGGGCTTCTGGAGAGGCTCTAGGCCTTTAGGGGATCCTGGGAAACTGCAGGTGGGTGGCAGTTGATTGGGGGAAGCCATTGGCCTGATCCCTCTTCAGCCATGGGGATCCATTCCCAGGTCGCCTTGGGCCTCTGGGTGCACAGGGTGAACCACGTCCCCCTGCGCTCAGAGAACTTCTGCAGAAGACCATAGGCTCTCTGTTGCCCAGAATCCATGGAGAAGCCAGGCAAATGAGGGGGCGGGGGTGGAGAGAGGGAAGGGGCAGGGGTGCTGTGCTTCTCTGTTCCAGTAAAAGGGTTGTGGTGTGTTTGTGTGCATGTGTGTGTGTGTGTGTGTGTGTTGGGAGAGCTCATTCCTGGCAAGGTTGATGACCCTTCAGGCAACTTCAGTGCACTAGACAGAGGAGCTCAAAGGTTTGTAAGCCTAGCACTCCTCACCTAGCAAGCAGAGGATGACCCTGCCTTTTCATCTTTCCCAACTGACAGCAATTAAGTCTACTTTTCACAATCTCCTCCTGAGGTACTACCAAGAAGTAGTTCCTTGAGTGAGTCACTGTCTGAGGATGCAATAAAGTGGTTGTGTCTGCATGAAACACTGAACCACAAACCAGCCAACCACATCCTACCTAGCAGGTGGTGGGAACCCTGATAATTGGACTGAGTGATCCTAGAATTTGAAGGGAAGACAAATAGTGTGGGAGTCTGTAAATATTGGGACTGACATAGATACAAACTTGACCAAAATGGCCCCTAAACGTTTTGGAAATCTGGCTCTGTGGTCCTCTGTGGGAGAGCAAGCTCCACCGAACTCCGTGGGACTTTAGGAAAATCTGCACGAGCTCTATCCTAGGACCAGTCCTAGTGTGGGATTTGTTGCTCCTTTGAGGTCCCCATAAGAGGCGCAGAGACAGAGAGGTCTTGCTGGCTTGTGAACTGGGAATGCTCTTGCTTGAGATGCTGGGTTAGTTCTGACATTGTAAGCCTTTCGAAGAGAACATTACCAAGGACTCCACTGTAAGCCTTGTCGAGCAGCTGGAGGCAGACAAGACAGAGCATTTGGCCTCCACTTCAGCTGTTCTGAACAGGCACGGCAGGTTCCTGCGCATTCCTCACCTAAGAATAACTGGCCATGCCTTGTACTGCCTCGCTCTTGGGCCATGAGACCCCACTGGTTCTGGCTGGTCAGCAAATAGTGCATGTGCTCTTGCCCGGGCTGTGGAACGGGGCAGATAAATATGGTTTCCGCATCTACCAAGCCTGCTGTTTTCTCCCTGCCCATCAGCAACCTGCTGCTTCTTAGGGAAAGAAGACCCCTCGGAAGGACTTCCAGGGGTTCCTGCTGAAGCTTCAGGGTCTTCCTTGATGGCTCTCATGACTCCGTTTGCATAAACTCCAGTGACGAGATAGCAGCACCTTCCACCTCCCTTTACACACTGCATCAGAGGCCTCTTTCTGCTTTGCAGATTCCGTTTTTGACTAATATGCCATTTAAATTTGGAACAAATACGGTATTCATCACAGGGAAAGTTGCATTAAGATCTGCGTGCGGTGTAACTAAAGTTGTAACTCTATAGGCAGGAGGGGCCGTGTCCAATGAAATCCTGTCACCACACACGTATGCGAGGACATTAACGTTTGCTTTTCTTCTTCCTGCTGTTTGAACAGTCCAAAGCTCTGTTCTTCCATTCGATGACAGGGGGACGGGAGGCCCCCAAAAGTTCTACTACAGAGCCTCACTGCGGGAAGAGAAAATCATCCTTGGAGCTCTCAAATTTCTTTCGGGAAACGCTTTTAAATCCGAACAGCTTTCGATTGATTATTCCTTTCTCTGGGTTGCTGGGATAAACTCTGAAATTTTCAAACAGGGACACGAGCTGTGGCCAGACAGTCCTTTTAACGGCAGTAGCAATGCTTAGATGCCACGGAAGGCTTTGAACGTTCAAACGGAGCCTTAGATGAGCAACTGTTTCTTTTCCAAGTTCAGAGGATGTGAGCAACTCCTGCATTGCGATGCCCGGGGAGGGGGAGAAATCAGACTCCCAGAAACTCAGAACCAGTTCACAGGTTCCCGAAAGACACACTCCGTTATGGTAGGGATCAGCCGTTTCACAAGAGAGGGAAAGGGGAGGCGGCGGCTGGGTTGGAAGGCTTCCCCGGATGCAATTTTTCAAAAATCCAGCTGGGAAACGTGCAAACCAACTAGGGAAGGGTCTCTTTTCTAAAGCCTGGAGAACCTACAGTTTTCTACCTGCATTCTGAAGTTTGGGGAGAATTATACCACACCATTTCTCTGAATAGGTGCTTTGTCATCTAAAGCTCATAAAGGTCACGTAAAGAATGCAAAGACTATCCAGGCCATCAGCCGTCTAAACTATTTTGGCAGGTTTAACTGCCTGGCTTGGAAGTGACAAATTGGTGTTATAAACATACAAAGGGAGGCTTGACGGGCCCAAACATTTGGTCTCATTAGCATCCCTGGCAGGGGCACCTGCAGGAGGAGAGGTGTCAAGGTGGCGGGTGTGACCGCGTGGCTGCAGCTGCCATCTTTATTTTTGGGACCACCCCCTGGAGTTGCCCCTCATCCCTGGCAACGTGCCTCCCTTTTTGCCAAGGCTACGTTGGCCGGAGCACATTGTCTTGCGTGGGATGGATGGACCTCCCCCATGTTTACATACCTTTTCTTGAACATCCTGAGTTCAAATGCAGAGGAAGGACATTCCACCTCCAGAGTCCATGCATGTCATCCATCCTTCCAATGGGATGACAGAAGTTGGGACTGTGATCTGGCTCGCGATCCCAAAGCCCTTCCAGAGTTTAACCACGGCCCTTTACCGACAGGACTGCTTAGTTTGTTCGACCCAGCCGCAGAAGAACCACAAATGAACGCATGTGCCGGATGACCTTTCCTGTTCCAGTACTTGTGGATGGCTGAGGATCTCAGGGTGGCCACGCTACGGGTGCTACGGGCTCCAGAAGGCCATCTCAGGGTTATTCGTGGCAGGAGGGCTTCTCAGTGGCGGCACCTCCATTTGTAAAGCTCTTCCCCCTGAAATTTATGCAGTGCATATGATAATGTCTCTTGGCTGCCTCTTGAGAACTTTATCCAGGGCTTCCCTGGATAAATATGGGGTGAATGGGTTCTCTTCCTTTTCCTCCTCTGAGTGTGTTTTTATATTTATTTACTGTATCGTTTTATGACTGCATTGAAATGATTTTATAATTGTAAACTCCTAAGGAAAGCAACATGTAAACAGAACATAACTAACAAATGAGGTCTTTGTGTGGTCCAGATTGTGGCGATGGTTGGCATTCAGTTGCTCACGTCTTCGTCGCCTCCTGTTTGCGTTGTTAAAAATGGTCCCTGCAGTTGCCAAAGGCTTAAACATCTATATATAGCCATGAAAATAAAAATGGAGGGAAAACCTGGAGCAAACCCGTGTAGCATTTCAAAGGGAGGGTGGGGATGGGACACAGAATCTGCCCGAGGTAAATTAAACAGGTATCTGAACTGCATCTGGCTTCTTCAGTAGCCCTAGAGACTGTTTTGCTGACCTGCTGAAAATAAAATGGGAAGATTAAAGTGGTTTGAAAAGGTCTTAGCATACAAAGGCCTTTTAAGAGCTCTTTAATCTTCCTGTTTTATTTCTTGTAGTCCAACAAAACAAACCACAGAATAAATGTTACGCTGTCTGCAACCATTATCTATCATGTCTGTCTGTCCATCCATTATTTGTATAGATTTCCAAGCAATATATTCTGAGATTTTCAGAAAAGTAAAATCCACTCTCTGATCTTGTGAATGCTGGAATGAGGAAATATGTGAAAACTGCAATAGCACCCCAAATGTTGTTGTCCATTGTCTTGAGAAGACCAACGAAATGCTGAAGCTGACTTCGGACTTAGCGCAACGTGTGAACCGGGCTGAGTCCCTCTCCGGACTCACAAGAGGCCAATATTTAGAAGAAGCTCCATTGTCTTCAGTGAAAATGGTTAAATGGTCTAGAGGCCTGCGGGCTCAGACTGACATTTTAAGAATGTAGTAAAGATGTAGTGTTGTTTTTAAAGCATGCATCTAAAATGTACCTAAAAATGCTCCTTTGAGTTTGAAAAGTGTAAGCATGTGTTACTGCACCTTCACATCTTGCTGG
Source organism: Charina bottae (assembly GCA_023362775.1). Lineage (NCBI taxonomy): Eukaryota > Metazoa > Chordata > Lepidosauria > Squamata > Charinaidae > Charina > Charina bottae. The sequence goes on from JALMGJ010000066.1 coordinate 1,110,423, forward strand.
GCTGGCCTTCTCTTTCTCTCCATTTTCTTCCTTTTCCCCTTCCCACAATTTCTATGCTTCTGCTACCTTTGCATAGGTATCTGGGGGGCAGGACTGCCTAATTCCTGCACTGAAAACCCCTTCACACACCCCCAGACATACCAAACCCCAAAAACACATGAACAAATGCATTGGACTCCCGGGTGGATCACACGAGTAAAATGTCTCCTTTTTTTTCCATTTCCTCCCTTAAGATCAGGTTGAGCACACACCAATTGTAAGTTATAAACTGGAAAAGCACCATCTGGCTTGTGAAGTTAGTTGCATTAAAATATAAAGATATTAACAAATGCCTTCCTATTTGAAGTATATTCAGTAGTGGCATTTTGAGAGAGAGAGAAAAAAATGTGTTACCGTCAGGCAGTTCCTTGTACTCATAACTTTCTTTTTTATTAAGTAGCTATGGCAACTTGGCACGTTACTCACCGACGCAAGTTGCGATAGCATCTTTCCAGGCAGAGAAATGTCCTGCCCTCAATGGTTCCGCTGAAGGCTGCTGTTGGAGAGAGAAGGCGGCCAGAGACCAGCTTTGCTGCCGCACTTCGTCAACGGCGCTGTTGGCATTTCGCTTTGTGGTTCAAAGGTCCAACTGGCATTCTGCCCGGGCATCTTGTAGAGATGGCCCTCCCTTCCCAGCCTGACTGGAGGCCCAATCATTCTGGGAGCTGAACCCCAAACACCTCACCTGGCCCCGTTATCCGGCCAGGGTGTGGCTGGTGGGGTTGAGCGGGTGGCCGGCATCCAGATCAAGGGTTGGATTCATCCTTGCAAATGATGTTGGAAGTCGATAGATGGAGGCTAAGGAAAGCCATTAGCTTGTCAGGAGAGCAGTCTTGTCTGAGCGCAGTTCTTTTTTTAAATTATTATTCAAAGGTATTTATTTGCACATGCATAGTTGTGCACCTATATAGATATGCATAAAGGATCCACATTTATTTGCTACTCAAATGGTTTTTTCTTCCGGTGGGGCATTCTGGTTACAGTAGTCCTGGATTCTTTGGACAATGTTCCTGTAGGACAGTGTGGCTGGAGAATTTGGTGCTCCAGATAAGAAAGAGTGTCCTGTGTCACAACCTTTTCCTATTTGAGGATCGAGAGGCACTTTTCCCAGGAGAGGCACGTTTAAGGTGCGGCACATAATCTCTGTACCCCCAGTTGTGGGAGGAAACATTTGGGACTCTTTCTTACATTTTGGGCATACGAAGCCACTGTTTTCAACAACTCCACTGACAGGTAGCTTCGTCTTATGGCAGAAGTGGATCTCTTTCCGAACATCCTGAAGCACCACTTCCTGGGGGTGTGTGTGATGATCACTGCCCCATCTATTTTGGCACTGCTGAGAGATTGTACTATTGATAAATGTTTGTCTGATGTTTCTGGAGGGGTATCCACAATCAGGTAGTCAATTTCACCCCAGTCCACATCGCGAAGAAACTGCTTAATCATCCCATTTTTTTCCGGTCCTCTCCAAATGACAGCATCATCAGGGCTGCTCAACAGGAATCCCACTGACATCACACCTAGGTTTTCTTCAACATACACTGGAGACCACCCTGATCCACTTTGATGGACCTGTTCTCCCTCGAGGCCCATGATTTTCGGGATGGATGGTCCACAAATGTCATGTCCAGCACAACAATCTGTGTAGTTTCATCCACCACTAAGCCGTGGGCCAAGAGAGTGGTGAACATGCTCTTACCCACGCCTGCTTTCCCAGAAAGCACCAGGAGCTTGTGCTTCACTGTTTTCATTTTTTCCTTGATTTCCTCAATAGCTGGGTCAGGGCCGGCAAGGAACACAAGCCCTGGTAGGGCCAACCTTGGCAGACATCAGCCTTGCCTGCCTCATTGCTGCCAGTGCCCGGACAGTCACGAGGCCGGGCGCCGAGGGCAGGCCCGCTTCCCTCTGCCATGGTGGAGCTGCTGCCAGCTCTGGGCGCAGTTCCAATCGTGGCCAGGTCCCAGCTTGAGGTTGGGAACTCTAGTTCCAGTACCCTTTCCTTGGTGGCTGCGTCCACCACGTTGCCCACACGTTGCCCACTCGCAGCACAGCCACCACCGAGCAGCCTCAGGGCTGCCTAGCGCCTGCACCTGAGGGGGTGTCCTGCGTACCCCGCCCCACTCCCCACACCCTGGCAATGGACTCTGTGGCTTGGGGCAGGGGCAAGGGCTGCAGGAACGGCTCAGGATAGCTATCTAACTGGAAGTGCCCCCCAAGTAGTTAGACCACAGCTCACCCTGTGGCTTGAGATGCTTGCTGGGGAGCGGGTGGTCTTGATCCTGGGACTTTGCCCCTGCCCTGCCCTGGCGGAACTCTCCCTGTTATGCCTGGGTGCTGAGGAGCTGCGCCCCAAGGGCACGGGGGGGGGGCTGTGGCCCTGTGACCAGGCCGGTTCAAAATTGGGACAGGCCGCAAGGCGGCGGTGCGAGCCCAACGCCACCCTGTCCGCAAAGGGTGGGCGAGCGCAGGTCCACGTTGGCCAGAGCCCCTTTCTCCATGCTTGTTCCCTTGCAGGCAGCAGCACACGACTGGGCAGCTGTCAATCACCCTCCATCAGGCCGGGCTTCAGCGACGTCACTACAAAACGCACACTGAGAAATGCAGCGGGGGCTCCGCTTGCCTCCGACCTGGGGGGAGGAGAATTCCGGCAGGCAAGGCGTTGCCGTAGGCGGCTCTCCCCACGTCCTCCCCAGCGCTTCTTCCGGAGTGGGACCCGCCTGGCGCAGGGAGACCCTGGCAGGACTCCCCTCAGACTTCAGCTTTCGCCACTGCCTTCTGTAATCTCCTGGTCACTTAGCGACAGATACTTTGTCATGGTTTGCTTTAATGGTTGCAATATTGATATTTATTATGCAAATTGGATTCCCCTACATCTTATTGTTCTGCATCCTATGAATACTTAAATTATTATAAACCTTTCTCCTTAATGCGAGTCGTCCTTCAATTTGATGCTTGAGCGGAACATACGGCGAGTCACGGAGAGGAATGAAGGAAGTAACTGAAGCCCGGCCAACGGGAATGCTGGGGCCTCATCTTTCCAAAGCTGAGTGAATTCAGATACGGAATCTTTAAACTTTGACTTGTTTACTTACTCCTGGAGGGAGACAAGGGGCTTCTCTTGGGGGATAAACTTGGTTTAGTTGCTGAGTTGTAAATGGCCCTAGCAGCCTTGGTCTTGTAGAGTAGTGTTTCTCAACCTTGGCCGCTTTCAGTTGCGTGGACTTCAACTCCCAGAATTCCCAAGCCAGCCATGCTGGCTGGGGAATTCTGGGAGTTGAAGTCCATGCATCTGAAAGCGGCCAAGGTTGAGACACAATGCTGTAGAGGGCTCCTCGTTCATGGCCAGAGCATAGTTTTGATAAACTATGGGGTAAACGTCAACCTGCCTTCCTTGTAGACGGGGTAAGCGCCCAGATCTGGAAGGAAGAATTCGACAAAAGGACAGCCTCCGTGTGAGCAAGAGGGAGACTCCATCTTTGCACCGCCGCAATGCAGGTGAGATGGGACATGCAGCTTTGATTCACGAGGGCAGCATGTGCGAGTGCATCTCCTGCCACGGTAAAACCTCAACCCATCTTTGCCACACACACTTTTACCTTCAGGCTTCCCTCAATACTCAATAGGGTAACCTATTGTATTTTTATAATGGTTTTTATGACCTTTTTATTTGTCAGCCGCCCAGAGTCCCTTTGATAGTGAGATGGGCGGTGTATAAATTAAATAAATAAAGAAATAAATCCATGCGTGACAACTCCGAGAGCAGCGCCGCCATTCAGAAGAGCCTCCTTAGAAACACCGGAAGAGCTCATGCCCTCCGCTCCCTCCTCTGGTGCCCGCCGGCTTGTTCAGGGCGTGAGAGATACAGTAACAAGGCAGGGAAAAACTCTAACATCCCTCCCACCGGCAGCAGAGAGATCCTTTAATCATGAGATGGATGACCCGGCTAAGGGATGCTGCTATGGGGCTCTTGCCAAAGGAAAAAAAATGGGCCGGGTAAACCGCACGGTTGTGGCTTGGCATAAAGGATGCAAGGTAGGAAATAAAGCAGGAGGGACGCCCAAGGGGGAGTCACGTGCTCCTCTTCCCCCGCAGCCCAGACAAGTGGACTCATCCCAATGGCACGGGGGTGCCTTGGACTCATCTTCCAGCGGCTACAAGGGCCAGAGCCCCCCTCTGCAGAGGGCGTGAAAGTGGCATCTCCAGCGGCAAGGCTGCCAAGTCACGGTACGCTTCAAGCGCCTTGTGGAGGAAGGACGGGGTTTGAAGACAAGAAGCTTGTTCTAAATTACACTTAAGAGGCTTTTGGCCTTTTCAGGGCACTGCCCAGTTACCAGGCTGGACGTAAGGGCTCCCTACACTGGCGTGCTGGAGACGCTCTTTGGCTCCAATGCTGAACCTCAAAATACGCCAGCTATTCAGTGCCAGCTCCTCTAACTATAATACCACATTGTTCTTGGAATGCAAAAAGAAAGGAGCTGTGACTTGCAATGAACTCTTTGAGTGGGATGGATGTGTCAGCCAAGGCGGCTCGGTCTGGAAAGGAACCATCTCTAGAGAGGAACGCTTCCTCTGGAGAGCTGCACTCTATGGGTGCGGTGCGCCACGGCAGCGACCCAGCCTCCTTCCCCAGGAAGTAGCAACCTGGTTTTCCTCAACCACCAGCATCTTCAGGAGTCCCGCTAGCTCACCGGAAGCCCAGGGAGAAGCGTCTACGCGGGCGCAGAATCCTATTGCCGGAAGGGCTGAAAAAGCGGCTGCTTGGCTTCCAAAGGCAGTGTTGTGTTCCAAGCACCGTGGAAGTGGGGTCCGCCTTCTGACCGTCACCGAGACCTCTTGCAGGCTAGAAGGTTGGCAGTTGCTCCATAAGCTCTTACCCCTTCCAAAGACCAGTGGGAAAGAACTCATCCTGTGGTCTCCGCATGGCAAGCGAGCAGGTGTGGCACGCAAACCAAATACGAGGCTCCGTTTCGCTGCATGCTGAAATGTAAGATACTGACGGATGCGCTTTCAGGAGGTTTTGTTGTTGTTGTTCAGTTGTTTAGTCGTGTCCGACTCTTCGTGACCCCATGGACCATAGCACGCCAGGCCTTCCTGTCCTCCACTGTCTCTCGGAGTTTACTCAAGTTCATGTTCATTGCATCGGTGATGCTATCTAACCATCTCATCCTCTGCCGTCCCCTTCTCCTTTTGCCTTCAGTCTTTCCCAGCATCAGGGTCTTTTCCAGTGAGTCCTCTCTTCGCATTAGGTGGCCAAAGTATTTGAGCTTCAGCTTCAGCATCTGTCCTTCCAATGAGCAGTCAGGGTTGATTTCCTTTAGGATTGACTGGTTTGACCTCCTTGCAGTCCAAGGGACTCTCAAGAGTCTTCTCCAGCACCACAGTTCTCCCGCCTCTTGTTGTTGTTGTTGTTCAGTCATTTAGTCGTGTCCGACTCTTCGTGACCCCATGGACCATAGCACGCCAGGCCTTCCTGTCCTCCACTGTCTCCCAGAGTTTACTCAAATTCATGTTCGTTACATCGGTGATGCTATCTAACCATTTCATCCTCTGCCGTCCCCTTCTCCTTTTGCCTTCAGTCTTTCCCAGCATCAGGGTCTACCCGGAATTAAATCCCTTCCTGTTCGAAAGAATGGGCCCTGAGGACCACCAATTTCCCATTTTGTGTGTTTTATAGTGGGCACTCCTGACCCCACTCTTACAGAACCTGGGCCTATAATTAAGCTATGTTTTGTTCTCTGCTGTGCCTGGACTTTTAATCTTTATAGACAGCGAGAAAACTCATCCACTTCTACTATCAGCAGCAAAACCAGGGAGAAAGGAAATTACTTGGCCTGCAAGGAGAAACAAACAATTAAAGGGCTGGTGGAAAAAAAGAACATGCAGATAAGTAAAGCTGAAAGGCGAAGTTTTAGCAACCACATCTCCTGCCAAACTCACCCCAAGCCCTGTTCCCATCCACACAGGACTGCCTGGCCCGGCCGGGAATTTAGTGCCTGAAAAATTGGGAAAACCCAAAGTTTTAAGGAGATGGGAATAAAGAAGAGAAACTCTGAAATGCAACAGTTTGGTAGCAAGGTCACATGTATTGCCAATAACAATTAGCAATATGAACGGTGTCAGTTCCAGAGAAAATAGCTGAAGTGGGGGAATATGCTCTTCCCTGGCACGGAACGATGTGGAAGGAAGCGCCTGGGCTGCCACAGTTCTGCCCTGCGCCTTTTCTTGCACCGGTGGAAGAGAAAGGTTCAGGTCCAGCCATGCGGAAAAGGACTGCTCCTGAAGACCCGGCCCTCTTCTTCCCAGAGCTCCCAGTTAAAAGAGATTGTACAGCTATTCCACTTTTGCTGTCTTGGCAGTTTTTCTGCCATAAGGAAAAAGATGGAAGAACAGAGGGAAAACACAGGAAAAAAACAGAATACCCGAGGCCACGGCAAAATAAAATTTTGTAACTCTCTGGGTTAAGACTCGGGTGGCCAAATAATAGACTAGTATTTTACCAACTGCTTTAGAACCATGTTTATCACCCTTCCTGCTTCAGCCCCTTTTCCAAACAGAAGGGGGGGGGGAATTGGGGTATAGCGTGGCAAGAGCGAGGGTTCCTTAGCCAAAAGTGGTTTCTGAGCAAGATTGACAAAATAATGTATCTTGACTCTTAACTGCCCCCCATTATTGCCCCCAGCCTCCCTTCCCCACCTCTCAATTCGCTATTTTGTCTTCAACAGGCACTCCTTTCTTTTTTGCAGCGGAAGGGGAACCTGACACCCACCACGCCCATTTCTTTCCCTGCCTTTAAAAAAATGGGGATGCCGAGTGTGCCGTTCTGCCTTAATTCACAGCAGCAGGGATTGTGATTGCAGGAGTAAGACCAGCTTCGTTTGGGCTTCCCTCGTGCCACAGCCTTTCCTTGGGCATCGAGGTCATTTGGTCAGAAAAGGGCAAGGGAGGGGCCGCTCAGCTCGGCGGGTCCCGGCCGGTCAGTGTGCAGTGAGCCTTCGTGGCTCCGTGCGTCCCCTCCTGCTGCCTGCTCCTCCAGGCCTACCTCTGGCTGTGTCTGCGCACCAGAGCATCTCCCCTGCGCCCGTTCAGGGCAATGTTCGCAGCAGGTTCGGGAACAGAGACGGTTCCCTGCTCCAAAGATCCTGAAGAAGGGGGCGCCCTTCAGGAGCAAGAGGAAGTGGGCTCCTTTGTGGCACTCCTAGCCTGGCACGCGGGGTGCGCTCTCCTGCAGAGCGCCGGCGTGGGTGTCTGTGGGGAGGGCTCTCCCTGCTGTCGTTCAGAGGGCCGGGGCCAAGAGCAGCATGCGGGGGGAGGGACAAAACTATTTCTTGGATTGGATGCGCGACTGTTTTCATACTAGCTAGGCATTTAAAGCCTAATGGCTTCCTTGTGAATCATGTGGCATTTAAGCCCTGGTAAAAACCACTCTTGCAGATATCCGATGGAGTCGCAGGCTGTGATTATTGCGATTACTCACAAATCTGGCTCTGGATGAAAGAATCTGGCAGCTACATTGAAATCTTGAGAATCTCAGTTTTCTTCTAAGAGAAAAAGAGCAAGTTTCTGCCTGTCACTCCAGAAGCCGTTGCTGTCAGAGGCGCAAGAGGCGGTGGGGTGGGGGTGGGGGCACCCCCAGAGCGGGGAGGGCAGGCACAGGCCCCCCACGGGCACCACTGCCCGGCCTTAACCGGAGTGCGGGCATTCTCCTGCACAAGGCCAACCGCAACCCGACCGGCAGCTCAGACCAGGAGAGCGCGTGTGCCCCCTGGCTTGAGATAACGCCAAGCCCGCGTCGCCCAAACTCGGGAGCGAGGGTGATGGGTCGTTTTCCCCACTCGGAGCAGCGCTGGGCGGGCGGGTCTCCTCCACCCCCGAAGGCATTTGGAGGGACGCGGGGGCAGCCGCTGCGTCTGGACGGCCCGGGGCTGCAGGGGCGACGCGGCGGAGGGCCGGACGGAGCCCCTTCGGCGGCAGGGCGCTGACTCTGCCATCCGCGGCGGGTCTGCGATGCGAACGCCAGGAGGACCCGGCAGCGGCACAATCCATCGGGATCCAGCGCAGCCTGCGCGCTCCCAGCCGCGCTCCTCCTTCCGCCAGGCTCCCCCGCTCCGGGCAGCGCCGATCCCGGCCTCGCCTTCCGCGCCGCGAGAGGCGGCAGGGCACTTCCCGGGCGCTGCGCCGGGCGGCAGGATGCGGGCGGCGGGGAAGAAGCAGGGCGGGGCGGGGGCGGCGCGGCTGGGAGCGCGGGCGCTGCGGCGCGGCCAGCCGGAGCGCCGGGCGGGGCGGAGCCTCATTTGCGTACGGGGCGGCGCTCGGCCGGGCCGCCCCGCCCCGCGCGCCCACTGGCTGGCGGGCGGGGGCGGGGCCTGCGAGGCGCATCCTGGCTGGCGGGCTGCGCGGCCCCGCCCCGTGACGTCGCGCGTCTCGTGAGGCGCCCGCTCGCTGGCGCGGCGGGTTCGGGCGGCGCTGCCAGAGCCGAGCAGGTGCCCGAGGATGGCGAGCCGCAGCCGGACGAGCGCGCCGCAGAGGCGGCGGCCGCAGCCGCCGCCGCAGCAGCCCCGGCCTGCCGCCGCCCCGCCGCCGCCGCCGCCGCCGCCCGCGCTCGTGGTTCTCCTGCTGGCCGCCGCCGCCGCCGCCTCGCTGCTGCCCACAGGTAGGACCGCCGCCGGGGAGGGTGGGCGAGGCACTCCCGGCCCGGCCGGAGCGCAGCGCAGCCCCGCAGCCCTCCCGCGCCCGGCAGCGCCTCCCTCCCGCAGCACCTCGCGGAGACGCTTCGCAGGTGTCGCCGCCGCGGTCCTTGCGCAGAGGCTCCAGGGGGGACCCGAGGCGCGCCGTCCCTCCTTCCTTCCTTCCTTCCTGGCCGCCCGCCCCCCCGCCCCCCCGCCCGGGGCTGCAGCAACAAGTGTGGGGACGAGGCCGGGCTGCCCGCGGGAGAAGCGCCGCGCGCTCGCCGCCTCGCGCCGTGCCCTGCCCTGCCCTGCCCGAGTGGGTCGCGCCTCCCCGGGCAGGTCCGGCGTTCCGGAGGGCCCTGCCGGGCTGGCGGCGCGGCGCGGACCCCGGGCAGGGCAGACTCTCCTGGCTGTGCGAGCGACCAGGAGCGGCAGCGGCGGCTGCCCGGGACCCGCCGGGAAAGGCGGCCGCCGGTTGCCATGGAAGCCGCTCCTGCTTTGGTGCCCGCCGGCCGGGAGGCTTTCCGAGCGGCGTTTGGCGCTCCGCGGCCCTCGGTGGCCGTGCCCGGCTCCTCTTCGTTCGCCCCCGCCGGGCAATGCAGGCGCGGCTGGCCCGAGTGGCTCTCGGCGGCACGTAGCCTGCCCCGGGCGCCGCCAGCGGCGGAAACTTTTGGGGCGGCCCGCCCGCTTCTCCTGGCGGCGCGGCCGCGGGGTCTCTGGGGAGGACGCGGCGGCCCGCCGGGCGAGGAGGGAGGCTTGCAGCGCGGCGCGGCAGCAGCGCCCTCCCCCGTCCCCGGGGCTGATCTGCGGGACCCGGAGCCCCTCCGCAGAGCCCCTGTGCCCTTGCGCAGCGGGTGGCAGCGCGGGGCTTCCTTCCTTCCGCCCGCCTGCCCCGTCCAGCATCCCCCTCAACGCGCCTGAGGCTCGGAGGGTCTCCCTGCAGGTGCCCGGGGTCCCCTTCGCTCCGTGGCGCGCGCGAGCATTGCCCGATGCGCCTCGGACCTCTTGGGCGAACAGCAGCGCCATTGAGCGGGTCTTTGAACGGCGGCGGCAGCTCCGCGAACAAAGAGCGGCATTCATGGGGACCGGGAGGTTGTAGCACTTTATCAAGTTCTGCGGAACGGCCCCGTGGGAGGGGGCGGGGGCGCGCGAGGGGAAGAGCGCTGCTGGCCCGCCGCCGCCGTCCCCGGGAGCCTCGCGGCTTCCAGAGCGCCGCGGGGTGCCGAGGCTGAGCGCTGCCGGCCGCGGAGGGGACGCGCTTGCAGGCAAGGCGCTGGGGAGTCGGCCCTGTGTCCCCGGGCGGCGAATGCCTCCCTCGTGGCTTTGCGGGTGGGGACGTTGCATCCTCGGAGAGCGGGGCCTTCCCATCGTGGCGCGGGGAGTGAGAGCGAGCGGCCGCTCCAGCGAGGGGCCGGCTGCCCGCCCGGCCCGGCCCGGCCCGGCATTCTTCCGTGTGCTCCGGCTCGAAGGGGGTTGGCCCAGTTCTGTGGTCATCTTCGCCATTTTCAGAGGACCCCCGCCCCAAGCTTTCTACCGGTTCAGGACCGATTCTGCTAGATGGACTCAGGTTTTATGGAATGGTGGTGCTCGTGGACTCTCATGGAGGCTTTAGATCCTTTACAGTCTTTTTTTTGGTCTGGAGCATTCAGCCATTAAACAATGGCTTTCTTTGGGGGGGGGGGGAATGACGATTTTTCTCTCCTGTGGACATGAATATCTGGTATTTCACTCTATCAGCATTAAAACCTCATCCAACCATTGAAGAGAAGTCTCATTGTTGAATATTGTAACATGGCTATCCTCTTTCATGAAATCTGGTCAATGCCACTTACAATGTGAGCTGGAATAGCATACCCCTCTCCAGGAAACAGGAGAAAGGGCACGTTAACGTTTGAAGAAATCTTGAATCATCCATCTCAGCTTAGAAGGGCCCGACCCTGAATGTAAACCAAACCCTGGTATCTAAAGGAATCTTCAGTAAAATAAAAAATATTTTAATGGGGCCATGGAAAAGAAGGGGCTGGTTCTTACACTGGGCATTTATTCACTGGACTGTATTACACGGAGACAACGAAGCATGGAAGCTTCACTTTTTGAGCTTGTAGGCCTCAGATTGGCAAAGAAATATTTGCCAAACCAGAAGTGATTATTGTTATTTCATGGATGCTGCTAGTCCTTTGTGGTAGGCAGGCTGGGTCAGGAAACAGACACCGTAAGCACTACTGGAACTCCACTTCGTCGTTGTGGGGCATAGTACCAGGATCTTAAAGGCCTGCTGCGGTTGCCCTCTGCCCCCATCGTACCACGCAGAATCCAGGTGGGGTTATCTTGAGCCGCTTTCTCACGCCCTCACCTTTTCCAGGGCTAAGGTGTTTTTCATTGTCTCTTACCTGCTAAGGACTCTTGTATGCCTTTGCCATGTTTATCTCTGTTTTCCCTATGGATACAGTGTGCACCTAGCTTGTGGTGCTGGTAATACTGCTTAGATGTGTTGTTAATAATTGTCTAAGATGTAGTTCTTCCTGGTCTGGAAGAGTCCTTAGATGTTTGGGCCACGTTCCCTCAGGTTTTAATTGGGCCATTGCAAGATTCTGCAGTTGGCAGGGGTCCCCCATACCATTTGTGGATCAAAGGACAGGTCTTTGAGGAAAATGGCTGTTGTATTGCTAGATGCTTGCGGGCACTTGCTGGGGCTTGGTGATCTTGGGTATATGTAATGTTTAGCGCATAAGACTGTTTCTCCGGCAGTCTCGTGGGCTTCTCAAGCCAGTGGGCCTTGTTGGTCTCCATTCTCTTGGGTTAATAATGTCTGTCTTGGAAGCTACCTCTGAAAACGCTGAATTCTTGAAACTGTCTACCAGGGACATTTTCTGATACGTTCCTAATATAGTATGGTAATCAGGAGTGTGTTATTGAGCGTGTAGTAATTGTAGCAGAAACCCAATTCTAGCCTGGATAATTGTAATGAGGCTAGGTAATATTAAAACTTGGTTTAAAATAAGATGGTACTTTAATCTATGCATTCCTATGGCACCTTTCGTCTGAAGATCACTCTGCTTTACAGTTAATTAAGCTTCAGAGTGATCCTTAGAAGCTGAAAAAGGGCAAGATTCCAAGGGTTGAAACAGGCTGTGAACAGAGAGTGGATACTACACAGAGCAAAAACAACAACAGACCCACAACTTTTCAGGCTGCAGCGCAAACATCCACTGTGACTGGATCTTGGGGATTGTTCGGGCCAAGAGCGGTTATCCGGAGTGGCTTTGTCCAGTGTGCAGAAGCATTGGGACTGGAATTCCCACAGGTTCTGGCTGGGTGGCTATGCTGGTTAAGGACCCTGAGAGTTGTGGTCCCACCTCCTCAGGAGGGAACATGGCAAAGAAGATTGCTTGATGCTTTAAATAACATAAACAAGAATAAATATGGGAAATGTATTCGAACGGTTGGGGTTAAAATTCCAACAGCAGAATCATTAAGCTGCTCTGTGGTTGTCTCATACTCGTGTTAAGTATTTTATCATTGAGAGAACCAATTGCTTAGACAGCTTTCCTCAACTTGCTACCTCCCTCCCCCGCCCATTTTTTTTGTGCCTCAATGCCCAGAATCCACGTCTGGAGGCAACCATGTTGAGGACAGCTGTCACAACACCTGTAGTATCATAAAGCTGGAGGGGCAATATTGTGTATAACCGTAACGTTTCTCCCAAACTACTGATATCCAGATCAGCGATGAACATGATCTAGTACTTTGCACAGATATGATGAGAGGTTTCATTGTGATCAGATGTCTCCCTTTCTTACCTCCCACCCAGAATTGCTGTTGGTTGTGTCGCTATTTAGAGTGTAATTTTACCGTTTTCATCCTGTGAGCTGGAATTCAAACATCTATGATGTCTCTTTCCAGATTTTCGATGGTGGGTGCACTTGTAGAAGAGCCAGTGAGGTTAGTGGGGAACGTGTGAAACTAAGGCTCAGGCGAGGTGGGTTCTGGCCCAGCCTCAGGCATGGAAGCTCAGAGCCTTTGGGCCGGTCTCTGTCTCTCAGCCCGGCCTAAATCCTAGGTGTGTTGTGGTGGGCACCAAAGGGAGATCCTCCTGCAAGCCGCCTTGAGGTCTTGCAGGAGAGATGGGGGAGGAATCGAAGAAATAAATGCAAGGAATGCCTGCTTGCAGAAGCAATGAAACACTTTTAAGGCATGGATGAATGTGAAGGTGGGAGCGGTACTTGAAGGCGCTCTGCAGCAGCCTTTTAGCACGGAGTTGGCGTTGCTTCCTGGCCTTCCCGCCTGCAGTTGGCTTGTGCTTCCTTGTAGACGTTTCTTTGCTTCGCTTCGGTAGCTATTGTGTCTTGCCCTTTGCCCCTTGGGCAGGGCTGGCTTAATAATATGTTCTGCCAGGGCAGCAGACAATAGACACGGTCTCTGCCCTGCTACTAAATGATAGTGCTGCGTGCGAGAGAGTGTCAGCTTCTAACCCAGTGCGTGCGCCTGGTCAGAGTTAATAAAATGTATTTTGCCTTGGATCAGGCGTGCTGTTTCAATCCACATCAGAGAGGGCCTATTTAAAGGCTATTACCATTCTGTTTGTGTGCACCAGAAATGACTTACCTAGTAATTTCCTCAGGGTTATGCATATAGTGTGCATTTGTTGATGGGCTTTGGGCTGATGTGACTGTAGGAACACAATAATTTTACCTCTCAAAAGTGCCTTTACTTTTCTTTGGCTACATCTTGCATTTTGCACAAAGCAGGTGGGAGCACTGCAGCATCCATTTCCAGAGTATAGCGGAATACCTTGAAAGGTGGCCCTTTCTCCACCCTCCAATGCCTGGGATGTGAATGATACTTCAAAGGCTTTGTGAGTCGACGTCTCTTTCCGTTGTGTGGAGGCATGTGGGACAGTGGCTGCAGGTACAAATATGTCGTGTGTCATGGCTGGCTGGGGAATTCTGGGAGTTGAAGTCCACACATCGTCAAGCTGCCAAGGTTGAGAAACACTGGTCTAAGCTGTTTAAGCAGATCTCCCCAGAAGAGGATTTGGTGAGGCCTTCCGTTTTGAGGGTGTCCCTCTAGATCCGCTCCTCCCAACCGTGAAGCAGCCCCACGGCCACCCCAAAGCCTCTGGGCCAGTGGGGCGAGCTGCTGGAGGAGCTGGTCTGGGGCCCCTTAGCCCAGCCTGACTGGTGAACCGAATGAGTTAGATGGCTGCTTTTGGGCATGGAGCTGGCTAGGGTAGGTGACCTCCCCAGGCCCTGGCTCTCTGTCGGTTGTGGTTCTCTGAAGTTCTGTTTTGGAAAAGGGCCCCTGGAGAGCTTATGTGTTGGTTCCTCTTGGATGCTGTCTTGCTCAATGCAACATTTGCTGCTGCCTTCTACCTGCCCGCGTTGGGAGACGTTTTAAATCAGCGACGGTTAGGCCTATCGAGGCAGAATTTGTATGCGCTGCCTAACTGGGCAAGATTGTGTTTCTTCTTGAAGTTAAGCTTGCTTTTGTCTGCTCCTCGATATCTCACCTTATCTCTCTCGTTTGGGAGTTTTTAATCACCACCTTCTGGAACAGCATCTTTATTGTGCTTGCCAACTCTTGGTTGCTGTTTCCCATTTGTAATCTCCTCCTTCCCCGCCATTCCAGAAGGAGCAAGTCGCGTGATGGATGCCGGGGCCTCCCCTGCTACTGGTGGGAAAGTCTTCCCACTCCTTTTCGGGGGTGATTGATTAAGCCGAGGGGCCGTTTCAGTTGCAAGGATCCAACGCGCACACCTTGCATATTAAAAGGGAAAAGCCCCTGCTATGACCCGCCCGGAGCACAAACAAAGCAGTTAGTAGCTCTTTCTGCTTTTTTCAAGAAATAGGTGAAACGACACAGCACTGCATGCACGCCTTTGCACTTTCCTTCCAGTTGTGCACATGCTTTAAAAGAGACAAGAGAGTCTCCTTCCTTTCTGGACCAGGAGCCTTTGGGAGGGGGAGGGCCTCCTATGGGCGTGCTTTCAACATGGCGGCCACGGTGGGTGTGGCTAGTTGCAAAATATCCATGTATCCGTAGACAAACGCAATAATGTACTGCACCCGCCGCTATTTTAGTCTCTGTCTGTGACTCAAAAGCTTTTCTGGAAATACAGATAATGCTTTGAGGGTGGTGCTTGGCTTTAAAGCATGCTTGCTCCCTGATCGCTTTTTAAATTAAAGATATTTTTTAAAAATAAGATTGGGCAGCGCACTGAGAACCAACCATTTGTTGACAGGCTTCCTGCTGCTTCCGGGGGCCCCTTGGGGTTTATTGTCTTCCATGACACCAGTGGAAGCCCATCTTCTGAGTGGGAGAAAAGGCGCGGAATGTGGCAACTGGCAGTATTCATACAGAAACAATATTTTCTATCTTTGGTACTGAAATAATTCTACAAGCCATGAGACAGTATTTGTTATGTGTCAGCATGCTCTCTAATGGTGTATTCGGAAGGTGGTAGCTCTATGCTAGTGGAAGAAATGAAGTAGAAAAAGACTGTCAACTCGGCTGGGCAAGCTAAAGGCATGATGTGGCAGAGAAGAAGATCTGGATTTGCATCATGTTTCTTGGCTCCCTCTCACTATATTGTCTGGTTTTGCTCTGAACCCAGATTTTTTATTTGTGATATGGAGACTTTCTTTTTAATATGTATGGAGAATAATTTTTTTAAAGATTTAGTAATATCTGTACTCTTGCTCAAAAGGTTGAGATTGCGTGTCCTATGAACATGCCACTCCCAGCAGATGAGTGCTGATACCGATGGCTCCTGAATGACAGTATATTGTGCCAACATAACAGGAGCTTTTTCCTCTCTTGGTTTCAGAGAGCGCTGCTTCCAGGAGACATGAAACATTAAGGGGGCTGACATGGTTTCATGCTGGATCAATTTAATTTTAGCTTTTTTCCTCCCAGTTTGGAGAAGCATTTCAAGCTTTTTAAGTCTTAAGAATCTTTGTCAGGCAGAAAATCAGCCAGGCCTGGTTGAAGGCCAGTTCCTATCAGAAAGACCATAGAAATTAGTGCACAAATTGGGATAATTAAGGTTAAACTGGCATGGGGTGGTTATTCCGATATTTATTCTAGCATTATTATGTGCATTATTTATGGTGGTTGAATTTTGGTGTGAATATTAATGCTCGCCTTGAAATCTCATGATGGGAACTAAAAATAAAAATTGCAATAGCATCCGTGCCTGTTTGGAAGTTCTACTTAACTCATTCAGATCTGTTCCCTCAGGTGTGATGAGAATTGGGAGCTTTAAATCTCTCCAGATTAAGCAGAGAAGGCAGTGGTGGTTGGCTTAACAAAGCTGGCTGGTTGGCAGAACTTTCCTGGAGTGTTGTGTTGGGACTCATTAGCAAGCCCACCACCACATTGGTTTAGCTGACTTGTAGGAGGCAGTTCTGTGAATGGCACTGCCCTATGTCTGTCTGGGCCTCTTATTAATGAGGACTTTCCCAGAACCTCTTGGTTTGATAATAACCAGACCTGTTGCTTGTGAGTTGGAATTCTGACTCGCCTGGAGGAATCGTTGGCATTGATAGTCATGTTCTTGCATACTTTGAGGAATTGGTGCCATGTCCCACCCCCATCCCCCCAACATGAATCTGAGCTTTGCATCAGTGTGTGGCTGAGGAGCTGGTGCAAGGTGGAACCATGTCTTCAGAGTAGAAGAAGGCTTTCCTGGCAAGCAAAGCTCACTTGGTGCAACGCCCCTTTGGAGCAGCAGTCTGGACTTGCTTTCCGTAGGCCATTAGTGAGAATGGAAAAAGATAGTTTCTCCTCCTCCTCCAGGTCACATTGTGGTAATTCAATGCCATCCCGATTGTAGAGCGCCTTACACAAAAACATTCTGATCGATCTTGTTTTTAAGTTAGAAATTACCGCAGTGAGACATGCCTCTACCTGCGGACAAGCACTTCACTTTTCTAGAACTCCCAAGCCACTTTAGTGGTTGCCTTAATTATAGCCTTCCTGCTTAGAGTTGGTTCAGGACTGGGCATCAAATGTGCTTCCTTCTTTATGCAGGTGTTGGTATAATTTTCTCCTAACAGGATCATAGTGAAGGTCAATAATTGTTCTGAGAGGTGCTGATGCGAACTCTGTGCCGTGGCAGAACTGCTAGTACACCATGAGAGCTTGTGTCACCCTGAAGATGCTGCATATCTGTGAAATTTGGTCCCTGGGCTTTGTCTTCTCTGGAAATATTAGGTCTCTTGTTGGTGCCTGCATTGGGTGATGGAGCAGAATACCAAGGGATGTGTCGTGAAAAATAATAAGGTCTCAAATGAGAGAGGATTTCTTTTAAAGTTTGTAAGAAACTGCTTTCGATAGTGGAGGCTTGAAAATCCCCGATTTAGTATCTGAGATTAATCCCACAGTAGGATGGCACCTGGGCTTCTGAGATAACTTTCCCTGCATAATTGCCCATGAACATTTTTGTCTCCCAGTGTTAGTTTAGAACCGATTGCCTTTGTAATTATTTCCTCCAGATGGATGGTTCCCAGGGATCCTGACAGCCTGTAGGCTAACACTGATGCTTCTAAGTGGGAGAGAACATCTAGTCTACCTCATCATTTCATGAATGAAGCAAGGTAGTGCCATTGTGAGAGCCTCATCTGGAAGGACCTTGTGTCTACCTCAGCACTGTGTGTTTTAACTGGAGACAGTCTGGCTAATTCATACATTAACGAAGGACAGTGGTTTGGTCTGGATTCCAAGCAGAGCAGCATAGATCAGTACACTAACAAGTGTTTAGTTGAGGCCCATGTGCACATTCCATGTCAATGTGATCAGTACAAAAGAAGGACATAGCGGCAGTTTAGTCATGTAATGAAAAGGAATGAGGGTCAAATGCAAAACAGATATATGAAGAAACAGCAAAGTAGTCAAGAGGAGGAAGACTAAGAAAGTTGTGGTTGGATGGAGTTGATGAGATCCTCAAAAGAGGAGAGGTGAGAAAGTCATGGATGAAGTGGTAGATGGACCTGAAGGAAGCAAGGATGCTTTGCAAGGAAAGAAAAGGTGTGGAGAGCGGTAGTGAACGCTGTTGATACTCAGTCATTTTATTTCGGTCATTGACCAGCAAAAATGATGTTGGTATAGATTGTTTTTGCTATGTCTCCTTTCCTTTATCTTACCTCATGCCTTTGATTTCTTTGGTTTAGTATTTCCTACTCCTTCTCTGTGCTCTGTATAACACTGTTTATCCCAAAAGGGAATAATGAAATGAGTTGGTATGTGCCTATGTGCAAGTTCCTTAAATGCCCCACTTTTGGTTTAACTTTCACATGACAGGAAGTGTTCTTTGTGGTCAAGAATCTCAACACTTTGTATTGCTATTTTCACTTAAAATTTGGAAAACCTCTTGCTCTCTTTTCATGAGGAGCTTAGAAACAGTAGTCATATGAACAATAATGAGTTATATTTTAGGACCATTTTATCCCAACCACACTTCCTTAGTTTCATTTTCTGCTGGACTAAATTGTTATCTAGCTGTTCCAAAATGAAATGTTTTAAGGCTTGTTGGCTATGCTTTTTGCTTTCAAATGACAGAATTGTGGTTGGAAGAGTAGCATGCAGTAATGCAAAGAGTGATTTCTTTTTGGTCACCCACGGGCTTTTCTCTCCTTTACTATGATGCTTGATTGTACCCTTCTTGAATGCAAATTAAAGATGGAACCCACCTGCAGCAAATGTATGCTGGCCAGCTGGATGTTGGTGTAGTTTCCAAAGTTGTATTTAAAACCATCCAGGATTAATGGATTCTGGGTAAAGATACGCTACAGATACTACAGATCAGGACTTGAAAATCCCAGCACATGAAGTTCCCATGGCTCAGAATTTCCCACGGGACTGTGGCCAGGAGCATGCTACCCAAGCGAAAGAACTACGAATCTGAACCCTCCAAATGACCCATCTGCTTGGTGGAGCAATCTGGTGTTCCCCTTGGAGGACTCCAACAAATCAAAGAAGGCTGGAATTAAGGGAAACGTGACATTTATCGCTGTTTCTGACTTTTTCCCCTTGATTATAATTTACTTCCATTTCTTTCTAAGTCCAACTCCAGCCCAATCTGAATTTCCTCCAGTCCGTGGACTTGGTGGAAGGTTGAGAGGTGTTTAGAGTACAGGGAACTGCCCAGATAGCTCTTCTTCTAAAGTGGGAGTGCTCTTGCAAAGTTTGAGGGTTTTTTAAAAAATTTATTGGGATGTTAATATTGGCCTTAAATATTGAATTTGGACCTTTTGTTTGAAAACATCATGTTTCAGTAGATCTTCAGTAGCTGCTTGACAAAAAACACAAAAGCAGCCGTTGCTTCTATGATGCAGAAGGAGCATTTCCTCCTCCTGTTATGGCCCTACGTATGTAGAAGCTTGGGAGGAATTTACAGTTAAGCCCGAAAGTAGCTGCTTCTCCCTGTTCAAAAGCAGAAATATGAGCTGGTGTCAACCATCTCAAAAGATACATCAGAGTTATCGGATTAAGCATGAGAAACTGCTTGTTTTTGCAATTCTGTCTTGTAAATGAGCTTGCTATGCAGCTCCCTTGCTATGTGAGGACACTTTAAAATATTTGCTCTATTAATCTCTGAAGTTGCTTTCGGTTAGTGGTTATAGGACTTTCTCTGAAAAATGGAGTGGAAAATAAATTGTCCTCAAACAGTTGTGAATTTTTTTATATACCTCTAAGGTGAAAAGGTTACAAATGAACACACTTAGTTTTTTTAAAAATCTCATTCAAAGGGAGAGTCATTGGGATTTGCAATTTATGGAAAGGTAGAATCTCTGTAGGATGCCTTGAGTTGCTGTAATACATTGGTCAGTCTTTCCAACTTCTTATTACCTCTTTTTCTGGTGCACCTTGGTATGCACACATGTTGACCTGGTTTCCACCATGGCTTATCACTTTTGCTTGGTTTTATACCATACACTCAGCCATCAACATTACAACTCCCAGGCGTTGGGTTCATGTCATACACTAAGTCAAAATAAAACCAGGAACGTGGATGGGTTTGTGCATTGTGTAACCCAGGGTGGCATGTTGGAGCCTGTCTGGGGATATTTTATAGGAAACGATGGACTTTTCTACTTAAGAGCATAATTGCAACAGTTGTGTGCTGCCGTCGTGGTGTACACATTGTCATTTTGACATCATTATCGCCTGCTGTTGACTCCCATGTCTCCTTTGTAATATTTTCAGATTCCTGCATTATCTCGGTTTATGAGCTTTGGTGAAAGAGATGTGTTTCATGGGGTTTTAAGAACAATTTTCTCATTTTGCATCCATCCTTCTGCTTCTGGGCTCTTGCCATCTCATGCCAGCTTAACTCTTGCCTAGCCATTATTGGGTTTTAGTTGAGGGGAAGGAATTTTTTATTTCATTTTGTACAAATGAAAGATTGGTGGATCTTCAAAGGGCTGTCCTATTATTATAGTAGAGGGTTTAAATCTGATTGCAAAGCAATCCTGCAGTTGTATCAGATTGCAGGGTGGTTTTTCCCCCCCCTCAAGATCATTTGGCAGCATGGACTATTTTATCTTCAGATGAACTCCAAGATTGCAGGTCACCAAATATGGCCTGTGGTTGCTGTTGATTGTGTTTGTTTCTTTATATATTTTTATGGCACTCTTTCCTTCTAAAATTGAATTTCTTGGACCTCAGCCTCAGAACATAATTTGGGAAAATAGCTGAACAACTGCTAGATATGATTGAGGCAGGAAAGCTAATTAATAACTCTTGATTGGTGTCAGCTTGCAGGTACTTTGTAGCTTCTCCATTCTTAAATGTCTTCTGCTAATTTGACCTTCCCATGTCCCCTGGAGCATGTTGGCTGTCAGCTGAGTTTTATTCTTGGCTGCCACCTTTGCAGCTGGACATTTAGCCATTTTGGGTTCCACAACTGTATTTCTGTAAGTGTCACGGAGCTCACCTGGACCAGTTTTTTTAGAGAAGAGCAAATCTTTCTGCCGTTTTCCTGAAGTACAAAGAGATGTCCCATGCTCTTTCTGGATCGATATTCCAGTTGAATTTGTGACAGTGCTGTGAGAGCCCTATGAAACCCTTGTAAGCAGGCACTGCTTCGAGCAAGCATTTCTTTGCAGAGTTCGTTGCCGATAAATTGAGAAGAAGCAGAGTGAATCGTGTTGGTTAGAACGGTTGCTCCGTGGCAGAGTCCACCATTCTGCAGAGACACCACCCGCAGGTTGTGTCCAATCTCCAGGTTGCCTTTCCCCTCTGCTTTGTCTCTTCCAGGTTGAACTTCTCAAGAAAAAGTAAGTTGAGAGCTGCAAAGTCAAGTTTAGAGCACAGAAACTGCCTTCCATATTTGAAGGCGGTCAATTTTGGTGAAGGTTAAGTGCCTTGGATGCCCTCAGGTCTGTGACTGAGAAATGGAGCTTAGTCTTTAGTCAGGAACAACATGTCCCACACTGGGGGTGGGAGGTAAACATAGCCGCCTGCCCTCGGGTGTGTGCGTCTGTGGGTGTAGTTAGGGCTTTTGTGGATTTTTCCCTGCTATTATTTAATCCATTCTCCTCGTTCCTTGCAGCTTTTGGTCCTCCAGTCTTCTGCGCCAGCTGCTTTTCTGTCTTCTGTGAAAATACAGGAAGATATACCTATGAAAAACGGCCCACCCAAAATACAGTACTTTGCAAACTAGGTCTTAATGGTGGCAAGTAGGCTTTGGTCTTCAAATGTGCTTCTTTTTCAAACTCTAAACTCCGTTCCTTGTTCCCTTGGAATGGCTGATTCTTTTTGGTTACCGAGTTGGAAATAAGTAAAGTGGACAAGCTGTTTTCAAGTTAAATGCAGGCAGCTTTGGGGGGAGGGTTGGATGCCAGCTTTTATTGGAAACCTTCCGCGTTTAAGCCCACGTTCCCCACCCCTGGTTTTAAGTGAGAAAAATAACTGTTTTGATTGCAGAGGGTTGGGAAAAAAAGAATATTTTGTGCAGCTGTTTAATGCTAATACACATATAATGCTGCAGGAGCATTATATTTAGACCATTTTGAGTTCATAAATTAAGTTAAGCAGGAAACTTCTCCAGGCATGTGAAAGCTGCTGATATTCAGTGGGGCTCTCTGCTTTGTGCCCAGTTTGCTGGGGGGGGGGAGGGGGGGAGGGAGCTTAAGCTGCATTCTTGCTCAGTTGGGGTGGGGTGACCATCAAAAGAATGGTTTCTCTAAATGGAACCAGAACATTGGGGCCCGCCAGCTGCAACTGATGTGCTTTCCTCTATGCCACCCTGGTTTTGAAGCAGGCTGTCTAAGGAAACAGGGCATCGTCCTTCAGTATCTGTTAGTCAGCAGGATTCTGGAATTAAATTGATCTGTGATACTTGGCTCCATAGCCAAGGGTTGTTTCCTCCTAATATTTCTTCCCGTTGAGAGAAAAGAAAGTTGGAGTGTGTTTTACTGCAGAAGCACCCACCAAGAATGTTTCCACCTCATTTGCAGGAAACAGTACATGGATGGTGGCAAATTTTACCCTTGGGGCTAGAAGCTGATCCAGGGTGGGGGCCTTCCTTGGGTTGGGGCATTGCCACCCAGCCCAGAGGCCCTGTGCTGCTCCTGGGTCTTGCCAGGGCCACTCCCCTTCTCGATCCATGCCTCCTGTCCTGGCCACACAGCTCCACCTGGAGTGTTGGAGACCACTCAGGATAGTGACACTTTCAGGGCCAGGAGACAGGACGAGGCCAGACTTCCCCCAGCAGGAAACGAGCCCCTGGCAGCTTTAATGTTGTAGAAGGAAAGATCAGCTCTGCTCCGGTGTGGCACCAGGGGAGAAGAAAGAAGACTCGGATCTGAGTTGGTGCAAAGGGCCTCATGTGGAAGTGCCTTTAGACCAGAAAGACTCCTTGTGCACCTGACTGGCAGCGGCTCATTACGTCCCGAGCCTCTCCAAACTCTTTGGGAGATCTTCCATGGGTGACCATCTGGCATCCTAAGGATCCTGCGCCAGCAGACCTGGCCTTTGGATTCCCAGAGTCAGAACAAGGTGCTACCCCCCCCTTGCCTCCTTAGTCCATTTCGCTGTGGCATAAACCTCGTGAGCTGTCGCTGTACCCGCATCCGGTGGGTCTCTCCCCTCAGGGAAAGGCGTCCAGCAGTTGAAGTTCTGCATGACCCAGCGGTTGCTTTTGCCTCCTCCCCTTCTCCTTCCTGCCTTCCCTGCTCCGCTTGGTTCTTGGGCATGAAATAGCTTGCTTTGAAGAGCGGCCACTGCCCTCCTAATGGGAGGCTGAAAGCAGGTCCACCAGTCCTGCCCACAGTAATTGCTCTGAGTTCTGAACTGCTCGGAATCGCTTCCTGTCAGCCTTCAGAATAGCAGGGGTGTGTTTCACTCCCTGCTGTTTTTAACCTCCTAACGGCCAGACAGCCATAGCTGCAGCAGGTAGAAGAATTCTAGCAAGGAATCAAAACAGGTTTGCCTAAGTGTTGCAGGGAATAAAAATGGCTGGGTGCCGAGGATGCTTTTCAATATTACATCTGAAGCCTCATGTCGTGAGGATTTCCGCGATTAACATCTCCAAGAACAGGAAGGGAACTTACATCAGGTTCAGTGGGAGGAACAGATGGTGACGGGCTGAAACAGAGCGCTTGTTTTTGGCCTTAGTATTAAAAATGGTGGGAGAAGTTTCTCTTCCAAAGCCCTTGTTTTTGCTGTGATTGAAGTACTAAGAGCTTCGGGGCGAAATCCTTGAAATAAATGCGTTTTCTGAGATTAGTGATGCCTTCGCCTGAATCTGCCTCAGAGATATAAGGTGGCTCAGGTCTGCTTATGGAGTGTTAAAATAATCTATGGTTTGGGGGGCTTGGAAAGAAAAAGTAACATCACGAACAGCTGCACAGAACAGGTTAGACTTTCCCAGCAAGCTTGGACTTGTCTGCTTCGCCAGGCCCCACTTGCTCACGGTATCTGTCCAATATTTGACCTTGTTTCAGACATGATGTAGCTGCTCCTCTGGCAGATGCAAAAAATGTGGAATTTGCGGATCATTTGTCACAGGTGATGACTGCACACAAGGCAGGGTGGTTGTCGCACAGGACCTTCTCCGGCTGAACTTGACTCCTGATGGTGGCATGTGCATGTCGATGTCGTTTTCTTGGAAGCAATACCGAAGCAGCTTGCATTGCCTCTTAGGATTTTTTGGAGGTGGGGGGGGACATTTCAGGGTAGCTCTTTGGTATCCTGGTAGTCTCCCATCCAAGGGTGAATCAGGCCCAACAATGCTTAGCTTCTTTTGAGATCACCCAAGATCAGCTAGGATCTACAAGTGCTTCCATTGAATAACCCCAACACTGGACCAGTCTTGCTTCGTGGGATTTTTGTAGCATTGGTTCTGCATGATTGGGTGAGTCTCTCAAGCCCTTTCCAGGGCTTGTTAGTGCTATTTCAAAATTTGGCACCCCATGGGGCCATCTACTTGACCTATTCTGCGCTGTTTTTCCTGGAATTACAGGGCCTTTAAAGCAGTAATGAGGACTTCTTTCGATAGCCCAATCACTGTTCTCATGCCGATAGAGTGGTGAAGATGCTGCACAGTTTTGGGGTATTAGATCCTTTTTTTTTCAGGGCTCCTGTCTGCTCCCTAACAATCAGGCCTTCCTATGTAAAAGGAACATTTGCTGGTCATCTAACACAATCAAATTGTACGTTACTATTGCATTAAAAACTCATTTGCAACACCAAAGAAGCAAGGCACAATAAGATAAATCGTCATGACTTTGGGCAATGAGACAAAGTTGATATTTGAAAGAAACCCCAATATCAGGGCAGAAATGACAAATCCTCGCTGGCAACTCATTTATTGTAACAGAGAAATATGCTTTGAGCCTAATAAAATGGAAGGCTTATTGCTGAAGCGACGATGCCACTTTTAAATCACCCCAGGAGAGTTCCAGATGCACGGTTGCATAATGAATATCCCATCTCTGTGTCCTTCTGGTGCAAACAGAATCTTACTCCATTTCAGTCTGTTAAGGCTATGGGAGGTGAGGGCTACCAATAGCCTTGTTACGGGTGCTGCTAAATAGGTGTCTGCCCCGTCCCCTTGGAGCCCACCACTGCATTAGGGTTACCTGGTAACAGGTAAAAGCTTGCGGCTGTATCTGATCATTGGCTAGTATTTCCCCAAAAGGAATATATTTATAGAGGGATTTTACGCAAAGGGGCTCTGATCCATTGAAAAGGTTTCCAGCATGGCTTACAAAGGTCAGGAATATGACTCTTCTGCCCTCAGGTCTGCAAAGTTCTTGGTAGGACACTGTGGAAAAGGCCTGGGGGGGGGGGGCAGGGAGGATAAGCAAGCTCAGGCCATGGAGCTGGATTTTGGCCCTTGCTGGACAGTTGGGAGCTGCATCGGTATCGCGGCACAGCAGAAAGTGGTAACAGCATTCAGTTTGGTTTCCCATAGTAGTACAGGATATGTGCAGTTCCCCGCTGTGTTTATATTTGAGCAACAGTTTCATTAAAGTTACTGTGACTTTATAACAAGCCAGGATTCAAATTCACATTCCATCCTGGATCTTTTTAAAAGTGGCTTGAACAAACGATGCTTTCCTGAAAATCACAGATCGGTGTCTGGTGGTTTGGACAGTGGACGAAGCTGAAGTTTGCTGCTGTGGAATCTCATAGCTGCATTTAACCCTCGTGTCAAGCTGCTGTTCCCTAATCTGTGGTAGGCAACTACAGTATCTTGCTCCCCAACCATTGGGGATACTAACCGCAGGTTCTGTGACTTGTGGCCCAGGATCTCTGGAGGAGAGCAGGTTGCCATTCCTGAGACTTCTCCTGGTTGGTTGTTTTTTTTTGTCTCCCACCTTTCCTTCTCTCTCTTCCTTCTCACTTGAGTCCTGATGTCCCAGGGTTGCCCATCTATCCACCAGTGGTACCTTGTTGTCCCTTGGTTCCGTAATCCAGTGGGTGGGCGGCATCTTTAACACACCCACCAGCCTTGTCTTCAAAAGACTGCAGTCTTTAGTGCAGACTCTCTGCACAGCTGCCCTTCCTGTTTACGCTGCTGTTCCAAGTGGGATCTGCACACGATGTAGCATGAATTGGTGCTTCTGTCTCTTTAGGAATGCAGGTGATCAGTGATTTAAGTTCATCTCCTGGAAAGGGGCCTCTGATTTTCTAATGTTTTGTAGTTGCTGAGCTTTTTTTTAGAAGAGAGTAAAGAAGGTGCATAAATCGCGGTGATTGAACTAGTTCTCAACTGATTTTTGAAGCCTTTTTCAGTGCTTTTAATTGTCTTACCTGATTAAAATACAGCACAATAACCCGCAATAAGGTATATTTGAGAGTATTTGATGAAGAATCCACTCTCTAATTTTGATTATTCATTATTATGACAAGATACTTATGTGTTTGCATGTCTGTTAATGATTGATCTTGTTCTCTTCTTGGATAATTTTTCTAACAGTGACATTATTTCATCCACCTTTGCATGAATATTTTGAGAGGTGTGTTTGCTACTCCAGAAAGAATTAATTACGACGGAGAGGTTAAAAAGTTGCCCATGTTATCTGCAGAGAAAAATAGCACAGAAGCATCAGTCTGAATGAGCCGCACCAAAATTATGTAAGGTGGGTTTTGTTTAGGAATATCCAGGCGATGGCGGATGAGTGAAGGATTTTGCCTCGCAGCAAACGGGATCCTGGGGCCGGGAATTGCAGGGAAGTTGTTTTTGCTTCATGACATGGATAAGCCACTTCCACACGATTGGGGAAAAAATGGAAAGCGGTATGTTTAATGTATACGCATTCTTAAAATTGTTATGAGGGATTTCTAAGAAATTGAAAAGCTGAATAAAGAACACTAAAGGCTCGAGCTCCTGTTTTTCAAGGGGGAGGTGATATGGAAAGGTTTCCTGAAGCTGGTGAAGAGAGGAAAATGCTGGTTGGAAGCTCTCCAGGATCGGCAGGCTTCAGCTGGGGGCTGCCCAGGATTTCTGTCTTTATTTGTGTTTCGCATCCGCTCGCAGCATTTGGCAAGGTGGGGGCATCTTAAATCAGGATCACCTTCCTTTCAGGTGAATGAGGTCTTTACGAGAAAAATACAAGACTTTACTGTTTGTAGCAAAAGGCTAGAGTTTTCTTGGAATGATCTCTCAATCTTTGGAAGAGTTTCACACAGAATTGCAGAAACTAAGAAGAAAAAAAAAGTGTTAAATGCACAACGTGCATGGGTAAAATTGGTCCTGTGAAATAACTTTTCCAGACGGATTACATAAGGAACTTGACATCTTGTTTAAAAACAAATCATTCATTATGCAGTGATGAATAATCAAGCATTACAGTTTCATCTCTGGAGATCCCTTTTTTGGTTGGGATTTTGATAGTTCGGTAATTAAAAGCTGAAAGCTATTACACCGTCTACATGCTGATCAATTGGTAATTAAAAAGTTGATGATAGATACAGCATTTCATGGGACTGAATGGCTTGAGAACATTTCCTTCATCTCTTTAAACTTGCCATTTTGCCGTGTGCATTGGTGAGCTGCTTGAGTTGAATCTTATAAATATCAGTGAATTATCAAAATTTGCATACTATAATTTGAGACGTTAATAGATCACATTACTTCAGTGCAATCCAATTTAGGCAGGTTTCTTTTTTTCTTTTGCATATGTAAAATGCCATCTTTTTTTAGAGTAGCTTTTAATTAGATCTGACTGCGTCCTTGTAGGATTTAGATCTTATGAGGATTTAATAGCAGCCCAAAGCAAAGAGCAGAACCTTCCTTTCAAAGTGGAATGCGAAGAAAAGGAGGGTTGTGGGTAGCGGTGGGGGGGGGGGCAAGGTGCCTAGTTTGCGGTTCCTGTCCTTTCCCTGCCTCATCTTTTCTCTCAAGATTTTCCTTATCGTAGTTTCTACTATTCAAGGTTGATGTGTCCAAGAAATGTGGATAGATATAACTCAACGGTTTGATGGGGAAAAAGCCATGTGTCCCTTCTTTTAAAAGCTGCTGCATTCCCCACTGTAAGGAAAAAGGGGAAGAAAAGCCGACTGGGGGAGATGGGCGGTCATATAAATTTAAATAAATAAATAAATAAATGCATGCATGCATCTGGTAGTGGTAGGAATGTCCAGAACCAGCTTCCTGGGAACCGTTATGCACCTGTATCATCTCCTCCTCCTCCTCCCATAGGTTAAGGAATCAAGAGAACATGTTCTGAATTATCTGTCGTCTTTTTCCTTTGGAACGTAACCCTGGGGCCCTCAAGAACACGCTGGCTACATTGCCTAGTTGGTTGCTGTAGTTGCAGTGCTCATAGGACCGTCTGCTTCCTGTTCTGCCACTCTTTTCCGAAACTCGGATCCCAGTCTCCATGCATTTTGTTAGCGAAGAGTTACTCTAGCACACTTGCCTGAATTTCCTATTTAGTCTCCAAACCCATCTTGAGTAATGAATCATTCACTGGGCCAGACTTCATTTAGAGGGTTCCTAGCAAATGCAATACCTTGAAGTGAAAATTCAGCATTGCAGCACAAGATAAAGTTTTCTTAACCAACCTTGCCTGTTGAGATGCACCTGCACCATCACAGATGTGTGATCTGAAGTAAGAAGCGTTCCTACTAGGCTTAATGGTCTGAATTCAGTTCTGTTACGAAAAAGGCAACAAATACTATCTCTAATCCTCATGATTTGTTTGGTCTTTTGGGACTTCTGTTTTGGTTTTTTTTTTGCAAAGATGCCTATTCTGCTCTTTCACATGAGTTCCCATGAGTTAAGAGTTCCCAGTATGGATGATCTAATGTGGTCTAGCTTAGAGTGGAGGTGTACAGTGTCTTGTGTTGGAAGTACAGTGAATTTGGGGGTCCCTTGAAGTTGAGTTTCATTTTTGTTGGCTGCTGGGCAGACCATTAAAGATAACCGTTTGGAGAATCTCTCATGCTTTAATTGGATGATAGCGCAAGTAGAGATAGATTGGAGATGACAGGCACTTTGAGACAATATTCTTGAGTAGCCTAGTCTGAGTGTTTGTATATATGGTTGCTATTCCAAAAACATCCTGGAGAGGAATGGAAGAAAATGTGAGCGTACATACAAAATATTTTAACATGTTAGGTAATTAGGCAGTGTAAAAGCCTCCCCCCCCCCCAAATGCTGTGTTTGGAATTATGTAGAACAGCTACTTATAGCACAATAAATCTCTTTTCTAACCCAGCCTCCCAGTCCAACTGTGTAGATTTGGTAGACTTTGACCTAAGTAGGCGTGGAACACGTCCTTTCCGTGCAAATTGCATTTGCCTACCTTCTGCACAACACAGTTAACTGTAAATCTGGGCGAGCCTTAAAGTTTGCCTTGGGCCCAGAACGTAGGTTCCCAGGAAAGCTAGTTTTCGTCATCCCAGTAAGGTGGTTATAAGCTTGGTGGTTGCAATGTCCACAGTTTCAGAAGCTGGAGAAAGATGGGTGGGCTTCAGTAATTCTGGATTGTATTGCGTAATGTTATGTGCCCTGAAGACCTTGGGCTGCCTTCCAGAACATACTCTCTTGATAAAGCAAAGAGTGCAATCGACCATTGGTAATTGAAAGATGAGCGAAACAGAGGCCAGTATTTGTAGATCAGTCTTGAACTTCGTCAGCTACTCCTAGTTTTTGGAAGTGTTTTGGGGATTTTGAGTTTAATAGGTATCCAAGCAGAAAGAGCTCCAATGGATTCCAAGAGAAGTTTGATTTCTTTGGCATAAGGTGTGATGGAATGTGAGGGTGACCTTGGAAGGTGGGGTGTGTGTGTGGAAGAGATGCTGCCTAGGGAACGATCAGATAAAAGAGAAAGGAGCCCTCAGTGGTAAACAGATGGCGGGAGATCTGTACTTTCAGACTTGCAAGAGCCTGCTAATGCAGCCTTGCAGTAAGGTAGAGTTAGTTCATCTAGTCCTGTTTCCTGTCTGGTTTACCTGGGAGGGCTGACATAACGTGAGTTCTCCTCTTTCACATTTTAAAGTCTGATAAAGGCGAGGAAAAAAGTCCTCTTTGGCTAAAGCTTAATCTGGCAGACTTTGCTAAAGAATTAAACATGCTCCCACTCGTAGCGAACTCTGAAAATGATAAATGAATGCACTGGGGGGAAAAAAGCGTTTCAAAACAGTCTTTCATAATCAGGAAACATTTTTTCAAAAATATCCCTGGAAT
Organism: Charina bottae; assembly: GCA_023362775.1. Classification (NCBI taxonomy): domain Eukaryota; kingdom Metazoa; phylum Chordata; class Lepidosauria; order Squamata; family Charinaidae; genus Charina; species Charina bottae. The sequence goes on from JALMGJ010000066.1 coordinate 1,140,273, forward strand.
GCCGTCTGAGGTAGTTTATTTATAGCCTGTGCATTAAAGTGAAAAAGTACAGAAGGGGTCTTAAGTGGTGGACTCTCTTGAAATACTACTTTGTTTAAAGAGCAGAATTACTCAGACTGATTTGTTGCGAGGAGAAATAATGTTTGCAAAAGAGGTGCTTAAAAGCATGGGAGAGTAAGGGGTGAGGAGAATTACATAACATGGTATGGAGGGGCTGGATGTCCCCTTAGCCTTTCTCTGACAAATCTGCTCCTCTGCAGGAGGATGTGCATTTTGAGATGTCGGGTGACGGCAGCTGCGCAGGAAATTTATTTATTTTTTATTTATTTATAATTCAATTTATATCACCGCCCCATCTCCCCCGAAGGGGATTCTGGGTGGTTTACAAAGTCAGTAATTAAAAATGAATAAAAATACAATACATATACATATAAATACAAATAAATTAAAGATAAAATCCAAGAGGCAATAAAATTGTTTTTAAAAGGATTCTATGGGACCAGCCATCCCCAGGAGGAGGCGGCAGAACCAGGTCTTTAAGTTCTTCCAGAACCAGGTCTTTAAGTTCTTCCAGAAGGCCAGGAGCGATGGGGCCTGCCTCACCTCCGGGGGTAGAATGTTCCAGAGGGCGGGCGCCGCCGCAGAGAAGGCCCGCCTTCTGGACCCCACCAAGTGAAACTCCCTTACCGATGGGGTCTGCAGCATGCCCTCTCTGCCTGACCGAGTGGGACGGTTCGATGTTATGGGGATGAGACATCATGGCTACAACCCAAGCCAGAAGATGTGTGACCGAGTCTGAATTGTGGCTTATGCCTGTGCTGTGGCTGAAGTAGATGGTAGGTGGTTGAATTTTGAGCAGGTGGTGCAGAGGGCACAGCTCCAGCTGGAAGTGTGGAGGGCACAGTTACATGTGCTCCTGCATTTGAAGAATGTCTTGGCAAATAAGAATGGTGGCACATCAGGAGACAGGCTCTCTTGATCTTCCAACTTGTGGTTGTGCTACCTGTGGGAGATTTCTTATGGCAGAAATTAAAAACACAATTCCATCATTTGCAGCATCAAGAAGTTGTGCAATCCGGTGATCCATTTTACTCTGCTTCATGTGGGTTACTTGGCAGGTTGATTAAACTGCTAGACTGAACTTCCAATTGTAGTAGGGGAAACTTTTTTTCCCCTCCGCGAAGGCCTCCCTCCCTAAAGTCAAGAGTACACAGCTTTTCTGTTTACAGGGAAGGTGCTTTTCCTTTTTCATTCGTAGTTGATCTCTCACCTGTTGTCTTGAGTTTCTTCTGTTGAATGTGTAGGCCAACTGCAGGAAAGATCAAGTTTCTGCCCTTCCAGAGTCTTTTGTACAAGAAATGTGATTTGGGGGTGGTTGCAGGGCTGGAAGGTTTTCTTGGAGCTTTATTTATTTATTTTTTTGGAGAGAGAAAGATGGTTATGATCTTAAGCACAATTCCTGTGGATCAAGCTATATTACTTCTGGAGATGAGGTGGGTGGGAAAGGTGGAAACGTGTTGTCTAGAAGCTAATCAACACGTATAGAACCCTCTATGTGTGTTGTTCAGTTTTCTGAGAATTCAGGCTTTAAATTGTATGGAATCTTAATATGAATCTGCCCCTGCAACACCTTTCGACCCAAGCTTCAGGGTTTTGATGTGCAGAACTTGTAGGCTCGTGATGCTTAGTTTGAACTAATGACTTAAACATTCTTACAACTGCTTTCATTGCCTTGTACATCAATAAAGGCGAGATGGCTGTTTTGCTGCATGGAGGGAGGGAGAGAGTAGATAAAGCAGTCGACACTTCAAAATATTAATCAACTCAGCCACCGTCAGGTACTAGAATGTTTTCTGGAGGAAAAAAAAAGACTTAAATAGCTCAGTATCCTTAGCTGCGTTGGTGTGTGACAGCTGGTTCCAGTAATTTGCTTTTATAGAGCGGTTTGTTGTAAATGAATGGCATGTTGAATATTTTACCACAATTTCAGATTATCTGAAGAATATTTTCTGGTTTACTAATTGGTAGCTAATGCTCAGTACATTGATGTTGACATGAGCAAATGGATTTAAAATGATTTTGAAGTGAGCTTCATTAGAAGATACTCTAATTCAGAGTCAACAAGAAATGTCAACCATTATGCCTTCTCTTGCTCCTAAAGACCAGACCGTGTAATGCTGGTATCATCTGCATCTTGGCAAGCTGCACAGATGAAACTCTATCCAGGCCTATTTTGCTGAAATGATGTGTGCCATTAACCAAATAGGGTTGTTCAGAAGTAAGGATGGACAGAATTCATAGACCAGCTGGTTTGGGGTGGTTCATGCAGAAATGGAGACATGCACATTTGGTCTGAACAGGGACTGAAAAAGGGCTGTTTGATTCTGGTTGGAGACTGAAACATGGTTATTCTGCACAGAAGTGTTCCAGGCGGAAGGAAGAGTCGGAAAAAGCCAAGGACAGTGGTGTGGGAAAGCCTTTGGTTGGCGGATAGGGTGTGAGGACTGCGGAGGGGAGATGGGTGGCAACGGGCAACGGCCAGCCCGATTGGCTCTGTAAAAGAGTATGGTATCCCTGTGGCTTTTGTTTCTGCTGACCGGACCAGAAGGGTTTGGCAGGAATTCTGAAATGCAGTGTGCTTCAGGTCCAAAACGAAGCACATCTTCCACTCTGTGCAGGCCTTTCAGAGGTGCTTAAAATGCTCCTGTCCGTGTTCCTATACCTGAACCATGTTTGTATGTGGATGTCTTAAGATTGCAAATTTGACATTAACACTTGATGCTTGTGAGTTGTTATTGCGTGGAACATATTGTGGCATAAAACATTCAGCTGCTGTGAATAAGTGTGGTGTAGAAAAATCTGGAAGTTTGAGCACTGCAGATCCCAATGTGAGTCAGCAGGAGTGTTATGCTTCAAGCTGTCTTAAACTTAATTCTTTATTGAATTAGCTTCAAAGGTGCTGTCAGATCAGGGAGTGAGATTTAAACTTAAATTTAAATTTAGGATTGGAAAACCATCACGGAAACACCAAAAGAGCCCTGTTGGATCAGGCTAGGGGACGCATCCCGTTCAAGGTTCTGGGACATGGAACTGCCAGCAGTTGCATCTGGGAAGAAAGTTGAGGCCGGAGTAAGATGCTTCACAATCGGTCCCCAGCAGCTGGTGCTTCAGGTCTGCTGCCTGGGAATCAAGATGCCAGAAACAGCCACCAGAACTAGGAACCTCACTGATGGTCCAGCCAGGTCTCCTTCAAAAAGGTCCGTGTTGGTGATCATCTCCTTTCTTCTTGGCAGCAAGTCTAAACTATTCACAGTGGAAACCATTAACAGTAAAAAAAAAAAAAAAAAAAAAGGAAAATAGGTGATGGGGGGTGGGGGGTGGAGACAAGCCTTGAATCTAATTTCTTTGAGCTTTTCAGAGGCAGGTGAGTTGAATGCAGTGACTTGGAACTGGCGACCTATGGCTGCTCCGTTTTTAGGCTTTCTGTGTGGGCCTTGCTCAATTATAAAGCAATTCAGTATAAAGTGAACTGTAGTTTACAGAATGGGAGGCAAACAAATGGGATCAAGATCAAGAACTGGGTTGGGAACTCTGCATGGTAGGGCCCCAGCTGGGTTGTGAGTTACTCTGTAGTGCAGTTCTGTGTGTAATTGTGCGGTACGTTGTTCTGCTGAGCTATTTTCCATGGCTTAAGACCGTTTGGTCTCAAGATGCATTCTGTGGATGCTTGTCAACTAGAGTAGTGTGTGCGTGCACAGGGGTAGTACTTTAGTTGTGAGAACCGTTGACATTGCGGAAGGTGGCAAGTGCTTTGAGCAGGAGTGACCATCCGTGGTAGACCGCGAGATGGGAGAAGCTAGCGGATACCGCGTTCTCTGAGTGCTGCAGGTGAATGGGGGCCTGCGAGGAAGGACCGATTCTCTCCTCTCTTGTCTGCCTGTCTGGCAGGGTTGGGCAGGGGACGTTTAGATAGGAGGGTTACAGATTCAGACAGCTAGGAAATTCGGCATTGTGCAATGTAATTATCCACAGCTACAACAGCACAGCCATTTGTTTTTGATAAACCATCTGAAAGCTTTGGTATGTATATTGCAAGAGGGGGACAAGTTCTCCCTCCTGCTGCAAAGATGCATTTGGAAACAGTGGACTTATCAGTGGAGGCAAGAGGTGAACGGCACTTGAGAGGGACTGCAAAGGAGCCATTCTCATTACAGGGGCACAGGTGAACATGGAGTCTAAAAATGTTAGCTCCCAACTGTCGGGAATCTATGGAATGCAGACCGGTTAGCTGCTTTGGCAGGATTTTAAAGCATGCTCATTAAATGATGATGAGCCACTATGCTTTCCTTCAGTCTCATTTCAGGTCTTCTGAACATGCAGGGAGAGCAGTTTGATGCAACTCACTTTCTCTCACAGGTTGGGTCTTGCAGGATGGCTATATTTGTTGGTTTTGGTTCTTGGAAAGCAAGATGGGCTGGAGTCATTAACACAAGTATGCCTGTGAGTATATGTGTATTTGCATACAGGTAGTCCTCGCTTAATGACCATTCGTTTAGTGACGGTTCAGACTTACAGCGGTGCTAAAAACCCCAACGTACGACTGGTCTTCACACGACTGTCACAGGGTACATGGCAACCGGTTTGCATTTATGACCGTTGCAGCATCCCGCAGTCACATGATCACCATTTTCGACCTTCCTGGCCAGCTTCTGGCAAGCAAAATCAATGGGGAACCGTGTGATTCGCTTAACAACCACGTTCGCTTAACACCCGCAGTGATTTGCTTAATGACTACCACAAAAAAGGTGGTAAAATCAGGTTGGATTTGCTTAATGACTGCTTCGCTTAGCAACTGAAATTCTGGTTCCAATTGTGGTTGTTAAGCGAGGACTACCTGTACATGAAAGGGAAGGGCAAGAGGCAGTCTGTTTCCTGCCATCTTTTAGATCGCATCTTCATAGTTCTTAAGAGGAGTTGATCTCTGCAGCCTTACCTAGGTTTGACACGTGTGCAGTGAAAAGTCCCTGCTGTTTCACCTAGCAGGCTTGGCTCCTCGGTGCTTGGACTGGTGCCCTGTAACAGTCACACTGTTGTGTTAGCCACGTCTTTTCCCTAAACGTGAGTGCACCGCGGGTGGTAGAACATAGTTGGTCTCTGTAGATTGGTTTCTGTCATGGGCTTTTAAACAAATAAAATTATTCTTCTCGAGAATAATGTTGCAAGTACAGAGGAAATAGCTCTATAGTTGTCCTTCCTTCCTTCCTTCCTTCCTTCCTTCCTTCCTTCCTTCCTTCCTTCCTTCCTTCCTTCCTTCCTTCCTTCTTCCGATTTCTATCACTGCCCCATCTCCCCCGAAGGGGACTCTGGGCGGTCTTTGCCTCATTCTGCTCAGTCTTTGATGCTTGGAAGAATGACAACACTCGACCTCCAGCCACAAGGAGGCAAAAAATAAAAAACCCACCGGTGGAAGATTCTAGTAGGGACTTTTAAGGGTGTGGCTAGAGAACTATGCCATGTTTTAACCAAACGGCCTTTGAAGGTTTAGAGGCTGTTGGGAGGTGGAACAGACATTTACTTTAGTCACGTGAGTCTTTCGGTTTGTTTATGTATTCATCTTAACGTGTTCACTTTGCCTGAGTTCATTTTGTTTGCTCCACTTCTGGTCCATTTCCTGTCTTGCACTTTTCTCCACTAAACCTGGCTGTTTTGTGCAATGGCATAAGACTAATGTGTTAAATATTTAACACTGTTAATTGATTCAATAGGAAGGAGAAAAATGAAGACCCGGAGATTGCCTGAAGCTGCGGTCAGCATTTTATCTTAAACAGCCGAGCAATCCGCTCACTGCGGCACGTTGCTGATGAATTGTGCCACGGCCACGAGGTGGGCCTGGAGACCAGGACTGGGGCGGTGGTCAAGACCAGAGGGCTTTGCACAGGTGTGTTGCTTGGCAAGGACTCGGGAGGAGGAGGACGGGGGGCTCAGGCAGGTAACCTCGGGATGCTTTCTCTGGGGGTAGGAACATGGATGTCGTGCCTCCGCAGTTCACCACAGGCGAGCAGGGCTGGTGCTTCTCCTGCATCTTGAGGTCCCGATTTGTCGCTTCTGCCTGACCAGGACCCTGACGCATCTTCCCAGGTTGCCTGGTTCTGTGCCTCTATTTGTTATATTCACCCCACCTGTGACTGAAGATTAGTGCTAATCTCGGCAACTGCCGCTACTATTTGCATTATATTAATATTATTGTTATGTCATTTTATTGTATTTTACGGCTACTCTTTACTCATATCTATCATGTTAGGTGCATGTCTTTGTAGTGTTTTCTGGCCTAAAAGTCATAATAAAGGTTTGTTGTTGTTGGTTCCTGTGTGCTGATTTTCAAAAGGCTACTGGGCTACCTGTCCTGGATTTCCATATGGATTTAAATTTATGTCATGTTTTGTGTGGTGCCCCTTCCCGTTTTGTGATTGTACACAGCGGACCACAGGTATTTGGCAAGAGTGCTTTGTCCTGGTCCATGCCGTCTGATGCCACAAAGCTCTGATGCTGCTGTGCTAAGAACAGAGGGGCCCTCCCTGGATCCCTCCCTCCCTCCCTCCCTCCCTCCCTCCCTCCCTCGGTGTTGCTTTGAGAAAGGTGGTGAAGTTAAGGGAGAAGCAAGCTGCTGTGAAAAGTAGTGTTTGTGCGTGCGTGTACATGTGTGTGAAGAAGACAGATGGGTGGGTGGGTGGGTTGGTTGGTTTCTCAGGAGAAGTAGATTTTCATACACTCAGCAGTGCCAAGAGGGTGTTTTTCCCTCTTTGTGCAGAAATAGTGTTATAGCATTAGGGGTAGATTTATTGTGGAATACATTTCCTTGGGCTGGAGACCACTTAGTGAGATGTGTGCACCAGTCGGCTGAGGAGGCTTTCTATATCCAATCTTTGCTCTTTTTGATAGAGTTGCATGCTTATGTTTCTCATTTCATTCGTGGGATTTATATCCCATATTTCTGCCACTTAGAACGTGGTGCATGGCCAACATTTCTACTTTATTCCTGCTGTATTTTATACCCTGGTCTCCAAATTGCATGTAAATGCACACATTCCGGCATCCCCTTTTAAAGTTCTGGTTTCTTGGAGTGGATATGAAATCCCCCCTCTGTACATGCCATATTTTCTCTTGATTCAGGAGCTGCTACCAAGGCTTGGGAACGAGAGCACCGAGTTGCTGATCTACAGAAGGTTCCTGGGCATAATTTATAATCATATGCTTTGGAAGGTGAGATGCTGCATCGCTCTGTATACCTGAAGAAGGGTTTACAGACACGGTCCCCCTTTTTATTAAACCAGTCAAAAAAAAGGCCGCCTCCTTACTTCTCATGAAGAAAGCCCCTTGGCAGACAGTGTGAAGACGCCTAGATGGGTGGCTCCTTGTCCCTGGTTCCACCTGGTAAAATCTTAAACCTTTTAGAGGTGAGGCATTTTGAGGTGCTGCTATGAACTGAAATGCCCTTTTCCCTGATCTTTTGTATTCTCACTTTGTGGGAAATCAATAGAGGGGTTAATCATGGTGGGAACTGTTCAGAAACATTCTGAGCAAACTCTGGTGGGCCCCGAGATGCTGTGGTGACATGCCAAAAGGCAATTTGTGATGATGATTATTTAAAAAACAACGTGTTGGAACCAGCGAAGCATGTGAGGATAAGAGGAAGCGTCTGTGCAGGACGGCAGAAGAATAAAATCCTTCAGTTTTTCCTGGATTCCTGTCGCTGCACGTGAAGCTATCTCAAATTAACTTTCTTTGGCTACCCTTCCAATTTAATTTCTGGTCAGGGCTTCTTGTGGGCTGCCAAGGAGGAAGGGAAGGCCAGAACTTCCTGCCTCCTATGGGAACAGTGACCAACTTCTGAAGAAGAAAAAAAAACAGAGTGCCAGATGGGCCTGGGTCTCCTCTCTTAGGGGCGTGGTGGCTCAGCGGGTAAGACGCCAGGCTTGTCGATCGGAAGATTGCAAGTTTGGAGGTTCAAATCCCTAGCCCTGCGTGCGGAGTGAGCTCCCGCACTAGCTCCAGCTCTTGCCAACCTAGCAATTCGAAAGCATGCAAATGCAAGTAGATGAATAGGTACCACTTCGGTGGGTAGGTAACAGCGTTCCGCGCACGTCATGCGGCCACATGACCGTGGAAGTGTCTTCGGACAACGCTGGCTCTTCGGCTAACAAACGGAGATGATCACCGGCCCCTAGAGTCGGACACGACTGCACAAATGTGCGGGGGGAACCTTTACCTTTTACTCCTCTCTTGCCCTTGCCTTTGCAGAATGTATGAGCTACTTGAGCTACTTTGGAATTCCTGTAATGCTGTAGGTTAATCAAATACAATTTGAAAATAGTGCTTCTGCTGCAAAACTCTTTGAAGAGATGATACATGCAGGCACAATTCAAGGATGTTTAACTTATTTCTCAACGCAGGTAATGCAATATTCCTTACTGCTCTTTGAAAGTAATCTGCAGAGAGATCTGATACGAAGATGCACAGAAGGTTAGTTGAATGAAGACAGGAACTAAAGCAACAAACTGAATAGAAAAATGGTATTGTGCAAGCAGTACTGCTCTTTGCCATTCATTATTGCAATTATAATTATGCGACTCAAACATATTTAATTGGCATAAGATATTTTTTACACTGAATGGGTCTCATTGTTTTCTCTGGGGAAAACATCCACCCCCTTCTGCTTCGCCATGGTGTGTGCACGTCTCATGCACTCAAGAGCCCCTTTGTTTACCTGTTAAGAGATTAATGGAATTACGATTCTTGTAAGGTAGCATTGGCAGTCTGGATCAAGTGAAGAAAAGCTTCTTTGGACCCTCCTTTTCAAAGAAATTCTTTGAGGAGCAGACACATTCATCCCTACTTGAGTGTCTCTGCAGAACTGGGTGCGTTCAGGAGATACCAAATCAGTGGAGGAAAACTGTGCCACCAGATCTTCTCCCAAAGAAGATTCTACATTGGGGTATCCTTTGTGTTGGATAAGGGATAGGTTCTGAGGACCACATGCTGCTTTGGCCCATTTGGGAATTTGGGAGATGAGCAACCAAGGAGGGTGAATAGAGACCAGTGTATTATCCAGAGCTGGTGGCTTATGGACTGGGTTTTACGTTATATCAGCTAGGGCCTCCAGGGTGCTCTTACCGATCCCTGAGTTCCCGTTCTGCCTTAAAGAACACAACTTTTTCCCTTTTCAGCAGCTTACAAGGAGAGGAATGTCTTAATCTGACGTTTAGGACAATCCCATGAGGAACAAGTTGGGGTTTGTCATTAAGAGAAGTCCTCTTTTTGCATTTTAGTGGCAGCGTTACATGGCATAAAACCGTACTATGGGATTGAGTGAAATCATGTTAGATACAATTCATTCTAGAAATAAATTTTCAATTTAGTAATACACAGCCCTTCTATTTTGTAAATAATTTGGTTACCAGTTGAAGGGTACTCTTGGTAGTCAAATACACCAATTTCTCTATTTATATACTAGAAAATTGCAAATTGAGCTTTGCTAATTTCAACAAGCCTATTTCAGAGATCTGTTAGAAGAGACAAGAAGCAATATTATGACAAACTCTGTAAAGGCATCAAAGATGGAAACAGACACGGAAAAGTAGAAGACATCTGAACTCAGAGGGAGGTTATAACCTCAAACTGCTAAAGGAAACCAGTAGACAGATAGTAACTGATTCAAGGAAGATCAAGGAAAGATGGAAGGGGTATACTGAAATTCTGTACAGTAGAGATGTCAGCATCCAAGATTCTTTAGAAGATATTCTCTATTTACAAGAACCTCTAGTACTAGAAGATGAAGTTAGATCTGCAGTCCGGTCATTATCAAGTCTGAAGGTTACAAGGTTTGATAGAATATCTACAGAATTATGACAAACAACAGAATAAGAATCAGTAATGGTTCTAACCAGTGGTTATGCCAGCAAATCTGGAGAACAACACAGTGCCCCACAGATTGGAAGAGGTCAGTCTACGTACCAATACAAAGAAAGGAGGCTAAGCAGAATATGCAAACTGTTGCACAATATTCTTAATTTACATGCTGGCAAAAAATGCTCAGGATTATCCACTGCAGATTAGAATCATACATGGAAAGGGAGATGCCAGATGTTCAAGCTTGTTTTGGAAAAAGATGAGGAACACAAGACAGTATTGCTGATGCCTGCTGGATAATTGAAACAGCCAAAGAATATCAAAAAGAAGTCAATATGTGCTTCATCAATTATAGAAAGGCTTTGATCGTGTCAGCCATGTCAAGCTATGGAATATCTTTAGGAAAATGGGAATCCCAGAATATTTCATTTGTCCTTGTGGGAAATCTGTACCCAGGATAGGAAGCCACAGTCCAGACAGAACATGGTGAATCTGACAGGCTCCAGGTTGGCAAAGGAGTGAGAGAAGGCTGTATACTCTCTCCTTATTTATTCAATTTATATGCTGGATAAGAAGAAGATGAGCATGGTTTTAAATTTGGAGGAAGGAACATCAATAACCTGTGCTGTACTGATGATGCAGTACAGCATCTTGGTAATGGAAATTCTGGAAATTCTAGTAATAAAAGTAGAGAAGCACTGTAAAAAATGGTTGTAAGATTAAATATAAAGAAGACCAAACTCATGATAACAGGTACAGCAACCAACCTTAGAATTGACAATGAAGATATCGAAGTGTCGGATAGCTTCTGCCTTGTAGGATTAATTATTTCTGATAATAGTCAAGAAATATGCCACAGACTAGAACTTGGTAGGTAGCAATGAAGGCATTGGAGAAGATGTTCAGATGCTGTGATGTGCCTCTGTCTACAACAATCAGAATTGTGCAGACCATGGTTTTCCCCGTGACCCTTTATGGAAGCAAAAGTTGAAGAAGCAGGATAGAAAGAATATTGACAATTTTGAACATTGGTGTTAGAGGAGCCTCCTAAAAATACCATGGATAGCTAAGACATAAACAAATGGATCATAGAATAAATCAGTCCAGAATTTTCATTTGAGGCACAAATGTCCAGGCTCAAATTATTCTACTTCAGACACATTATGTGAAGACTTAGTTCTCTGGAGAAGTCTGTAATGCTGGGAAAGGTGGAAGGAAAGAGAAGAAGAGGACAGCCAGCAGCACGGTGGATTGACTTAGTTACAGTGGTGATGGGTGCACCGTTGGAAGACCTGAAAGACCAGGTTAGGGACAGATTGTCATGGAGAAAATCTATGTGGTTGCTAAGAGTCCGCACCAACTTGATGGCACATAGTCAATTTTGTTGTTTAAGGAATAGTTTCCCATTGCATTTGAAATTGAATCTGTAGTGCCCATACCTGCTTGTATAAGTACGAAGCCCTTGGACAGTAGCTCTCTTCTTGTTGCTACCGGTGGGTTTTGAAATGTGTACCGCCCCAAGACACCCCAGTCTGTGTCCCAGGATGCACCATTAAGTTAATGGAAAGACTTTGGCCTGTAAGCAGAGAGGTGGGGTTGACTAAACATCCATTGGCCATGTGTGTACCTTGTTTCCTATTGCAAGCTGTGATCAGTGTGCTTTGAATTGGAGGTTGCCCAGAGAAGAACCTGTCGAGGCTATCTGGGGCACCAGACTTCGTCAAGTCACAGTCCAGGAGAGTCTTGTTCCCTTAGCTTCGCGCTCTATAAAGCCTGACTGCTGTTGGATGCCGAGGGTTCCTGGTTCAATTTCTTGCTGGAATGAATTCCTCACAAATATGGATAATTCTTCACTCGATGTTTAGTCAGTTGGATACCTTCCTGTATTCTTCACTGTCCACATCAAATCTTTGCAATTTCTTTTATTTATCCTTGCCGGAACGTGCTTATTCATTAGATTTTTTTTATTAGAGTTACGGTTGAAGTGGCACTTTCATTTCACTGCTCCCTTTTCAAAGGCATTTGACAGAATAAAAAGTATGTTCTTGCTAAGTTTTAAAAAATGGTGAAGGGCATTTGACATCCCAGAGGCACAGTAGGGCAGAAACCAGAAGTACTCGCTCCTTGAAATTAAACGTGAAATGGTTCATTTTCATTAGTGTAACATTTAGTCTGAATTAGATTGCTCCTGTTTTTCAATACTGTATCATAGTAAGTAGATCTATATTTTTAGCATGAATTAAAATAAAAACTTGAATAAATGCATAAAGTATAAGATGATAGTATAAGATTTACCCCCATCCTGGAGAAGTTCATAGCCTGTGGAATTTGGAAAATCTGTAACTGTCTTGGACAGTTTAACTGAGTTTTAAAATTAATTTTATGTTTTTAACTTTGCTTCATTTTGTTTGTCATCTGAGTGCTTGTCTATATGTAAAGATGGGGCATATATAAATAAATAAATAAATAAATAGTAATTTTAATACTTTAAACACAAGGAAATGAAAATACAAACATTTTTACTCATGGTTTCCATCATGGTAGTTTTGTGACCTAACATCATAGATCATACATCATTCTCTTCGATTGGTAACATCATAGAATGAAGGCTTCTGGTCTGGAGTATAAATTAGATGTCAAAACTTCTCTGAAGATTAGTGGTAGATATGCCCAAGGCTATCATGAATACTTAGAAGTTTTTATAGCCAAACGTCTACAAGCAGAATGAGCTCGATTCAAGATGGGAATGGGGTGTACAAAGGCTTCCCTCCAAAGCTGTCTTGACCAGTGGCTCGAATTGCCATCTACAGTAAAACCCTAACATTCATGATCCAATGAGTAAAGGGATTAAGATGATGCTACGGCAATTTCAAAACGCTGTGGAAAATAAAAATGTGTAGGGAAGAACATCATGCAGGCACCTTCTGAAACCGGCCATAACTCGATGCTGGCACCGCCGAAGTGGCCCTGCTGTCCTTGCTTAGGGCGCTCTAGCTTCCTCAGAAGATCTCAAAGCCTGGCTCATCCCTTATCTCTTGCACTCTTTATGCTTTGCTAGCCTTCTGCTTTCTTGAACCTTGTTACACATTTGCATTTATTGCATGCCACAATGTGGAGGGGCAGGCCACAATTAGAGAACAGTGTGAGGAGTTCTGTGCCTGCAAGTGATCTTTCAATCTGTTGTGTTCAACAGAGCCCATCTCATTCGCTTGCTGCTGTATCGCAGCATCACAGCGAGGAGGATGGCTGGGTTTTGCAGAAGATGGTCTAGGGCCTTCTACTTCCCAGCTGTTTTGCTTTTCTCGTTGTTGTTTATTCGTTCAGTCGTTTCCGACTCTTCGTGACTTCATGGACCAGTCCACGCCAGAGCCCTCTGTCGGCCGTCACCATCCCCAGCTCCCCAATGGTTGAGTCCGTCACCTCCAGAATACCATCCATCCATCTTGCCCTTGGTCGGCCCCTCTTCCTTTTGCCTTCCACTTTTCCTAGCATCAGCTTCTTCTCCAGGGTATCCTGTCTTCTCATTATGTGGCCAAAGTACTTCAGTTTTGCCTTTAATATCATTCCCTCAAGTGAGCAGTCTGGCTTGATTTCCTGGAGTATGGACTGGTTTGATCTTCTTGCAGTCCAAGGCACTCTCAGAATTTTCCTCCAACACCACAGTTCAAAAGCATCTATCTTCCTTCGCTCAGCCTTCCTTATGGTCCAGCTCTCGCAGCCATAGGTTACTACAGGGAATACCATTGCTTTAACTATGCGGACCTTTGTTGTCAGTGTGATGTCTCTGCTCTTAACTATTTTATCAAGACTATTAACTATTTTATCAACTATTTTTTCTCGTTAGTTGACTTTATTTCCTGGATGCAAGACCACCTAGCAGAAGAGGTCCTTGCTTAGAAAGCCTTGTCTCGCTTGAGGGTGGCTCCCTCCACCCCTCCCCCAGTTTCTGTTTGCGTACTGCGCTGCTGCTGCTGTTATGGGGAAGAGAAATTGGAAAAAAGGTAGAATAACTCCAGCAGCTGCTGTAGGTCATGAAGGGCCTTAACAAAATTGCTGAGCAATTTAGGAGCCCCATTGCACAGCTGCTGCTTGGTCCTTGAGTGAATCTTGAAAATTTGCCCTCATGCTCTGGGTTGTTGTAAAGGGATAGAAATTATTGGTGCCTGATTTCAAGGAAGGAAGCACCTTTTCCACCCCAGGAGGCATGGAGCTGAGTGTGGCTTGTCATGCCATTCCAAAGGAATATCCATCAAGCTTGTTCTTAGACCTCCTAGTGGATGGAGAAGAGAATCTAGCCCTTTCTAATCACTGGGGCTGCCTTCTGTGTAAGTGTCTCATAAAAATGCTTATTGCCCTTCGAGTTACATGCCTGACTCCAGAGCAACTGGAGCTGAGTCTCTGCAGAAGAAATCCCATTCTTTGCTCTTCTCTCTCCCCCAAGGTCAGGCACGTCTTGATAAAAGAGAATTTAGTTATCCTTTTTCCACCCTTCATTATAACAGGGTTACCTTTCATCCTGAACAGGAGCTGGTTCCCATCCTTTCTCAAGAGGGTTCTGCACCTGTTGTGCCATCCAAAATAATAACAATAAAAATATGGGGATTTAAAAAGTTGTTCTTTTAGTCCATAAGGAAGATATCGGGGCTTCTGTAGATGAATGAAGGCAGCCTTCAATCTGAGACAGTGCTTACCTCATTCTTTGAACCAAGGTGTCCTGCTCTCTGAGTCAAGAGTGGGCAACCTTCAATGCAGCTGACCTTCCTGAACTTTCAGAGGGTTATTTTTTTTTTTTGGGGGGGGGGAGTCAAGTGCTCCTGTTTCTACCCTTCAGTTCCTGCAACCCTGGTGGCCCAAAACGGTGCCTTTTTGTGGGTGGGGAAATAGAGTTTGGCTTCATGGAGGCTTCCTGCTCTTTTGTCCACTCTACTCTTACCCTTTCTTTTGATAAAGCCTCAAAAATACCCCAGTAGAAATTTGGGCATTTTGGCTACCAAATTTTGGCGTCAGGATTTCAGGGTGCTGCAGGTCCCATTGGTGGACCCGGACTTATATCAGTAGTAAGACAAAACAGAAAACTCTGATTTGAAATTTCCAGATTCACACACAGAATGGGGAGCAAAGGACTTTCTTCTTGCAGCACAACGTTCCTTCATATATCTGTTCATTATTCCAAGGTATGATGATTGGACCATGAGGTAGTCTTATCTTCTGCAGAGGTATTAGAAAAATGAGGACATATTTCCATCCAAAATGCAAGTATTTACTTCACAGAAGGAAAGACTAAACTGATCTCATGTTCAACCTATGCCTGGGTAACCTGGGTTTACCTGGGTAGTGGTCCCAAGAGCCCTCATTTTGCTAACCATTACTTTCTACTGGCAGTTTAAATATTAAGATGGTCTTTGCATTTGGTTGAGCCTCCAAATCACACAATTGTATTTCTACAGCCATTTTAGGCAGGCATGACATTTAGAATGAGGCCTTTAGGTCATGCTTAAGATTCAAAAAAGAGTTCTACTGTTAGATATTCTTATCCCCCTTTAAGCTTACGATGCCATTTGGAATCATTTTCTGAGAGGCCTCCAAGGCAGCCATCAGTGGAAGGGATGGGAATGATTTATTGGGTCTTGTACCCCAAATTCCATGATCTCCCCACCTCCCTATGTTGGTGGCACACAGGCATAAAGCATTAGGAGAGATGCAGAGCTGAGGGCTTGCATAGACCCACAGGACTGTTAAGCCACGTTTGCTGGGACTTGGAAGGCAGTCATGATGGCATGACAAAGTAGTGAGCAGAAGACTGTGAGGAGCAGCTGGCAGCAGAACGAACACGGAGGCTGGTTATGCAGAAGACAAGTTCCTGCTTGCTAGATCTGGGCACAAGTTGGTTTCAAATTCACTTGTGGTTGTGCATCAGGCCTCCTAATATTGACTGCCAAAGAGTTGTTGGAGAGAGAATGTTTTCCTCCCCCATTCCCAAGGAAAATGATAGAGAAAGTTCAGGTAACTGAAGTCACTTTTGCTTCAAATGAAACCCTCAGAGGAGAAGCCTAAAAGCAGCAAAACTTGACTGACAACCCATTTGGGAATCATTGCCAGCATGAGCCAGATGAGCCCAGATGTGGTATTTGCAGCCTACATAGCAATTTGGGTGGGTGTGGAGGAGGAACAAGGAAAAAGAGAGAGGAGAGAGAAGCAATGCAAAATAATTGGAAAACATCTTCTTCAGATTTCAGAGCAGGCTACCTGTTGCATCAGGCCAAGATGGCTTGAGGGCACACAATGATAACATGCCCAACCCGTCATCTTTGGTGTTGCCTTTTAAATGCTTTGCGTGATCCTGGACATATGCTTGAATGTGTTGTAAACCCCAGAGTCCCTCTTCCGGGGGGGGGGGGGGGGATGGGCAGTGGCAGAATTTGAAAAATAAAAAAATAAATTCTGCAAAAGCTGAAATAATTTTAGATGTCTATGTTCTTGCTGTTCCAGGTCTGGAAAAGTGGATGGCTCTGCATATCTTTTTGGATGTGGTTATAATTAATTCCTAATAAGATGGAAGTCCGCAGAGGTTTGAAAAAAACACATTTCCCCATAGGTGTTCAGAGATACAGTAGATGGTGACCATATCACCATGTTAGTCACTTTAAGTGCCTACTACAGTCTTTCTTTTTGGCTCTGTATTTTGGAAGTGGACATAAAGAAGCAATTTTTTAAAGTTATGATTCCTTGAATAAAGTACTGTGCTCCCCAAATGCACAAGGAAATGAAATCACTAAAGGGACATACCATTTTTTCTGGGGCATAAATTCTGAAAGGTTGTCACCATCCATCTACAGCCTGTTTTTGAAGCTGCAGCTCCTTCGTCTGTTGGTTAATCTTCACAGCAGAGTGGGCGAAGAGAATCTGATAGGCAGATATATTGTGTGTAACACTTGGCAGCAAGAGTTGGAATTGGATTACCAGCTGCTATTCTAGCAAGTAAGCCCAAATGGTGTTTTTATAGCTTATCTCTCTTCATCTGTGTTCTGTGGGCTTTGCTTGCCAAGTGTTAACGGAAACATTCTCCGCGGTATCAGTCCACCAGCCTCCTTGAAATCCCAGCTTCTTCTTTCCATGTGCTTTTTTTAAAGGAAGGTTGTACAATCATAAATCAAAACTCAGCAGAAGTGTAGATGAAATGACTTTCCACAACTGCATGAAATATGATCATTAAACGTCTCAGGATTTCCCACCTGAGTCAACAAATTCACATTGGTTAAGTGGGATGAGTCCACAGATGGGTGGAGAAAAGGGCCTGACACGATCATTTCTGATGCTATTCCTAATAATCTGTGTCGTCCGTCCCCCCCCCCCCCCCATTTAAATGAAATGCATTGTCTCAATGTGTCTTATTGGAGATAGGCTGGTGTACTGCCAGCTTGGCCTTTGGGTCCTCCTCAATGTCCATATCTGATGCTGGTCATATACTGGAGGCCCAGCATAAATGATGCTGCTGGCTATCTTCTATCTATAACTCCATGAAAGCAGAGAGTGTACGATCAAAGAGTTACTAGGGACAGCAGAATTGTTCCATTTGTAACGTTCTCTGCCCTAACTGTGTTGTAGTAATTCAGGTGCTTTCAGAATAAAAAGGTAAAGGTTCCCCCCGCACAGTTGTGCAGTCGTGTCCGACTCTAGGGGCCGGTGCTCATCTCCGTTTGTTAGTCGAAGAGCCAGCGTTGTCCGAAGACGCTTCCGTGGTCATGTGGCCGCATGACACGCGCGGAACGCTGTTACCTACCCACCAAAGTGGTCCCTATTCATCTACTTGAATTTGAATGCTTTCAAATTGCTAGGTTGGCAAGAGCTGGAGCTAGTGCGGGAGCTCACTCCCTCACGCTTTCAGAATACCGAACTGTAAATATTGACTCAACCTTGACAGACCGAGATAAGGTTCCCACCAAGAGTCTGCCAGCAGCAGCAGTGGAGATGCAAAGTGCTGTCTGCAGAGATGGGGCTGCACCACTGACAACTTGGTCACAGGGAGGTTTGACCCCTTACCCTTGGTAGCATAATGCTTTCTCTTGTGCCATTCAAAGTAAAGCAATAGCTGCACTTATCCCACCTCCTTGGGCGAAGAGCAAATCCAGTAGTTTTCCTGATCTAAACCATTTTTTGCCTCAGCACCCTGGGCTTTTGCGGTGATAGACTACATGCAGTAGAAGTTCCTCTCACCCAAAAGGTGAGGTTGAGATACCTTTCACTTACCTTCTGGTGACTTTATGGACCCATCCAAGCGGTTTTCTTGCTGTTGCTGCCTTCTGGGATGTTTCGCAATTTTCCAGTCTAACCTGCAGCCCTGGGATTCCGTTGGTGATCTACCGTTCCAGGACTAACCAGGGGCAATCGAGTTAGCTTCCATGCCTAGACAAGACTGCTGCAACTTGCTGTGACAGCACTGTTGTACACAACAGTTTAGGCGCTCCCAGTCAAAAAGTGTGGTTCAGTGACTCTTTAGGTGAACAGAAGCTGACATAACCTCTGCCCAAAGATGACATTTTTGCACCAATTTGAATGCACCTTACTATTCATTTGTCATTGCTTAGTTGAATCTTGCTGTCATCGTCATCATCGTCATCATCATTGAATTGTGGCAGGTGCAGAAGTTTGGATACCCTTCCAGTTGACTCCAGTTGGAGGGATCTCCAAGGAGATGTGAAGAATGTTTCTGAGCCAGAAAAGTTCTTCAAGGAAAAATGAGAGAAAATTCCAACAGCAAGAAGGGAAGAAATGTCTCAAAGCTGTTACTTTGACTGAAAGAGGGACCCAAACTTCTGCACTTGCCATATTTATGGTTTTCTTGTGTCGACTCTAAACAATTGCTCAGGAGCGTCTCAACTTTGCGTGCAACTTCACTAACAATGCTTCTGAATAAGTTACTGGTTTGGCAAAAGAAGAATTGAGAAGGGGAAACTGGAAGGGAAGGGGCCCAGTGTTGACGCCTGCTTCTGCTTTGCGGGCTTGACTTGTTTCAAAGCACTTTCTGCCAAAGATGCCGATTTTTGACACCTTGCAGCACTGAATAGCTCTTGGACTGCGCAGTCTTTCCCCCTGCAGTGACGGAGCGGATGAGCTGGTACTTGATTCTCCATCACAGGTGTTTGCCTTTGATCTATGTTCTTGGCAGTTTTTCTGCAAACGACATCTAATAATTAACCTGTCCAGATGTTGACAAGTGGCAAGTCTTGCTTGGACAAGGCCTGGTTTTTCAGTTGCTTGATTATATGGGGGAAGATGCTAAAATCAATTAGCCTGGCTTGGAAGTAAGATAATGGGAAATGTGCAGCTGCCCGGGAGTTTGTCTGTATGATGGCTTTGCTAAGCAGGGAGGTGCAACAGAAACTGCAGGATGGGCATGATATCATGGTTTATTGATTGACTATGAATATATTTATATTTTCTCCTTGAACCAAAATGTTCCTTGTGAGGGAGATGGGAAGGATATAAATATGATAAATAAATAAATGTTCCTGAGTCTAGAAGTAAGATTTATAAAATAAATATAAGCAGAGTAATAGCCGACAATTTTGTGGCTTCCCATCCAGTAAAACTCAGTAACATCATTGCCTTGGTGAAACACCTCCTTTTGGCCGATAAGGGGAAGTTGTTTTATGATTATATCAACAGACATAAAGCATTGTTGGCAGATGCAAAGCATTAGGTTCTTACTCTTAGTTTAGTTCGTATGAACCTTCCATTGCTATAGTATCACAGTTTTATTATTTGTGCATCTGTCTTTGATACCTGTAATTGGTATTATTTTATTATCTCATTTTCCCATTCCTTTGGTTTAATGAAAGCCACTGCAAATAGGTAGAGTGCAAGGTTTTGAGATAACAAGAATGCTGGCTGGGGAGCTCTGGGAATTGCAGCCTAGCCTCTCTGGAGAATCCTCACTTGGAATGAGTTGTCAATGGGGACCTCCGGTGAGGACATGGCGAGTAGATGTCCCCGAAGGAGCAGAGACGGCATTACGGCAGAGACTGGTGGCCAGAGGGTGGATCTTGATCAGCAAAATCTCTCTAAAAGAAAGATCGTGAGATCACCCACATGTACTCCAGACAGCTGCTCCTCACAAGTAGACTGCAGGAACTCAGGTTTTTGCGGTCCGGCTGGTGAGTCAAGCGGATGGATTCCAACTAATCTCACAGTTGTAATGTAGCCCATATGGACATAAAGTTTGGCTGAGCCTCATTTCTCAATCAATTTTGGAATTACTTTTTTTACTGCTTTTCAAACATTAAGAACCTTTGGAACGGCAAGTTTTATGGCATTCACTGGGTGAGTTTCCTTTAATCCTTAGTGAAAGAAGTTTTAAGTACAAATTAAAGGACTTAGAAAAACTCTTTTTTTAAAATAAATGGCAAAAGGATGATTAGAGTGTTATTTTTGGAAAGTTATAAATGGACTAAGGGTCCACATGGATTTGAAATAAGATTTTGAAATTAATTATAACAATCCTTCCCATGGGAAATGGCTGCTGTTTTGAATTGTTTTGATGAAGGTTCTAAACAATTAAAGGAGAATGGAGCAAAATGCTTTAACATTGGACGTATTGAAAGATATTTGTGAACAATGGACTCAGAAGTTAGTTTTAAGAGTGTCTGCCTCTATAGATAGACTATGTGTAAATGATGTTATGGACAAGATTGAAATTGATTTAAACTTGGACTTTAAAGGACAGGCTACAAGAATGATCTGGAAAAAGATGATATATTGGATATACAAATGAAACTGGCTGATGTCTTAATAATTAAAAGGGACATACAAATAACAAACCAGAAGAGTGACTTGGATAACTTTCATATATTGGATTTACAAAGAAGATCTGTTAAAATTTTGAAGGATTTTGTGAGAAGAGACAAAGAAAAAATGAAAAGAAATCTAGTTCTAGGACATTGTTTGAAGGGATTAAAGACTAAGATTGTTAAAAGTAAAGGGAAGAAATATAAAGTTGGTCTATTTGATCAAGGTTAAAATAGATATGTTGCTATCTCTGGTAACCCTTAATGGACTTTTGCTGACCAGGACTGAATGACGAGGCTTTAAATTTTTGTTTATAGATAAGAGATATGGGAAGTTATCATTTGTTGTATTTTGTATTTGTTGTAAGTTACTAAAATTGTTTATACTTGTGATGAAGGGGGAAGTTATTTTTTCATATATTACTTTTCTTTTTCTTTACTATATTATTTTTTCTATTTTTTTATTCTTTCTGCACTTTCTATTTTTCTTTTTCTTTTTTCTTTTTAGTTTGTATTAGCTTTTATCTTTTTAATTGTAACGTTTAATAACATTATTATAAAAAATGGAATTAGTTGTTAATGAACTAGTTCAAAGTATCATGTAAACTTGTGGGCTGAAACTTCTGGAAAAAGAGTACACTATAGAACTGTTGGCTTTTGCATATATTTATTGAGAAAAGTAAACCACAGGAAGATGAGGAGGAAACAGAATGTCAATGTTGTCTCTAAATAATTTTCCTTGTTGTGATTGCGTTGATGCTAAAGATCCTTGCAGAATGTTTCTTTTCCGGGTGCATTGCTGAGTCCAGGGAAGAGTGGGATAACGAGGTACTGAAAACTAGTTGCTGCTGAGGTTTGGAAAGGTACCACAGAAGCCCAGGGAATGGTGGCCTTGAATGCAAAGGAACACCAAGATAAAGGAAAGAAATGGAGTCAAAGGAATGACCCTCAGTGGTGATGTTACAAGGGGGACATGGAGCCGGTTCAGTCACTGCTTTGAGGTGGTGTGGAGGGGACCGGGAATGGCCTTGAAGGATAGGAGGAAGAGCTGCTAACAAGGCAATGCTCAGACGGGAGGGGCTTAAATTAGAAACTAATTTGAGTGAATGTCTCAGACAGGCCCACCCCTACTTCACATGAAGGTAAAGTGAGGGAGGGGGAAGCACATTCAGACACACAAGATTCTGTTAGCATAGCTATGACAATAAAGTCGTCCTGATCTATATGGCATTGGTTTCTTAGTCTGGTCTACCTAGTAGGGCTGACACATGGGAGGCCACTCTTGTGTTTAGAAGCAATTAACTCTGGAGTTAGTGGTCTGGTTGCAGCGCCACATAGTGTGTGGGCAGAGAAAATGCGGCTTCAGCATGCAAGTTGCACCCAACATTTGTGCCACGCTTATCAGGTAGAAGCTGAGAAGCTGAGACTTGCAGGTTCTCAAGAACCGTGCTGTGTTCCTTTAATTCTGGGTATGTCTCTCATTTGAAATTCATGAAAGCTGTGTCATGTCTAGGACTCTGTGATTTAATCCCTAATATTAACCTTAGGGCAAGAAGTGGCATCTGGGGGGAAAAAATCTTGTGATTTCAGTGGGAAAAAGTAATGAGGAAAAGTGGTTTCACATACAGACTTTACTGGCTGGAAACTCATCCCAGTGCTGTCTACGAGCATAAAAATTTCATGTGCCTTCAGCATTCTGCTGTTGTCATAGACCGGCTGCCATTTCCTCATAATTCTGGCAAACACTACATGTGAATAAAATTTTGGAAAGTTGATCTTACTCTTTTGTTAATAGTATGCTCCAATATTTGTAAAATAAAATAATTAACCTCTGCCCTTCCAGTCTGTGCAACAGGTCTATAAAAACTCTTGGTTGAATCTATTATCTGTACAGATGACACACCCATTCCTGATTCATTTTTGAGCAGCTTGTTTTGAGGTGCGTCTCACATTGGAACAGCATTAGCGTAAATGAAGATGAGAAGAATTTGCATGTTATCAGTTGTTACTTGACATTATATTGTTGAAGCATAAAACATGAAACTCAGTCTGTGGCATCAATGCATATTGGAAAGGGAGATCAAGTCTTCAGCAGCAAAGTTTGAAAATATTCTGATGGAACATCCAGAGGGAGGACAATTGCCAACAGGTCTTGTATGTTCTCTGTCCCAATGTTTGCAGCCCTGGTAATCTTGCACATGTGAGAGTCACATTTTGTTAGGCCTGCTTGGAAAAGAATTACAGGAGTATGTGAATGATTAATAAATACAGTCTTCTACAAAGGTTTAAGGAACCCAAAAGCTGCTGGAGTCTGTGTGGAAGATCTGGTTCATTGAGCATCTCCTTGCCCCTGGACCCAAACAGCAGGAAATCAGCATATAAATTCAACCCATGTGGCGGTTGTGGATTTTTTATAACACAGCAGATTCTTTCTACCTAAAGGTCATAGATAATTTTGGAATGCGGCTCTCAGTTGCACGTATTTCAGGTTGCTTATAACAATGTTCTTCATGATATCAGTTAAATCTTTTTTATTATTATTCAGGTTCACACTTCACGTTTGTCCACTGCTCACTTGTTAATCAGAATCAGCAAATTACTCAGTGTTTTCAGTTTAATTTTTGTAGAAACATTGCATGTCTACTCTCCGCCTTTTTAAAAATCCCTGCAGTTTTCTTGGCAAGGTTTTCCAGAAGTGGTTTGCCATTGCCGCCTCCTTCCTACGGCTGAGAGAGAGCGACTGGCCCAAGGTCACCCAGCTGGCTTTGTGCCTCAGGCGGGACTAGAACTCACGGTCTCCCAGTTTCTAGCCTGGTGCCTTAACCACTACACCAAACTGGCTCTCTGCTTTCTCCTTACAACTCTGTAAATACCATGAAGTATTGTGAAACAGATTTTTATGAGATAAACAAAAATGTTAATATGAACATAGGGCAATAAACTAGGATTAGGATTAGGAATTGGAAGAAGGCAAAGGGAAAGATTAATACAGCAGAAGTAAAAACATTAAAGTATTTTAGGGTACAAGCTAAAGCACCTGGGAAAGAACAGAGGCACCTTAAATCCTGCAGTGTCTCTGCCTGGAAGGTTTCTCTAAGGCAGGGCTTTCCAAAGTGCCACCGCTGGCGACACACCAGCGGCGGCGCGGGGGGGGCGCGTGCATGGCGGCACCGTGAGGCATGGGGGGGCGTGAGGCAGCGGCGCGCATGCACGGTGGCGCGGGGGGCGTGCGGCGCGACACGTGTGTACGGCGGCGGCAGCCTCCGCTAAAACGCGGAAACACTGATACCGTGCTGCTGCCGCCGTACACATGCGCGCTGCCGCTTCCGGGTGGTGTGGCGACACACCACGCTGTGTGTGGCGACACATTTTTGTGTCGCGACACACAGTTTGGAAAGCTCTGCTCTAAGGAGAGGATTTCTTAAATGAAATACTCCGAGGGTGAAGGATCTTCCTCTTGTACATTCTATTAATTTCACTTCTTAATTT
This sequence comes from Charina bottae, assembly GCA_023362775.1. Taxonomy (NCBI): domain Eukaryota; kingdom Metazoa; phylum Chordata; class Lepidosauria; order Squamata; family Charinaidae; genus Charina; species Charina bottae. The sequence continues at coordinate 1,164,452 of JALMGJ010000066.1, forward strand.
CCATGATGCGATCATCCTTGTTGCCAACTCTGAACTACCTGCATCCTTCTTGGAGGGCAGCATCCGTACAAAGGTTAGACTTACACGTGTCTTACAAGTATTAATGGAGGAGGGAGATGTTGGAATATTAAGGTTGCCTGAAGTCAGACAATTCTGCTGGTACCAATCAAAGAGAATATTTGTAGCTCAGGGTTGAACTGTGGAGAGCACCAAGGGCTCCACAATTCTGCTGGTGAATGAAAAGGTGGCTCTTTCCATAGGCTAGCATTTTATTACCATCAGCCGCCCACTTAGTCTACTTCTTTCCTTTATTCCTAAGAAATCTGGTTTGTGTACCAGAGCTGGGGGGGGAAAACATTTTCCCACTCTCCAATAAATCTTAGTTATTCCATCGGTTCTGCATATGGATCTTAATTGTAAGCAGCTTTTGAATTGAAAAACAAGGTTTACTATAACAGCATGTTGAGATGCAGCTTGAAGACTTTCAGTTCATAGCCCACAGTCTTATGAAATCTCTCTAAATGGGTGTTTCTTTTCACAGCAGCTGATTTTCTGGTTAGGTTGTTGTTCCTTTTGTGGTGGTGGTGGTGGCTCCTAGTGGAAATGAAAAGGTTATTGGCTTCCTGTTCTAAGTTCCTCAAGTTAATGGGCTTGATCAGGCAGAACGCCTGGTGGGATGTTGTTGGCAAGGAGAACAAGAACTGCTTCTAATTTTTGGAGGCATTGTCCATCTTTATGTCAATTGAGGAAACTGCAAATGAATTCTCTAACTGGCCAGTGACGAAGGGAACGAGCGAACATGGCTTCTAATAAACACTTGGCAGAAGGCTGACCTGAGCTGCTGGAACATTTTGCAGATTTTACGGCCATCCTGCTGGGTTGCTCTTAGGCACAGTCTTAACTTTTGTTTCAAAGCCTACGGAGAATGCTCACAAATCAGGACAGCAACGTGATGAGAGAGAAAAAGTGTGGGTGGAGATGGGAGAAGTCAGCCATGTTTTCTGCTCTTTGAATAGTGTGGTATGAAAAACACACCTCCTTGTCATGGAGGGGGTAAATAACCTTGGTTGCTGTATTTATCAGAAGGAGTGGAGTGTGTGCATACACACAAATACACAGAAGATTGCATAAATTCTCATTCAGTTCTTTGTGTCTATGCAAGAGGTGGATGACCCAGGCTTCAGTATTAATAGGCAAGTAGATGACACATTCCAAGGACTTGTTCTTTCAGTAACCTTCCTATCTGCAGTGCTAGGCTAGTCGAATGTGTATCTTTGTTGAGGACAAGAGGTTTCTTGCTCATGGCAGCCTTAAGCCTGAAATGTGGGGCATGCTGGGTACGTTCTGTGGCATTTTGGAAACTTTCTGCACCAGTTTCTAATAACCTGCACCATCCAGGATGTCAAGTCTTCTTAGGGAAACCTTGGGACCCCTCCACATCTCTATGAAAAATAAAAGTGATCAGCTTTCATGCTGACAAATGGAAACTGTCATTTCATTTTTATCCCCAATTATACAGCTCCGGGACCAATTTTTCAGGTGGAATGTTGGAGCCATTAAAAAGAAATAAGTAAACTATACTGCATTCCATCATTTTCTGGCAGCTGCCCAATGGTCTGTACCCCCTATTACATGTTCATTTTTATATAGATATTTTTCTCTTGGCTTCCTGTTTTTTTAACTCACTGATGTCTTCTGTTGAGGCAAGAATTTTATGTAAAAGTACAGGGGACTTAAGGACATAGCCCTGTCTCTCTATGTGTTCTTGGATGGAGACAAAAGCTGCCGCCTCTTTCGACTCATAGATGTCCCTTCTGCCCATGTACTGTGTCTTTCCCTTGAGACGTTAGGGTGGGCCTAGACTCAGATGCTACTGCAGGGGGTTGAATTTGCAGGAGACCTGGTTGGAGGGTTCGGAAAATAGCTCAGTTTTTATGGCGTTGAGAAAACTGCTTTATTAAAAGAAATTCTTGCAGAAGAAATATCCCTTAGACACTTCCGCTTTTATTTATCAAGCAAAGCGTATAAGTTTCAGACTTGGGTTTGTGTCATATATAATACTGGGGAATGAAACAGCTTTTTGAACCTTGATTCTGTTTACTAAATTTCTTCTGTAGCATCAGGAGATAAAGATCTAAATTCTTGTATGTTCAATTATGTGTAAATCCTTGTTTTTTGGGGTTTTTTTCCTTTTTGGCTAATGGAGAGCTTCTTTTGGCAGCAGTTAGAAATATCCCACTGATACTTTTGTTTTATAGTGTGTGAGTGAAATTATATGGTGCTTCTGTCCTTCCTTTGTTCCTCTCTGGTTTGTTGGCTAGACACAATAGCACGGAACGCCAGCTTGCTTGGTACTTGAACATGGATCCTCTAAGGAGGCTTTTTGGTTCCCTGCCTGGTTTCTTTCCACTCTAAAAATCTGCAGGCTACAGCCTACTCTCACCTAACAAGGTTTAGAAAGTCCATCTTAAAATCCCAACAAAAGTAGACTCCTGGTTTATGCAAAAGAGGTCTCCGGAGCAGGGGTATGCACAAACTTGGAAAAAATGTTTTGTTTCATGTTAGAAACAGTGCAGCACCATTTAAAATATTCCATTGGAAAAATGTGACAGAAGAATACTTAATTTTTTCTAGTCTTCCAGCCATAGTAACAATGGAAACTTGGAATAAGTTCCTCATTCATTGTTTTTCAGCCCAGAACCCCCCAAAGTAGCTGAGACTCCATGCTTACTGCTACCTGTCACCCAACCTGACAGTAAAATTGGCCAAGGGAATGATTTTTTAAACATTAAAAAAATCCCCATAGGAAGCAGTAGGTGAATATTTTGATTTGATTCACCGGGTATCTGGTGTAAATCATTACTCCCAGCTGTAAAGAAGAAAAGGAGAAATACCCTGTTTGTGAACAGTCTTGGTGTATTCACATTTTCTAACCTACTCTGCAACTGGAAGATTATATTCTTTCCAAAGTAAGAGTACTTTTGCGGCTAGGATGATATAACTGAATTTGCAAGCTGAACATAATCAAGTTAACATGATGTCAGTGAACATGTGGCTGAATTTTTCTGCTATTTTGTACTAGTATATCATTATTTTGTACAGTTGAGAGGTGGAATTTAAAAGTTTCTGTCCTGTCCCCCCCACCCCACGCTCCCAGTGCATCCTCCTGTCATTTTCTCCCTGCAATAGTGTGTTTTAACTGGCTGGAGTCTCAGCATCTTTAGGACACCCAGAGAACCATCAGCTGTTCCAGGTCACTCGTCTGTCTGTCCCTGGCCCAGAATGTGTTTATTAACTGACCTCGTTTAACTGTGTACCCTTTCGAGATTCATCATTTTCCAGCTGTTCTAGTGCCATAAAATCTTCTAACTGCTCCAGTTAAATGCCTCCTATAGCTTGCCAGAACAGCTTGTTAAATTTGCAACTAAGTTTTTAAATCCATTTGATGGAATTCTAACTAGTCTCAATCTACAGGTTATACTGTTTTTTTCTCCTGAGATCATTGTAAAGAATATGGAAGTAGAGAAGTAGGTGGATCTCGAATGTCCAGGTGGGGGATTAGCCACACCTGCCCCAAAATGCTTGCAGGACAGAGGAGACAAGGGTGCTGGTCCCCTTTGCTGATATTTGATCCTTTATTTGCACATAGAGGCAGCTAAATGAACCTGACAGATTCTTCATAATGAACATAGTTTCGTAAATCCTTTTTTGTTGTTGTTTGTTTGCCCAAACAGCATATGGTGTGGCGAGTGGCATACTCCCAGACAGTGTCTCAGAAATAGCCTGTCATTCTATTAGGAAGGCCATAAAGTTTGTCATTGGTGGAGGAAAAAAAGGAAAATGCTACATTGCAAGTGAAATATATTTTATAAAACTGTCCGTGACCCCAAAGTCAAACTTGCTCAAGGGTTGATGGGCGAGTTGTTTTGCCAGCATCTATCCAATTATAAATGCTTTATTTCCCTCCTGCTGTAGTATCTGTTCTGCTAAAAGTCTTTTCATCTCCCCAAAAACCCACCCTATTTCATGCATCTCTTGGCATTTCTCTTTGTGCATAATTGTTTTGTTGTTCTGCAGAGCACAGGAAGGGCATGGTCCCGACTATGCCAAAAAGAGCTTGGTGGCAGCAGGCAGCAGGACAGAGTTTTGCAGAACGAAGGACGGCCTAACTTCCAGTCCTACTTTTGATGTTGAACTTGGCTTCAGAGAATTTTGCAAGACCACTAAATCGCCTTCTCTACTCTTCATGTTTAGTATAGTTTTATGCTTTGATCTGCTTAAAAATGTTTTGATCAAAATCAAAGAGGAAATCAACCTATCTTAGATTGTGCTAAAGTAAGAAGCTCTGGAAATCTATTTTGATACGTGCAGAATGAAGCTAATGCTGAACACAAGCTTGAATTTAGAATAATTGGCTACTATTTTTGAGAGGAAAAGAGGTGTTTGTTGGAATGATGAGCATATTGTGGGGTAAGTTACATATATAACCCATCTCCCATGATTTCTGTGTATGTATTTATGTATACGCTAACATTAGTCCGCCTATCTTCCCAAGTAATTTGCAGAATTTTTCGGAGGCAACGTTGATGGAATCTTTCAAGAAGTTGGAGGTGGCGTTTGTAGAGGGTCCATGTTTCACAGGCGTACAGAAGGGTTGGTAGTTAGCGTATTAGAAGAAGCGAAAACCACCAGCATTGAAACAATGATCATCCAACATCAACTTCGCTGGACCGGTCATGTTGTTCGAATGCCTGACCATTGTCTTCCAAAGCAGCTACTTTACTCCCAACTTAAGAATGGAAAACGGAATATTGGTGGACAGCAAAAGAGATTCAAAGATACTCTCAAAGCTAATTTAAAAAAATGTAATATCAGCATTGAGAACTGGGGAGCCCTAACTCATGAGCGTTTCAATTGGAGGTCATCCTTTATTAATGGCTCTATGGACTTTGAAGAAGCACGAGTACAGGGCGAAAAGGAGAAAAGAGCTAAAAGGAAGGCACGTCAGGCAGACCCTCATCATGACCGTCTCCCACCCGGAAACCTATGCCCTCATTGTGGGAGGTTGTGCGGATCCAGAATTGGCCTTTATAGCCACTTACGGATCCACCGTTAAAATTTTACCTTTGGAAGACAATCTTACTCGGCTACGAGTGATCGCCAATGAATGATTTATGTATAAATTAGAAGTGTACCCTGCCTTTGCTCCAGTAAATCAAGCAGCATGCCTACCACTCATGCCTTCATTTCACCCACAATCATCACCCTGTGGGGGAGGTTGACCTGTGGGCAGCTGGTCCAATGGCACCCAGTGCAGTGAGTGAGAAGAGACTTGAAAGAGGGTTTCCTGGCTCTACTTCAGTTTGTGTTACTGTTGTGAACGGTATCTTGCTCTGGGCATCTATGCCCGATAGCATATGTTGCATAACCCTTGTTTTGGAGGCCCTGGTCTGGAGTACCCTTGGCTCGAACCTCCAGCTTGGAGTGGCTAGGCCTGTCCTGTCCCCCCTTGCCTGGCTCTGGAGGACATCCTTGTGTGCCAGATGTGTGGAAGAGGAGCATATTCTTGTCTTTCTAAATGCAGGCATTCCCCTCCCTTCTCCCTTAGACTTCTAAGGTGCATTTCAAGCTTCTGCAGGGAGTGAATCACCCAGTCAGATGGGTAGATTCCCTGGTGGAGGCTGGGTACTGTAAGTTCTTTTAGAAGGGTTGATCTGAGCAAGGGTTATTATTACATTTGTTTTGTATGTGTTATGTTATGTCATGTCATGTTATGTTACGTTAGGTCACAGGTTAGGTCACAGGTTAGGCTAGGCTAGGCTAGGCTAGGCTAGGCTATGCTATGCTATGCTATGCTATGCTATGCTATGCTATGCTATGCTATGCTATGCTATTTATTTATTTATTTATTTATTTATTTATTTATTATTTAAATTTATCCCCGCCCATCTCCTGAATAGGGACTCTATCATGCTATGCTATGCTATGCTATGCTATGCTATGTAATATTATGTAAAATAAAATTTAATATTTTTAATAATAATAATAAAAGAAGGGTTGATCCAAATGCTTAACACATCCCTCGTTACACATTTAAGCAGCTTTTCTCAGTTTTCCTGTGCTGTGGTTGTTTGTGCATGGAGGCCCACTGCGTCCCATGGGTGGTCTTCCTGGGGATGGTCAGGAAAGAGGATACCAAATGCCACTCCCCCCTCCCTTTTGCAGCCAACTCCCGTTGGGGGAGTTGGGCGGTCATATAAATTTAACTAACTAACTAACTAACTAACAGACAGACAGACAAACTATAGGCAGCTCTGCTTGGCCTCCTTCTGGGTCACCCCGATTACATGAAGCCTGGGGTGCCCTGGGGGTGGGTAGGACCGCGATCTTCCTGCGTGGATCCCTATGCGACAGCATAAATTAAAAACACTGCTTGGATGAAAAATTGTAGGAGAGGTGAGATGTCTAAGTCCCTTCCCTTAAACCCCCTGAGCCTTTCCCCTGTTTGATATGTAGTGTCATATTTGATGACCTCTCTGGGTATGGGAGGAATTGACTGGCTGCCAGGTGCTTACTTAAATATAAGATGTTTGCACTGAAACAACAACTCTTGAGTGCTGGCAGGCTAATGAATTCAGGGGGCTGTTTTAAACACGCTCGGTATAAAATGTAATCCTATTAAAATAATGGAGTATTTCCAGAGCAGAGAATTCCCTCATCCGCCTGTCCACAAGGGAGGTGGGGGAGTCATAAAAGGCTCGCTAGCCCATCCTCTGAATGACCTTGGACCGACTGGTGTGTTCATATGCTCCTTCTGGGGACTGTCAATCAGCAGTGTGGCTTGGAAGTCATAGCATGCTGCATGGAGGGACTGCATCTTATATGGTCTTACCTGATTTTAGTTGAGTCCTTACCCCCATGTGGTGGTAGCACTTCAGGGCAGATCCCCCCCCCCCCCCCCCAGGAACATTGAATTTAAGCTACTGCCCTGGTTTTAGGACACTTTGTCTGGTGTCCTCCAGGACCAGCGCAATGCCAGAAGACGGGTGGCTTCCACTTTGGACCTCCACCTCTTGCCTGTGCTTCGTGCAGGAGGGAAGAACTTTACCTTTTAATGATGTTTTACGTAGAGTGTTGTGTCCCTGCAGTGTTTTGCTGACCTTGGGGGACCGGAAGGAATACCGAGTCTGCAGCCCCCCTCCATTTTTGTTTCAGAGTTGGTCCCTCGCTCCTCAAGAGATTCGGACATTCCAGTCTCTGCTGACCGGCAGTTCTGGCATTGTGGGCACAGCACCTCCATCGGGGAACCTGTCCCTTTGTTTTTATTTTTGTATTTTACTTTTATTTAAAGTATCGATATAGTGCCTTGCATGCAGAGCATCTACAGATGGGGTACAATTAATTATCTGGATAGAAGGTGGTTCAGAAAATGAGCGTTGTGGCCAGCAACATGGTTGTTATTAGATCACCCAAGTGGAAACATATGTGTTGGTTTTCCCCATTTAATCAGGAAATCCACCATCACATTTGCTCCAACAAGCACTTGAAAAGAAATGAGAGGCTTTGATCCTCTGGGTTGGCTTCCTTAAGTTGGCCCTATTTCCAGAGAATGGGTTTTTTTCTCTCCCTTGGACAATTAACTGTCCACAAAATATACGTGAAGAAACATTGGCAAGGAAAGCGAGTGCTGCCATTTGTAGTGCGCGTGGCTCTATTTTTAAGGAAATGGCCGTCCTGAGAATTAGGGTACAAGTATCAGGAGCTGAGAAGAAGACTCCTTGTTGGCGAAGGTCTATGTGGGATCTGGACGTTTTGTGCCACTGCCCCTAAAGGGCTCCATCTTTTGGCAGGGTTTTAAGGGTCCCACTCCTCCACCCACTCTTGGATTCCCTCGGTTGGTGAGGTGCCATGCCATTTCTCTAAGCTGCCAGGGTGGCATCTGTGCAGTTCTGGAGCGTTTGCCCTGGGTCCATTCCGTCCTGCTGGATGATAAGCCGAACAGCCTGATGGAGTTGGTGCTCCTTCGGGACCGGATCCTGAACGCGGTGCTGTTCGGCGGCACCTGGGAGGAAAACCCGTTTTCCCTCATGCGTCTTGTGAGCCGGTACTACGGGGAGAAAGAGGATGGTTATCGTTGAGCTATTCTCTGTGTATTTTCGGGAGATGAAGAAAAAGCACTTTGCGGTGATATGTGTCAAACGTAGGAGTGCCGTAATGGCTTGGTTTGTACCCGGAAAGGTGGTTTGATAGCATCTTCTTATTATGCACATGTTTAAAAGCCTCACACTGGGAAGAGAATGTGACAAATTGTGCTTGGTGTGCAGCCCTCTCCCGACCGGGAACGGCGATTTGAAATGTATCCTTGCCGCTTTGATTCCGCTTCCTAGCTGCTTACTATGCAGGATTCAGAAGAGAACATCACAGAAGAGGAGTCAGAAGTGCGAGTTCTTCAGGCACCCTCCCCGCATCGAGACAGGGCGTCCCACTGAGCCAGTAGAAAGGGAGCAGCAGGGGCCCTGGCCAAACGCAGGAGAAAGCAACCTCCTTGCCTCGAGGCAGGATAATCCCGTCTGGAGATGAGCCGGGAGGAGATGCAAAGGAGGGACCACAGCCTTATGGGTGAACCAGGACAGGCTGCTGGCTTGGTTTCTGGAAGGGGGGGTATCGATGCCCTTTCTCCTCGTCGTGGGTAGACCATTTCTGATTGAGCTTGGGGTGATCAGAGGTGAGGCTGCTTGAATGGGGCACCCGCTGAAAGAATCGACCTGCAGAGGCGGATGGATTCCTGCGGATCCAGGGATTTCCCAGCCAGAATGGTTGGTGTTCGTCCCCCCCCCCCCCCGCCCCTTGAACAGAGGACTGACAGGTGGTCAACCAGGATAACCTCCCTCCTGTCTGGCTAAGGTGTCATCTTTAAGCTGGAAGCAACAAAGCAAGGAGGAATGCCATACCAAACCTAATTATCCTGGCCTTTCGGAAGGCCCTTAAGACCTGGCTCTGCCACCTGGCCTGGGACGACGGAGGTGGTAGTGCCTCCTGGGGTTGGCTGGCCCCGTAGCTCCACGATCTATTCTGCGGGTCCAAATCCATCTTGGATTTTATTTTATTATGTTATGCTTGTGTTTTTAGATATTTTGTATAGTTTTTAAATTTTTTATTTATTGTAACCCGCCCAGAGTCCCTTGCATGGGAGATGGGCGGGGAATAAATTTGAAAAATTAATTAATTAATTAATTAATTAATTAATTAATTATGGGGCTCGGTCTGTAGTATTAACGGAGGCGATGGAGCAGCTGTTTTCTTTGACCGTTCCCTCCGAGTGGCCGTATCTGCCATGACTTGGGTGCTGCAGTTAATACGGCGTCGTTACTAGAAATGCCGGGCACACCGGCTGGCCTGGGAGGTTGGGGTGATTTTCAGTTATAGAAATCTAGACAAGGTGCTTGCTTGGTTGACTTTGTGGTTGATTAAATCTTCCCGGGGGGATCAGAGGTGCCAATCAGTGCCTCACGGGGGCAGAAAAGTTCCAGTCCTTTAAAGGAAGCCATCACGCAATGCTTCTTGGAAAAGCGCAGAGAGGCAAGTGGCGTCTCTTCCCGGGCAAGGTGATGGACAAGAACTAGTTTCATCTTGGTGAAACTGATTAACCTCCAACTCCCCTAAGTCTGGTTTTGCCTGGAGAAAGGCGGCTTTGGAGAACTTGGACACCTGCATTTTAGCCATTCTCTGGAACGTGCGTGTGAGAGGCAAGCTTCTCCTTGCCGGATGGAAAGACACTCTGTGTGCTTTCAGAGGCACTTTTATTTCTGTAGCCAGCAAGACTGGAATAATGTGGTTGTATAATTTGTGGTTGTAAACTGCCCAGAGTCTACCACGGTAGAGATGGGCGGGGATAAATCCAAATAATTAATAAAGAGAGAGAGAGAGAGAGAGAGAGAGAGAGAGAGAGAGAGAGAGAGAGAGAGAGAGAAGGTAAGTAAGTTTAGTTATTAAGACTAGCAAAAACGTATAATGTTGACTCATCTAGTATGGCATTCTGGACTTAATCCTGTCCTTGCCAGCCAGTAAAAACAACAGCTTCGTGTTTGTTTGTTTTGCCGTTCTTGTTAGAAAGTGGGTATTTACAACTTGATGTTGCTCAACTGGATGAAATCCCTTGTGGGAGCAAAACCACAAATCTGGCCTGGACCCTTCGGAGTTTTATATCTTGTTTATTCAGCTTTTCTTGCCCTTTATTCCTGCTTGGAAGATGGAATTTCATTTCTGATCATTGTAATTGTGGACAGAGAAGTTCTCATGGGCAGATTGGCAACTAGAAATGCCAAGGAAAAAGGGAAATTGAGCCAGAATCTGAATTAGAAGAGGTGGCTTGGCTCTGATTGCTAGCATCTTGGTCATGGAATTTAGATTTTTGAAATTGCAACTCTGTTCCTTTTATTAGGCTATCTCCGCAACATGCAAATATTTATTTTAATAATTTTTTTCCTAATGCATATGTAAAATGCTAGACTTTTCCTTAAACAAAGTAACAGTAATTTATTTTATCTTAGAAGCATTAAATTAGCTGTCAGCCATGCTGCACAGGTAAAGGGTGGTTTTTGAATGGAATTACCAAATTGTTCTTCCAAAAGCATTTTTCATCTTTCTTCCAAGATTAAAGGGACAGAGGGAGGGGGCAAAATGGAACATGAAGATAGTGCTCATACTGCTCCAAGAAGTGTTTCAGCCTAGATTATATTTTTTTGGTATAAATTACAGAAATTTGGTAACCTCAGTTTTCACGTGTGCATCATGGTGACAGTTACCCAAGCTGTAAATTGAGGGAGCTGAAGATCTGTAGTAGATGGGAATGACGTGGGCTCTCTTAAAAACTGGCCAGACTGGGTTCTTCACGGAATGGCGTTGTCCCCTTCTTCTAGGCTGCATGGCAGTTTAGCAGATGTGCTTCACACTGGAGGGGGTACCATGTATAAATCTAGACAAAACCAAATTTGGTGTTTAAGACTGTAGAAGTAAAACCATTTTTTGAAAATTTCTGGCTGAACTGTGTAGTCTAGCCAGGTCACAGCTGGCTCTTAGGACTGGTAGCAGCTTAGCAAAGGAGGAGGAGGCTGGGGATCCATAGGGAGATGAATTATGCAGTGTCAGATCACAGTCCATCTGATGAAGCAGATCCTGTTACAGGCTCTCCCAGCCATATTTGCGGTCTCATCTAGGTTTGATCCTGGGTTGCGCCAGGCAGGCTCGCCTGCTGTGGAGAGACGTCCTCCTGCTCGGGGCCTTGGAAATCGCAGGTTCCATGCTGTTGGCATCATGGTGACTGTAGGGTTTTCCTCTCTTGGTTCCAGACAGGAGCGATGGGAAAGCAGTGGAGAGTTTCCTTGAAGGACCGTTGCTGGGTGCCGACCTTCTCTGCTCAAGGAATATGCGGCCTACGTGTTCATATTCGACAGCTCTGTTGCAGGCTCATGGGTTTCGTGGTCGGGTTACGTGGGGTTGAACCCGTTGGTCAGAGGGAGTCGCAGGCTGTCAGTTAAGGGTGGGGTGAGTTGGAATGGCAGCTGCTAATGCGGGTTGGCCTCTTCCTGTGGCCTCTGGGCTTAACCCTAAACTGCACATAATTCTTTTGTGCTCTCAAAGCAGTAAAGGGAGTTTCAATCTGATAAATGAGACTTGCATGTTTTGCCTGCGGAACCTTTTCCTCCAGATCTGTTGCTTCTAACCCAACTTGTTTCTCAGCGTAATAAGGTCTTCCATGGGGAACTGCTCTAGTGGGGAGAGACCCCTGCAGCAAGCAAGCTTCTTTCTACTTAGCCTTTCATGCCTGCCAGCAGCCCCTCCGTGCCGAAGCTGATTCCACCTTCCGTTCTGTTCTTAACCCATCTTCCGGCTCTTGCTGGCAGGGGCTGCCGGGGATGTGAGCCGCTGAGGGTGGGCCTTGTGGTTCGGAACTAGGTCATGCCAGGATTAGAGCTTACACAGCACAGTCATTTTGCTGGACAGGAAGGCAAGGCTAGGCTGTCAAGTGCCGTCCTGGGCAGTCATTGAAGCAAATAGGACCTCTGTTGAGAGGGGTCATGTGTGCAGAGAAGCTGGACGGGGAGGGCTCAGAAGTGCCGCCTGGCCCCTCAGCACAAGAGCTGCAGGCGCTGCAGTGCTCACCTGCAGAAGTTACTGCTGAGAGCTTGTGGCTTCTCCATTTCTGAATCCTCGTGAGACCAGTGTTCTTTTGGCACTGGTTCTGAATGGATTCGAGAAGCCGCTTGGAAGCTTGCCTCTTTGACACCCTTACTGATCAAATGGACGTAGATTTTAATAAGCCATTGGTTTGCTGAAGTTTTAACACAGCACATTATTACCACTCTGTGCCAGGTTGGGGTATGTAAATTAAACTCTGAGAGGAAAATGCTTGAATTGCACTTGACATTTTAACGTCGTGCTGCATGGCAAGGTTTAAGAAGAGAGATCTGGGCCGGGCAACGGGGGATGCTTCTTCACGTGCGCGTGCGGGGTGGCTTTCGGTGGTTTGGACTTGCTTGTGCGCTGGTGCTTAGCAGTGCCTTCGGGCTTCGTTTGAGCTGTGGCTTATGACGAGGGTGCACCCATGTTATAAACTGGACTATCTTGTGGCTTAGAATAGACTAAACTGCTATTGCACGCTTGCATTCTTCCATTGCCTTGTACTTCCATGGAAGGCCTTCGAGGAACGGCGGCCTAAATATGAGGCATTTCTAACATTCTGGAAGTTCATCATGAGACCAAAGAAGTTCTACGACTTAAGGAGCCTCGGGGAGTTCTCCTTCTCTTTAGAAACTTTCCAGGCTGAGTTGCGAGGTAGCAAAAGAAACTGCCAGTCACGAAGCGGTTAACTATTCCAAAGCAATGCATGGAGAAGGAAAGTCCAGGGCTGCAAAGTTTCGGTCTACATCTTACCATTAAATATGCATCCGGTGGACTTATTTCAAGAGTTCTTCAGTGCAGATGCACCCATTCTGCCTGTGTCATGAGATCTTTCTGGGAGCCCCTCCTTCAGATGCCTCCCTTACGGGAAAGGCGCAGTGCAATCAAAAGGAACGGTGGCTCCTTCCAAGGAGATGCCCTTGGCTCCTGTTTCACAAGCTTTGGGGCATCGGCCTGAGACTCATATCTAACCAGGAATTTTAAGTATACACAGCACCCCAGTGTTTTAATGAGCAGGTGGTTTTGTTCTATAAAAGTTGGCCTAGATTGTATACCAGCTTGCAACATTACTGCTTGAAGAATGCTATTAAATTGTTTTTCATTAAATAAACTTGGGAATAGGCAGCCATTTTCTAAGGCTTCCATGTCATTCAACATTGCAGATTTCTTTACCTTGAGTTTTTTTTTTTTAATCAGATACTGTGACCAGTCAATTCACATAGAATTTGCTTGGGCGTAGAACAAATGCTTTCTACTCCTGGCATAGAGAAGAAAGGCAGTCCTTCCTATGGCAGCCTCCCGCTCAATAAGATGTCATTCAGTCGCAGTTGATGGAGAGATTGTGAAAAACTCAAGCACCACTACCTCCACCACGCGGCCTACTCAGTAGAAGGAGAGGAGTCTCCTGGAGTCCTCCCCCCCACCTTTTCAGCTCATAAGAACAGAGTCCTTTCCTCACACTGGAAAGGAACCATTTTGTCACAACACAATGTCATGCTTCCTCCTCTTGAGTTGGAGGGAACTGACTTGGTCCCTCTAGCCGAGGGTTGCCTGTACTAAGTGGTAGTACTTCACCCAGGGATTCCTGGCAGGTGTTTCTCTTGAGTTCTACCTGGGGATGCTGTGGGTTGAATGGGGGGCCATCTGCCTGCAAAACGTGCCTTCAGCCCCTGAGCTGATCTGCCTCCTCTGCTACACAGACCAAGCCTTTTAAAAGAGGCCGGGCCCTTCTGCTGCAGAGACCTTGGGAAAGTGTTGTGTTTGACCAGAGCAATTGTGCTGAGTTAGGAGCTGCTTTGGCAAAGCCAAGATGGTGATTACCATGTTCACCAAAGAACAAGAGGAGATGAGGACTAATAGGAGCAGGGAGGTCGTGCTGGCAGTTCAGAAACCCAGCTCCCTCTTCATCTTTCCAAAGCTCTCGTGGGTTCTACAAGCTTGTCCCATAAGGAACGATGCTCCTTCCTCTTCCTCTTTTCTCCCTTTGCTGCCTGCCTGCATCAGTGGCTCTGCAATGGGCCGTTGATGCAAATGGCTCTGAGTCCCACGCCTGTTGCCCAAGCTCAGTGAGTGCGTGGAGGTTGCTCCCAATAACAGTTCTTTAGATTATAGTCGTCAAGGTTAATTTGAGAAAACACAGCACTGTTGGATTCTTTCCCACAACTCACGCAAAGCCTACAGTAATGACAAAAGCAAATGGGGTGTGTGCATGTGCAAAATGTAAATAACTGACTTCTAGTGGTATGGGTACCCCCCCAGCCCACCACTAAACACCAAATCAGAATTTCTGCCATTCCCATAATTAAATCACACACACAATGTTAAGTAATAAAATTCATTTATATGAAACATCAGAAGTGACACTGTCTCTATGATTAGAGACAAATTTATAACGGTCGGTGGTAAATGTTGCATTCAGTTACTGGATTCTATTTCAAGAGCTGGCCATTTTCAAGTGCAGCAGTGACAGTTTTGGCTTGCATGTTTTAAACATAATAAAATAAACTCCTGCGTACAAAAGGCTTGCCTCCGAAGTGAAAGGCTTCATTTGGCATTTTATTTTATTTCATTCTGTTTGTTTATTTTGGGGGTGGTCATGGAGGGTGAGCTGGACTGGCCACACAGATGGTTCTTCCAAAGGGTTGCACATTCTAGCCTTCCCCTTATTTCTTCCTTCTCTGATGTTTAGCTTTATAAGAACCTATGAATTCAACACAGCCCACAAAAAAAAAAGTGTAGTATTGCTGTCGCATTGTTCACATGACCTTGGTAGCAAGAAAAACACCTGCTGGCTGCCGCAGACCATCCCTGGAAGATAGATTGCAAAGGTGGTGCTTTGATGCAGGATGAAGCATCCTGTTTCTTCTCCTTGGGGAGGACCTGAATAGTGGGAAGTAAGGACCAGACGGGTGCTTCTGATCAAAATTTCCAAGGAAGGGAAGAATCTGAATTCAAATACCCTCTAGAATCTTAAGAAATCAAGGTGTCTCCTGATCCAGTATTTTCCAAAAAAGGGGGAAGGAAGGGGGGGATCCTTGACCTAATGAATGAGGAGGGGGCAGCTAAGACCCATCCTCACTGTACGAGCTGTGTTCTCCAACATATCTTCATCCTCAGCAGAGCCATCCCCACCAGTGGTCTTAGTGCCGGCACGTGAGCTGCTGAGATGAGAAGGTGCAGCTGGTCTGCCATCTAGATTCTCAGTTGCTTGGGTGGTTCCAGGGGATTTGGCGCTCCAGTATCTGGGCTCAGGGAAAAGCAGAGCATTCCAAAGCATTGAGCAGTCAGAGAATTCCTGCCATTTTGGAATCTTGGGGAATGATAGCAAGATGGTGTTTGAGAAGAGCTGCTGATTGTTAGATGGTCAAACAGCTATGACAGAAAAAAGCCTTAGACATGTATTCAATAATATGAATGGCTGCTGCTGGTTAGCTGCAGGTTGAGGCTAAGGTTGGTGAAAATGTGAGAGTGGAAATAGGCCTTCCCTTCTCCAAAGAGAACAGGGTGTGCCTCCTCCTCCTGATTGCATAAGGCATGGGATTGGCTTGAGACTCTGGAAAAGTCTGATTGTGCGGTTCTTAGATATAGTATCGTCTTAGGAATGGTGTGATGATCTCATTATTGTATGCTCCATCACAGCTTAATTCGGTTTTTCCCCTTTCCAGCAGTCACAGAGTCCCAAATTTCTTTGAGTAGGACCTCTAAGCCTTTTAGAAGGGACAGTGTCTCTGCTGAGCTGGTGAACCATCCCAGCCTTATTCTGCCTGCACAGAGGAAGCTCCTGGTCAACTGCAGGGAGTCTCCACCCAGAGGAAGGTTGAGGCTGTGTTCCCTGGGGTCTTCAGCCCTCCAGTTTGTCCCTCCTAACACCCCATCCTCTGCCTCTGGGGCTGAAATCTCTTCTGCTGCATCAGGCCTAGTTTGAATCTCCTCTCTCATGGCTCTGGAAATCGTGTGCAGTGTACCTGAACTTGCATTCAGCCTTTTCATTGCTGTTGCAACTCTCAATAATTCATTCCCTTCCCTCCATAAATAACACTGTGCTGCCACCACTTCAGTAAACTGTGAATAGCTTTCTCACTGTAAAACACAAATTCAAGACCATTCCTTTTTATAAGGTGTGAAGTCAGAGATTTGCCCAATTTAGATAAAGAAAGAGAGCTTATTCTTAGAGGAATATTTGCCTCTGAGAAATAAATAAATGTCGACATAGCTTAGATTGGAGAAATATTTGACTTCGTAATAAGTTTGCCCAACTACGGTGCTTGAATTTTCATTTCCACAGTGTCCGCAATACATTACTTGTAACGCAGGTGGACTTCGTTATGGGTTCTGTTCCAGCATGAAACTCTGAAGGATGAGACCTCATGTCTGGGGGAGTTTGGCAGCAGGTCCCAAAGCCGATGGTCATCCTCTTCCTCCCGTAGAGGCTGCTGTTCTTTTCCTGCTCGTGGGACAGCACCAGCCAAAATGGCCAGTGCCCTGGTCAGAGGTTTCAGAGGTCAGCGGTCTGCCTAACCACAGGGGCCCCACAGGCATCATGGCGAGTCTCAAGAGGTCTGTGGGCAGTGCTGGCATCTGACAGTCTTGCTGAAAGACTCCTCCACAAAATGTCTATGAAGGTTCTCAGTCATCCAGGTGGAATTGTCTGTAGCTTGAATCATGTCAACTGGATTTCTATTTTCTCAGTGGAAACGTTTCGCTCCTTATCCAAGGAGCTTCTTCAGTCTGAGCAAAGTTGGTAAGGGAATCCTAAATATGTTTCTAGGTGGCTGTGTGACCTTACACCTGGGGCTAGGTCATGGTTATATTGAGATGTTATTTTTAAGTAGATGATAAAAGGACTTTTAGATGATAAAAGGACTTAAAAATAACATCTCAATATAACCATGACCTAGCCCCAGGTGTAAGGTCACACAGCCACCTAGAAACATATTTAAGGATTCCCTTACCAACTTTGCTCAGACTGAAGAAGCTCCTTGGATAAGGAGCGAAACGTTTCCACTGAGAAAATAGAAATCCAGTTGGCATGATCCAAGCTACAGACTCCTCCACAAAGATGCTGAAGGAGCTGCCTGGAGCGAAGAAGCCAGCGTGACTGTGGCGGAAGGGCGTCTCCCCCTCCATCGCCAGCCAAGTGAGGAAGGCGACCACCAGGTGTCACAAGGAAGCTACAGGGAGCCTGGCTCCCATGGTGCCACGGTGAGATCTGATGCAGCTGAGTGAGGAGGAGGAGGAGGAAATGTGTTGTGCAGATGACCCCACCCTAACTCTTAAAAAGCATTTTTATGCACACATCTGCCATGTTGCCCATGCCTAAAGAAACAAAAAAACAAGACCAAATCTACAGCTACAGAAA
This sequence comes from Charina bottae, assembly GCA_023362775.1. Lineage (NCBI taxonomy): Eukaryota > Metazoa > Chordata > Lepidosauria > Squamata > Charinaidae > Charina > Charina bottae. The sequence goes on from JALMGJ010000066.1 coordinate 1,181,991, forward strand.
ATCTTTAGCTATGGTCTCGGTTAAACACAGATCTGTGAAACCACAGGTAATGAGGACCACCTGTAGTCACTCTGTTTTGGCTCTGAAAGGAGAAGGAAGCTGTTGATGGTTTCTCCATAGGCAGGTCTTCTCCTGAAGACCTTTCCCTGCTTCTGTCCACAAACTCTGGAGAGAGATGGGCTTCAGCAGCACAAAGCCGTGGGAGAAGGTCTGCCTGTTGGTGGCCACTGTGGGGCTGGCCACGATCTCCTCCTCCCCTGCTGCAAAGTTTGTGGGACCTGACTTGAGAAAGATGCAAAGACAATTTCAATAACATTAACAGCCCCAATTAACAAAGACTCCGTTCCTGTTCCTGTTTGTTTTGTTAAGAGTGTATGAAATGATTGTTACGAAAATGGTAGAAAAAGATCTGCTTTTATCTGGTATGAATTAAAATCTTTGGAAATGTTGGAAAATATTGTAAATGATTTCAGAAAATGAAAACGCTGAAGAATGAGGAGCAGCCCAATGATGAACTGGTGTATGATTCTGGGGGAAAATCCTTTGCTTGCTGCTAAGGGGCTCCCCCCATTTAGAAGAGAGGCACATTTGCTGCATAATAGCTTGAACTGCTGAAGTCACACTCGCGGTTACCTAGCAACAGGTGGGAGCATAACGAGAGGAAGGCGCGCATGTGTCTTCTTCAAGTGGGTGAGAGATACAGCGCGTGGCTCGTTTGCTTTGCTTTATGTATGTTCTCAGAAAAATCAAGAGAAAACGAGAGTTTAGCTTTGCATTTTGTTCCATGCCATCTGTGTGTGTGTGTGGGTGTGTGTTTCTCTATTCTCCTTCTCCCTGGTTGATTCCTTACAATCCATCTACCCCCCATCTACTGGGGAAAAACGATCGTTGGTTGCATGTCAACAAGCCCTCTTCTTCTGATTTGCTAGGATTTTATACGCTCCAGTGTTTGCCTACCACCATGGCTGGGAGAAATGCTCATCCCACAAGGGGCTTTTAGCATGGAGGGGAGAAACCCATTTTGGCTCTGGGAACTTTGACGGAGAAGAGATGACGGGGATCCTTCCAGAGGTTCGGGGTTCCCTGCTCTTTAAAGGAACACCGTTTCTAGTCTGAACCCTCCCAACTTAGAGAATAAGCGGCTTGCTTTCTGAGCGATGTTTATGTGATGCTTTTTTTTGGAAAGCAGAGTACGTGTTTGCTACCTCGGGATAAATCCAGCTGGGTGTGTGTGTGTGTGTGTGTGTGTGAGCATGTATTAAAGCTCTTTTTGGGGCACTGAGAAAACTTCTCCCCTCAATGGGGTCTTTGCCACATGGCAGGCCCAATCCCCTCCCACTGTGGACGGCTCTGTAGAGTTACATCAACCGCAGGATCCTGAAACTCCTATCCAAGATGGATTGCATATTTTTTTCTTTTTGGGTGGATGAAGTGTAAACTGTTTGGGAAATTGGTCTCGTTGTGCAAAGCAGGGTAAACCTGGTATTTTCCCCACAGATATTGACATTTAGAATAAGCATCTCTCAAGAAAACAACCTGTACCTTATGTTCTTCTCCCTATTCAGAGTTCTTCTGAGTAAAAGGCTCTTCTGTTTCTACCAAGGGGCCATCATACTTTTCAAGTTTACTCCTTTCTCCCAGTCCCACTCTTGAGATGGCATGTAAATAATTTCCTGATAAGCAGATATCACTAGAAGAACTTGAGTACAAACCTGCTGTTCTGCTTTGTTATAAGCATTTGTATGGCTATTGCGTTGGCGACTTCTTGAGATGAATAACAGCTTTTAACTGTACAGGACAATTTTTATTATGAAAAGTTGAGCACAAAGTTCTATGTAACTCAAGTGTCAATAAAAGGAGACTCTCAAAACATCAGGATGAAGGATGTTAGCTGAGTGCATTTGTGGTATTGAAGCACTGTATTATTGATTCTAGCTGTGCGTAGTTGGAAGTGTCCATCCATAGGGAGACATTTTCCCTGGCAAAGACAGCAGGTAGGCATCTTAATGGCTTGCTTAATTGCTAAGTGCAGCCTTGCCAATAAGTCCTCCGAAGTTACTAACCCACACATAGCTATGCTAAGCCACAGGCTTATAATTTATTTATTTATTTATTTAATTTCTATCCCGCCTTTATTATTATTTTTTTATGAATAACTCAAGGCGGCGAACATACGACACGGCAACTCCTCCACTTGGGCACAGAGAGAATCTTCTATCTGTGCTCCTGTCCTCTGAAGATGCCAGCCACAGCGACTGGCAAAACGTTAGGAACCAGAACTGCCAGAACACGGCCACACAGCCCGGAAAACCCACAACAACCATCGGATTCTGGCCGTGAAAGCCTTCGACTATACCTAATACTCCTTCCTCCTCCTATTTTCCCCACAACAGCAACCCTGTGAGGTGAGTTGGGCTGAGAGAGAGTGACTGGCCCAGGGTCACCCAGCCAGCTTTCATGCCTAAGGCAGGACTAGAACTCTCAGTCTCCTGGCTTGCCATTGGCTCCTTCCTAGAGCTGAGAGACAGGGACTGGCCCAAGGTCACCCAGCCGGCTTTCGTGCCTGAGGCGGGACTAGAACTCTCAGTCTCCTGGTTTCTAGCCCAGCACCTTAACCACTAGGCCAAACTGGCTCTATAAGAAGTGAGCATGTACTGAGCTTGGCTAGTTTAGCTGTTACTGTTAACACAGCTGGGAGGTGGTCTCTGCAGCTGCAGACAAGTTTTTAAAATTTTACCTTGCTACGCTGCTGGGTGTTGAACCTGGAACCTTCATTTATGAAAGGCGCTCTTCCATGAGGAATTGGATAAAAGTCAACGTTGGTAAATATTTTCTGCCTGGTCACCTGAGAATCCTCATTTGTACTTCACCGCTTTGATCATCCCTTGTTTCTTGTAGAAATGCAATAGACTTCGCTAATTCCTTCTATATTGGTTCCCTCTAAGTAACCATGTTTTTGGTCCAGCAGAGTTGCTTCAGAACTGTGGGGGCCTAAGTAGGCTTCCCTGTGCATTTGTGTGCAATGTTCATTATTCCTCCTCCTCCTCCTCCTCCTCCTCCTCCTCCTCCTCCTCCTCCTCCTCCTCCTCCTCGAGAATTCTGAGCTTGGCAGGCGCACCCAACCTTTCGTTAGCCACATCCTGATGCAGCTTCTGGGGCAGTAGGATGCGTCTGTGTAGCAGATGGAGCTATTAGTTAGCTGTGCTATCTTGAAGAATTGCTTTCCCAGGTAATCAGCCGAGCTCATTTAGGTTGTCGTTTCCCCACCTCGATATGTCAGCTCAGAAAGCGGGAATGATTAATCGCTGCAGCCTGGATACTGCACTAGAATAACCACGCCGGGGGTGGGGTGGGGTGGGGGTCGTTCCTCGGAGTGCCAGCACCCCCGGGAGCTTAATGCGCTCTGTCACAAAGGAAGCAAGATGGGAGGAAGGAGCTGGGTCTTGACTGCTGGGCATCCGTGTATAGAGTTTCTGTGGCAACCGAGCATTTGCAACGCGCAGGAAGAATGGAAGTCCCCACTGCTTTAGTGCCTCCCTGTTACTGCCGTGTTGAACTGACTCCATCAGCATCTAGCATTTGTTTTCAGCTGACTCCAGTTACGCTTCAAGGAACACATCACAACGGAGATTAATACATAGAACGAACCCTGTTAAATATATAGGCCAGTTATATTTTAAATGAGTTGGAAGTAATTTTGGGGGGAGGGAGCAAAAATCAATATAGGTTAATGGTGTTTCTAGTCAGTGATTTTTATCTGAGAACCTCTGTTTTTGTTGAGCAAGACTTCTGCATGAGCCACGGAGGGGAGGGGGGAATGCGCTCCTGCCAGAATCCGGCTCTGAAAGGCTGGAGAAGGTGAGATGGAAAGTGGATCTTCTCGCCAGCGAGCAGGGTTTTCTCCTGGGGGATGAGGAACACAGAGCAAGGTGTCTTCCTGCAGAGGGGATTCCATGTCAGACAGGTGTGTTTACACTCCGGAGCAGGATCTGAGCTTAATTGTTAGGTCTGAGTGCTCGTGCTGAGCTTCGCGTCTTGTGTGCCATCCATTGCAGCCGGTTCAGGTGTTCCACACAGGAAACCCCATAGGTTGAACACAAACGAGCAGGGAAATCTTTTCTCCCACTTTAATTGAGTGTCTGTGGGATAGAAAGGTGGCAGGATAAAAACTGAAATAACAGTAATACCAATAATGACACTACCACCAGTTTTACTAAAGCTGAAAACTCTCTCTTTTTCACTGTAATGTTTTGACAGATCAAACATTGACGTGTCTCTTAATACAGATAGTAGACACTTGGGAATTTTATATATTCATTTATTTGGTCTCACAAAAGCTGAATTCAATTTGCCTTGCAATTTATGGCCTCTGCTACTGCAGTAGTTGGAACATGCACAGTCTTGTAAAGCAGACCGAAGGCAGATTTTAGTTGAACTGCAGAGAAGTGCCTGCACTGAGATTTATTTTCCTTTTTAAAGAAAGTATTTATTTATTTGTTCAATTTATAAGCCACCTCAATCATCCAAGCAACTCAGGTGATGTACAGTATAGAACAGGTGGAAAACAGTAATGAAGAAGCCAAAGAAGATTTGCTGCAGCGAAGTTCAAAGGTGCCACCTTGTGCCAGCCATGGAAGAGAGCCAAACCCAAGGCTGTCCGTCTCCTGGATGCTTGAGGGAAAGGGCATTTCAGATGAGTTATGCTGGTGCTTAATGACCTTCTCAGATGTTACTACTGGATTTCTGCTTATCCAATCAAACTTGCCGATATCTGCCACATGGCATTGTTCTCGGAAGAGTGTCTTCGCTCGTGGAATCATACTTGAGACCGTTCTTACGTGGGGGCTACAACGTGTTTGGGTGTGTGTAGGCATGCATGGTCTCCCATTTTCCTTCAGTCCTTTTTCCAAGCAGTAACAGTTAACTCTGAAACCAAAACAGTTTCTTGATCCTTGTGACTTCCCATTTCAAAAGAGGTGTGTGGATGTTCATTTTTGTAGTACAGCACTGTGTGGTTTGTGGGCACTTCCAGGTAGACCTTCACAAAATGGTCTTTTGTTGGTGCAATGGATTATACTGTGTGTGTACACACACACACACACAGTACGCACATACATACATACATACATATTGGTGGTGAGTGGTGACTTTATAGGGAGAGTGCTCCAGACTGTTGGGCTGTTTGGCACCTTGTACAGGTGAATGGCACCTAACCCTGGCACTGAGAGGCCGGTGAAGGTGGAATAGCTAGTCTGTTTCATCAGGAATATGGTTTCTTAACTCCTATTTTAAGATGCTTTCTTTTACGCAAGAAGGGGTTGCAGCCCACAAGGAGCCAAAGCTAAATTAAAGATACCACAGTTAAAATATTTATGCGTTGCCTTTGCATCGGAACAGATCCACAAGTTGGCTTACCGCTAAGCAATAAAACAACAATAATAAAAGTATTAAATGTGCAAGAGGGGATTTTGCTCTGAAGGCAGCCAAATGCTCCAGGCAGAGCTGAAGGAAAGCTGTGCGTAAAGGAAAGGAATGCCATGTTTGGAATGTTGTGATCATTTCCAGCTCTTCAGCCTCCTCCTCTTTGAGAAAATCTATCGTTTCTCTTTCCTTTGTGTGGGCTGGAAGTCATGAGGCATTTTCTTGGGGCTGCCTTTGTTATTCCAGGGCCTGGATGCATTGGTTGCCCAGCAGAGTGACAGGCCAAGCTGACCTCAAATCTCCTGAATTCATGGTGATCTTGTCCAAGAATAAAGACCGAGTCCATAACGTGGCCATGGAAAGATGCATACTTTGTGAAGTTGTGTTAATGTGGCACACACACACCACTAAGGGAGATAGGGAGATTTCTTCAAAGTCACATTTGTTTTTATTTTGGAAGTCACTAATGCCTGTAGCAAGATTTTGAAGCTTAATTGCCCAGATGTAGATAGCAAGCAAGATGAAGCGTTACAAGAAGACAGCTGTAGATGAATGGATGGAGAGAATAACCTCAGGGCATTTGCCTATGAGCAGACATGTATAAATGCATTAATTCTGAACCTCTGACATCAAATATCTTGTATAGAAATGTTTAAGTGGTTTTTGATCATTTTGAATCAGAAGACCTTTTTTTGTGGTTATGGGAGCTTCTGAAACTCGTCATCCATTCGAAGTTCTCTGAAGTTATCAAGTACGGTTTCAGCAAACCATGCCTGATGGAAATCGGTGCCATTTGTTCAGACAGCAGCACCACACGGGCTTCCCCCCTCCATTCGCTGCCTGGCAGAAGTGGAATTGCCTTCGGAGCCCCTGCTGCTTAATGTTTTCCTGAAGGCTTTAATGCACTGAAGCTTCTGCATCAGTGGAAGTTTTATTCTGCATCTTTGCCTGGCCTGCTCCTCTGAGCTGGAGTTGACTTGAGTTACCCTCTGAAGTTGGGGCATGCAGTGAAAGAGGTGAGCTGGGGGGGGGGGAGGGTCCACCAACCCCCAGAACTTGTGTGAGTGCAGCTGCTCATTGAAAGGACGCATAATCAGAGTCTCACACCATTATATTCCCAAGAAAAGTTTTTTGTGTGTTCAATGGGCTCTCCATGTACGTAATTTACATTCTTGACGGACTAGAAGCAATGAGGCTGTAGCTCTCAGGATTAAAAACTCTCTTTTTTGGCAATTCCTTATGCCCAGTCCAGTAGGCATGCCCACAAATAATAAATGTCTATGATTTAAATAAATCTTGTGGCACAACGGGAACATACGATGAGTGCTTCTTTCAAATGCATAAATAAAAAAGATTCTTGAAAATACTTTTGCTCATACTGTTATTTGTGGTCTTTTAACCAGTCTTGGGTCCACCCATATCTTTCTCTGCATTCTATAATGTTTAATGGAAAACAGCTAGCACAGTGCCAGAGATCAGCCTCTGTTCCAGAGAATTCCTGCTTTGTGGCTCTAAAACCTGGTTCTTGTTACAAATCACCCCCCCCCTTTTTTTTGTTTTTGTGACCTTCCTTCTTTTTCTATTAGCTTTCTTCTGAGGATAGTAGTGTAGCAAGAAGCTGGGAAACTCCAATCCGCAGAGCCATAAAAGAACACTGCATACTTCATTAAGATAAGGAACTCCGTTGTCCTTGATATCAGAGTAAGCAAACAAAGAAAATAAGCAGAGGCTGGTAGAAGGAAGAGATCAAAAGAAGCAATTTAAATGCCATTGGGAAGATCCTTGACTTTGACTTGAGATATCTTTTGAATTCTCCTTTGGACCTGGCCAGACCAAATGGTTAACTTGTAAGGAGTAACAGAAAAGACATGAATGTAAGAAGAAAGAGAAGATCAGAAGCACACATGTTTATAGTCCCTGCAGTTCAGGAATGAAGTACAAAGAAAAATCACAAAAAGAGAGTAGACGACCTCCCTTTTTTTTATTACAATTGGCACAACCATCTTCCACTGGCAGAGTGAGTACCTTTCAGTGTAGTGTCACCGCTGCAACCCAGACTACGGCAAATGAAATGGAAAAATACAAAAAAGGGTGGCCAAGAACAACTATGAGCTGAAACAGTTCATATCAGAGGGAGAAGAAGCATGTTTGAGATTTCATTTATTTTAAAGACTTTTATGGCCGTCTATCTTAAATCCACAACTCTGGGTGGCTCACAACAGTTATATAAAACCAAACATCATAAAAAGGTTTAAAAACCCCAACAACAACAACAACAACAACAACAACAACAACAACAACAACCAAACCAGAAACAAAAGAAGCCTGATGCCATAATCAGTCTCCCCAGATGCAACCAACAGCGCTATCTTCCAGCCCCAACTTCTCCCTGTCCCAGCGCCTGGGAGAAGAGCCAGCTTTTTGTGGCTTTCCGGAAGGTGAAGGGGCAGGGGCCTGCTGGATCTCAAGGGGAAGGGCGTTCCAGAGGGCAGGGGCTGCCATGGAAAAGGCACATCATGATCCAAGTGAACAAAAGTATGCATGCTGGGTGAACAGGGAAGTTGTGGACGTTTTTGTTGTCTCAATATTAGAATCTGAACCCTGAAAGTGATTGGGACAGACATCGGGGTATGTTGGTGGTTCAGTTGTGTTCTGGGTCTCTCTTGATTTGGCACCCTGTGGTTGGAAAAGAGCCTTTGATCCATCGCCACTCTTGCCACGCTCCAGGAGAGTGATGGGTCAGTTCAGGGGCTGCGTTGATCTTGAAGAATTGCGCCAAGCATCGCCCTCCAAAAAGTGGGAGAGGCAAGACCCAGATCGGGCCAGAATGTTGGGAACACCTGACAGCAGGAAGGAAGAAGCAGAGAAAAGCGCTTATTGTTTCCTACCGTGTTAACACTTCTAGCGTAATGACTGAAAGACACAAGCCCCTTGAAATAGCGGGATGGCACATGAAGATGGACTTGGGGATTAGTCAGTGGCACAGGGCCATTTCTGTGTGTCAGGACAATAGCTCCAATACTGTATTGTCTATTTCTCTGGAAAACAGATAGGCACTTTCTACTCTTTTTTGTCCCATTTGTCCCCTTGTAAGTCAGTTGGGGGTACAAACAGAAGGTGTGGAGAGGAGAGCCGAAAGGCAGTGCCTGGAATCGCAAAGTGCAGAGAAGCTGCGGGGAAAGGCAGGCGTGATGGGAAGTGATGGGTGAGGGGCTTTTGGTGGGCTGCCTCCAGCTTCTCCCCTCTGCTGCACTTTTAGCAGCGCTCTGCTCTTCCTGCATCCTTCATAACAGGACACTTCCATGACACGTTTGTAGGGTTGGATAGCAGAGCTGGGAAAGACGTGAAGGAGCGGGGATGGTCCTCAGCCCATGAGCTCAGACTTCAACGTGCTTTGCAAAATTTTTATTTGAGCTGCGTCCTCAGCCCATGAGCTCAGACTTCAACGTGCTTTGCAAAATTTTTATTTGAGCTGCTTCTGAAGAAAAGTTTTAACCCGTGCGTGTTCCTGTTGAGTGCTGCCTTGTTTTCATCTTCCCGAGTCTTTAAATTTAAATGCAGCTTTCTGTCTGGCTTTTGCCTGTTCGAATGGGGCCCCATCTGCTGTTGAGGCTTCATGTTCGTTCTGATCTTTCATCCAACGCACATAACTTATTTGACAGCTTTACGCTCCGTTGTTTAACCGGTTTGGCAAGTCTTGAAACTTTTATTGTTTGAAAATGCATACAAAGGATCTCTCGCCTGGCCTTTGTAACAATAGAAAAGTCTGTGCCGGGAACAGGAGGGCAGCCCACCCAGTTTGCATCCTGCCCGGAGAGCAAATGGCCTCAGGGAGAGGGATGCGGCGGCGGAGAATATTTCCCCAGGGTCTCCCTGGGTGTTGCTGGCTTTGGTTCCATGCGGAAGGGCGCCTGCGCCTGGCTTCCAGGGCTTAGGAAGGGGGCTTGAAAGAGGATAAATTCCAGGCAAAGATTGAACTGATAGTTCACATGAACATCCACCACTTGCGGTTCAGGCCGGGACTAAGGATTTGCTGGTTTAAAGCTTGCAATATATGCCATCAGAGAGGTTCCCCCAAGGGAAACATGCTGAGTAGCTTTCCAACAGATAGTAGGTGGGTTTGAGCTTCTTACTTGGAATCAGTTTCAGGGACCACTTGCCTTCTCTCGACTTCCGTAGCTCTTCCTAAACATTGCAAGCCAGCAGAGAGAACATAGTCAGATGTTCGGTTTCTCTCTTTTCAAATGGGGGTTGGCAAGCTTTCTGTTCCATCCGTCAGAATTGGGAAACCAATGTTGCTGAAGGACAACTTGGTCATTATTGGCTGTGTTGGCTGAGGCTGATGGGAGTTGTAGTTTAACAAGCTGTTGTAGATTCCTCACCTCTGCTTCAGAGGCCAGTTTCTGAATCCTTATCACACTGAATGAAAGATGGATAGACATTCACATTGAGATGCAACCCCTATGCCAAATACAGAATTTAAACTCTGCTTTAATTGTAGAACATGATGATTTCATATTAAGGACATTAAAGACATTCATTAAGGACTAGATGAAAGGATTGATCTCTGGTATCTACTCATGACATTTAAAGCATATTATTAATGGAATTTTATAGCCCTAAAAGCTTGTAGGAACATATACTACCTGAATTGGTTATAATTTTGTAACCAGGTGTTTGCAGAGCTTTTTCTAGAAATTACGCTGTTTACTAAAAAGAAAAAAAAGCCCTTCTTTTAAGCAAAATTTAATATCTTTCAGTAATTAGGAATTAGATAAAAGTTTTTATTGGGTCTAGTTTATTTTAATCTCTGAATATTTCTGGAGAAGAATGAGCCACAGGTCCGTGTTGGGACATGTGTTTATGGGAAGGTTCCCAGTTCAGGCTCCACAGCTTGAAGTGGTCTTGTCTGAAACCGTGGAAAGCTGCTACCTGTTAGGAAGACAGCTTGGAGCTCAGCGAAGCCAGGATAGTGGGCTTGTTAGAGTGCAGCGCTTGGGTTCCCTTCGGAGAATCTGAAGGCATGCCTAATCCTACACAGACTCAGGGTGGCCACGACAGTGGCTCTGCCCGAGAGAGAGACTGCCACGGTAACCACATTCTGCTATCCAAATAGTCTATAAATATTTCTGGACTCCTGAAACAATAATTCTGCTTGAATAGGAGTGGCGTTATGCTTCTATCTAGCTCTCACTCTCTCTGATTTTTGGAGCTCAGCTCTAGAACCCCTTGGTAATTTCCATGTTTTGAGTTTGCAGAGATTTCACTTAGAATCTTGCTTTCCAGAAAATACCATGTTTGAGCAATTCCGGTGGCTGCCTTTGTTCTAGCTGAAGTGTAATCTTCCAAGATGTATTGTCAAGGTCTCTCTTGGCTGGGATTTAAGGCATGCAATGCTCAATTGGAGGCTTAACTCTAGAGTTCCTAATTAATTTGGGGGTGGCTGATAAACTTTGGCATTTGGTCCGCACAATCTTTTTGACATTAATATGTATAAATCCAGCAGTGAATTAGAGATCAACTTGAAACTGGCTCAGTGCATTTTGTAAAGCATCTCTAGTGAAAAGCTAATTGTGGCTGCAGAAGAAAGCATTAAATAATAAGTTCTCTTCTGCCCGTAATGGCCTATGACTTGTCTCCATGTATATTGTGGGGTTTGTCGTTGTCCCCCCCCCCAAAAAAAAAAAATCTGGCTGGCTGGATCACAAGAGGTAAAGGACCCAGGGGTGATTTGTTATTGTTACATAAAATGATGCTTGACAGGATCCCTCTTCTCTCCTGCTTAAAGCTGCATGATGGCAAGGAAGTGTGCTTTCTGTGTGGTTCTCATGCTTTGCAGTGGCCAACACCCATGCTTGAATTTCCCTTCCTTGGGTTCAAAAACAGCAACTTCCTTAATGCAGGAGTAAACCAACAGCAGTAATAATACAACACGTGGCAAGTGGTGAGAAAATGGCTGGAATATTAATGTTGAATGCTTTTATTTTGCCTGTCGCTTCAAAACGTATGAAAAACATATGTTACCTAGAGTGCAATATTGAGGATATATCAGGGTTCATGTTGACATGAATAACTAACATGGACTCACCAGGGTTCAACAACCCTGAGGTCTATTTTATCTGTTGATTTGATTTGTGGTGGAAAGATTATACTAGAGATAAGTCCCAAGCCTAATTCAAGTTCATCTAATTAGATTGAAGGAAAATCTGCCATTTAGACGTCTGTAGTCCATTGAAATAGTTGCCAAACGGGATGGTGACTTTATGGAAAGATTTGACAGAAGTTAGGAGGGAAGGTGTGTATGTGGTTGTCAGTAATATGTGTTGCAGTGAAACTGTTGTTAGAGTTAAAATCCCAGTTGCTACAAAGGTAATCACCAGGTGTGTGTGTGTGTGTGTGTGTGTGTGTGTGTGTGACAGAGAGAGAGAGAGAGAGAGAGAGAGAGAGAGAGAGAGAGAGAGAGAGAGAGCGCTGTCTTCAAGACTTGCCTGTGGGTTTCCTGAAAACATCTGCCTTGCCACTATTGAAAACTGGATGCTGAACTAAATGTACCTTCCATGTTGTCCAGTAGGATGTTCTGGAAAGGAACAGATGACGTAAAGCTAGGATGAGTTGCTTTCACTGTAAAGACCTAATCAAGATTCAACAGGCTTTTGATGGATTGGAACAGTGGGCCAGAAGGAACAAGATGAGATTGATGAGGGAGAGGATGAGGAAAGGCTTGGCTTAGGATGCTGCAAGGATCGGTGTTTCTACAGGATGACAAACTGATCATCCAGCAGACCATGCAAATCTTAGGCTGGCTTGAAGCATGGGGTCCAGGGCCTCAGCTGTATCCTCCCTGGAATGTGTCCAGAAATGAGCAGTCAGGAAGGTGAGGGGACTGGAGACCAAATCCTATGGCAGATGGTTGAAAAAGTCCTGGGAAGATAACATTAATGCAGGGCATAATAGCAGTCTTCAGAATATTTTAAAAAGTGTTCTGCTAACTTGATCTCTGTGGCTGCTTCGGAGGGCAAGATGAGGGGGTGTATGTTTTGGTGAATATAAGAGGACCTTCCTGTAGATGAGAGGTGTTTGGCACTGGAACAAACTGCTGCAAGGACGTAAGTGCTCATTCCATAAAGGTATTTAAGAGGAATCTGGTCAGCCATCTGTCAGGGAGGGTCCAGCAGCATCGGTGTTACAGAGCCTGCAGTGACCCAGACAGTTGGACTGAATGGTCTACGGCGTTTCTTCCAACTCTGTTATTTTAGGATTAAGCCTGGTCGGCCTTAAGTTTCCAGATCAACCACAATTGGTAGCAGTACTAGTTCTGAATGCAGTTAATGATGGAAAAGAAGCTGCCTTTTGTTTTCAGCATGCAGAGAAGAACCGGTTTGTCTAGTGTCACCTGATACTTCATTCTTTCTAAGGGGAAAAAAAGACTTGATCTAGGTTTGCATTTCAGAACGTACCATAAACCTTACAGTGAAATTTGATCCACATTCTAATAGATACTCCTTGTGTGACCAAATGGATGGAGGTTTTCTGCACTTCAGCTGGTGCAGATTGTGCTAAATGCCCAGGAAAAAAAATCAGAGTGATGCGTAAGTGTCAGATACAGATTCCTTTCTGTATTTTATTGGAAAAATTGCATTGGGTTTTGTGCAGAATATTTGCTTACTCATGTAAACCTAATCAAGAAAAGCAATGAGTCAGACATGTATGAGAAAGAGGCTTTTGATATTAATGAGTGGCAATTAGATGTGCAATTAATAAGTGTAACCATGGCCTTAAAAGGGGATATTAGAGTTCCTGTCATCCTTCTTGATTGATGGCCCCCGTTTTGCCCTTACAAGAAATTATTCTGATTTCATGTTGAGTAATTTTGCCTCCAATAAATCTTCAATATGTATGTGAGCAATAGACATGTTGGGTTTCAGGGGCCTGAACAGTCAAGGTGAGAGGATGATTCCATAGGGAGGAAGAACCCATTTGCTTTGCTTGCGGTATCAGTCACATTCCTTTTCCCAAGGTCATTCCATAGTTAGGTCTCCCTGAAAATTTGTGCTCATTGAAAATGTGTACTCATTTTCATGCTGGTTTTCCTATACATTTTTTTTTGCAAGCAGTTTCTTTAATACACATTTCTGTATGCCATTTCCACTAATGCCCACTTTTTGATTGGAAACCACATTGCCAAACACAGATAAGTGTGATAGCCAAAGGATAATTACATTCCAGTTTGCCAGTTGCTTTGAGAAGTGCAAATGAGGTTTGATCCATATTAAAATTGGACCACGTTTCCCTTCCATCCCTATTTGCTCTTCGTCCTGGGTTGCTGTGAAGGAGCTTGGCGTCTCTGTTGGTGGACTGACATCAGGACCATCATGTCTGAGGGTGAGGTGGAAGCAGGGGGGCCAGGCCACACCTTCTGCAGAGGCAAAGTGGGCTTTGGGGGTTGGCTTGGCTTAGCAGGGTGTGTAAATTCTGGTGCTGTGGTTTGTAACCGTGTGCATACTGTAATGTATGTTCACCAGACTCTAGGCAAATTCACTGCCCTTTGAAATGATGAAAAGATGGGAGCTAACCTGAAGGGGCGTGGTGGCTCAGCGGGTAAGATGCCAGGCTTGTCGATCGGAAGATCGCAAGTTCGGAGGTTCAAATCCCTAGCCCCGCGTGACGGAGTGAGCTCCCGCACTCGTCCCAGCTCTTGCCAACCTAGCCATTCGAAAGCATGCAAATGCAAGTAGATGAATAGGGACCACTTCGGTGGGATGGTAACAGCGTTCCGCGCGCGTCATGCGGCCACATGACCGTGGAAGCGTCTTCGGACAGCGCTGGCTCTTTGGCTAACAAACGGAGATGAGCACCGGCCTCTAGAGTCGGACACGACTGCACAACTGTGCGGGGGGAACCTTTACCTTTAACCTGAACTTGGGGAGCATGCTGTTTCACAGAGCAGCAGCTGCTGCTGCTGCTGAGGTCATCTTGGCCTGCCATCGCCTGCAGCACCCCTCTCCCACACCCCACTAGATCACGCAGAAGAGACTCCACCCGAGTAGGCGCTCCCCAGAGCGTGAACGTTTAAAGCAAGGCTTTGCTAGGAGGCCTTGCCCCAGGACCTGATCCGAAGATCCGTCAGCTGCCAGAGAACGCCTTGGCCTTCCCTTTGCAGTCTTCAAGGCTTCTGCAGGTGCAGCTTCCCCCACAGGTTGGTGCCGCAGAGATGCGCACAGGTTTTCTACCAGGTAATGTCTGCCCAGATTTGAAAATAGCAATAAGTGAAGCATTTTGAAATCACACCTTTTCCAGAAGGGTTCAAGACCGTTTCTCTCTCTCTCTCATTTGCAGTAAACATCTTTCTCCCCAGGCACATGCGTGTTTCCTACAGCTGTGAACTCCACAGAGGTATTCCCTGTTGGATTTAGTAGAGGAAGCCAAAGCTTTTCTTCCGTCTAAAGCATACGAATCCCCTTCCTCGCTAGATGGCATACAAGGGACAGTCCCCACCTGTGGAAGAAGCCGCGGAGGAACCATGACACACGAACGCCCCTGTTTGTTGCTTCTTTCTTGTGCCCCTTTGGGAATGTCACCCGTTTCAGTTGGACCCAGAAAGGTTCATACAGCAGACGTGGCTGTAGCTCTTTGCAGGTTGGCTGGGAGTTTAATGAGCCCCATCCATTACCACCTGAGAGAGCCCAGAAGGAAAGTGATGTGAACTGTGTCCAGGGACACCATTAAGGCCTCTTAATGCTCCCTACTTATTATCCAGAGCTGAAAAGGTTTGGTCCTGCTGCAAGCTTTTGAAATCAGACACATTTTTTGTGCTAATAGTTCATTTTTCCCTCCCCCCTCTTTCCTTAGGTAAGTGAATAATTTGTGGGGGTGCCAATTGTTCTGGCCCTGTTCTGCAGTCAGTTTGTAGCCACGTAGAAGTGGATGGAAAGAAGTAATAGGAAAATACTGCATTAGTAAGCCTAAAAAGAAATGCCCGTGCGTCTGTTCATTGTTTTACAGATTCTTTATTCGTTCCAGAGCTCTGCTGACATTTGAAATAGACCTGCTTTTAGATGGGCCCCTTTTGTGTGCGCCTGTAGAGGCAATGGCCTAATAGTGTCTCTGTCGGCTTTTACAGCATAAGATTCTGAGCAAAACCTAAGGACGGAGGCTTTTCTTGTCCATTTATTTACCTGGTTAAAGAACAGTTTCCCACTCAAGGCAGGTTACAGGACCCTAAAAGACCAAAGCACATTCAGACCATCATGCAAAAGCAACGTGTGGAATAAAGCGATACAGCGGGGATTACAAAGGCAAACAAGAGGGAGCGCGTTTTGAAGAGGGTTTTGCCGAGGGGCCAAGGGATAGTCGTCAGCAGCTCGGGAGGTTTGGAAGAAAGAGGTCAAAGCATGGAAATACTAGTTTTCAGACGGGCCCAATTTGGGGAGTGTTGGCCCAGCCACCTACAAAGAGCGAGAGGCGATGTAGTGGCGAGTCATTTCTGGCGGCTGTTTGGTGCGGTGGGACCGCCGTGCAAATAGCAGTGCGCTGAAAGTTTGCACAAAGATTTCATGTGCACACAAGACCCTTCCAAGGGATGCTTCCTTCTGACTTCATCCGTGGAACGAAAAGGGCAAAGGGAGTTTCAGGAAGACAAGCTTCTCCAGATGAAACAGCGGGTCTCGCGGGCGCGGACCTTTTCCGTGGGCACGTAGGTAAAGCCACCCTCCCGTTAGCAGCACAGGGATGCCGACGGAAGCCCCCGTTCTACGGGCACGGATGGGTGCATGGCTTTGGAGCGGGGCTCTCGAGGATCCGTAAAATAAGCTTTGTGGGAATCGGTGGCTCTTTCTCGCAGGGAAGGGGACGGGATCAGAAGGACCACCTGAGTTTGCCGAGAGCTCCACTCTGACTTCCGCATCGCTCCTAATTACATCGAGAGCTAGTTTAGCCACGATTCCTCTGCTGCTTTTGCGTAGCTCATAGCATGTGTAAGTGCTACTATCATTCCCATGGTAACCGACCAGTGCCTGCAGCAGAGGGTTATTAAATTGCACGAGTGCATTAAAATATAATGTTACAGGCCCGGCGTTCAGAGGTTCACGTTCAGGCAGGCTTCCGCACAATGTCTACAAACCATTTTCTTTTCCAAGCTGCCATGACTCCTATAGAAGCAGGCCTGCCGGCGGCACCCTTCCCCTCCCAAGCCGAGCGTGGCTGCTTGTGGAAAAGCCTCCGTGGCGTGTCTTTAAATTGCCAGCTTGTTGCCATGGAAACGGCTGCATCCCAACTCCATCCCAAAGAGGGCCGGGGGGTCTGCGTGGGGGGGGGGAGAGAGAAAGGCGCACGAGGCAAACCGGGCATCGCCTTCGGAGAGGCTGCTTTACACCCTCCCCAGGAAGACGGGGGCCTGTGGATCAGAAGCGAGAAGAGACGTCTTGCCAAGCAGACGTCGGTGGGTATCTGGGAAGCGTTCGATGCCAGGGAAGGACAGGGCTCGGCGGACGCCTTTTGCAACAGCAAGCTTGGAGGGCTGCCTTGGCTCTCATTGGGGAGCCCGTCTCCATCTGGAGCGGAGCATGGGCTTCTCAGATGTTGGGCAAGCCAGTTGGCCGGGATGAGGGCAGGTGCCCACCCAGTTCGGGCTCAGCCGTCTCCGCTGTGCCCAGCACCCGTAACAGCTCAGTGCCTGGCTGCAGATCTTCCGTCCCCAGAATCGGTCTGCGGTCAAGGACCCACCCACGTTTCGGGGGGCTTCTCCACACTCCCTTTCAGAAAGCCCAGTTTGCATAATGAGGGGAGGGGGGCTGGCACATTCGCGTTTCAGCCTTTTCACAGAAGGGGGGAAGCCATTTTCCTAATTTATGGTTATAGCCAAGCGCTCTAGAATGCAGCGTTTTGGTGATATATTGAAAAATCCATTTACTAGTGGTGATTTTGCATTATATTAGGAGAAGTGAGTTTATAGGGTGAAGGATGGAATAGTCTCAGATGTTCTTCCTGCTCCTATTACACGTTTGTTGGTAATCTGTTTCTGTTTGAACAGCAGCATTGTTGGTGTTCAGAGAGGTTAGGATTTGAAATAGTGAATTTAACTCCTGTCTCATCCTTAAGGGAAAATAGCCCAAATGCCCTGGGATTGCTGTTAAACTCTTTAAAAAATCCTTGTCTCGGAGAAGATTAACAATGAACACACACTAAGCTTTTTATGATGGAAGCCAGAGAAAATGAAATGTGAACATGGAAGCAATGAATATTTTTATGGTGACTTTAACTTTCATTTCATTTCTTTACTTGTTCAGACGTAGCTTTCAAGAAAATGACAGTACCCTTACCTTAAAGGAAAAGCACCAAGTAATTAAGTTCCTATGTCTGGTGAAAGACAACGGCTTTTTACCCTAACGCTCAACAGAGATGTCTCCAAGAGCTTGGGTAGGGGTGCCCACAGAATATGGTCGAAACATTCAAGACGGCAGCCACACTGACCATTTTTATCTTTGTTGCACCATCGTGGCCACCATCTCGACGTTTTTGACCACACCCTGCAGACACTCTTGATCGGGTTTGGGAGAGGGAAATAGAAGGTGCAGCTGTTAGAAGTGAAAATGCTGGTAGTCCATGGGCAGGATCTAGCATTCCTATTATTTAGGTTTAATAATAGTAAGACTGACAGTGATTTATAGGGGTTCCTTTGTACAGACCAAGATGAAATAAACAGGTGCCCTTGATGTGTCCTGAACTAAAACTCCCAGGATTGGGAATTATATTGCAGCTTCCAGGGGACATCAGGTGTGTGCCCTAGTATCAAAGACCTTTTTGATGGTCTGCTTCCCTTTGCGGACAGGTCTTAATCCGGTGTTTTTCAAACTTTGCCACTTTAAGACGTGTGGACTTCAACTCCCAGAATTCCCCAGCCAGGCCAAGTTTGAAAAACACTGTCTTAGTCACTCTACATGTGTGGTGTATCCCCAACCTCTCCATCCAATTGGTACCCCATAACCTTGCTGTGATGTATGCATTTATTTATTTATTTATTTATTGGATTTATATTATATTCATCTCCTCTCAAGAGGCTTTCGGTCCACCTCCAAGTGGAAGGTCACGACTGTACCTTGGAACTGGTGGACATGAATCAATTTTCCCTTTACGAAGAGGGGATATTGTATTCCTCTTTGGGTCCTGACCAACTGCAACCCTTCAGCCCTGAAGGTTCTGACATCAGAATCCCATGTCTCTCTCTGAGGAGTGCCGGGTGCTTGAAACGGAGTGCTCTTTTTCCAGGACGCCCCAATTCCAGCCAACCCCCCTTTTTTGTTTTTTCCCTTCAGCCAGCGTGCACTATTATTGGAAGCAGTTGGGGTGGGGTGGGGGGAGATGGGTCAGAGAGAAGGCTGTGCAGACGTGATCAATCTTGCCATTTGCTTTAAAGCAGAAACTGATCAATCCAGGTTTTCTGGTTGACTGAGATTTCTTTAATACACTTAAGGTAGAATTTTTGGTGCCATTTGATGGCTTTGTATGACTCCAGTCAGAAGCTCTACAAACTATTCTGAATTATTCATTAAGGCATGATCACAATTGTGCATTTATGCAAAGGCTGAAGCCACCTTTGACTCTTCCTCTATTTGACATCATCACCGTCTACTGTGGGCTTGAGCTAGAATCTCTTGCTGCTGCTTCATGTGACTGATGACAATAATGTGTTTTAAAATGAGAGCTCCAACATGGGCTGCTTACCTTCGAGACTTCTTTGCAGTCGACTTACCGATAAAAGATTCATCGCCCTCCCCATCATCATGACGACATGGGTGAAAACCTTCCCTTTTGAAAAGGAGCGTGATTAAAATGGGGAAGTTCTTTATTTTTGTTCATCCACTTTGATGAATGATCTAAATCATACATCTAATTGTGCCCAATTATTACAGTCTGTTGCAGATAGGTTAATAGCTTCAAGGCATAACGTATGTGTATTCTTTTGCTCACGGATTGCCAATTCATTCAGCTGTGCCCTGGGTGAATGCCAGGTGGGTGTGGATAAGACTGGGATGTTTCTCCTTGGAAGCTGGGTTGGATTGATTGCTGGTAAACATCATATCTGACACCGAATGACTGTCTTGTATGCAGGAGAGGGCCACCTGTGGCCCTCTGGAGGTTGTGGAAGTAATCCCTGGTGGCCCCCAGCCATTATGGCCAACAGAGAGGGATTCTAGGCTTCCAGCAGTATCTCAAGAGCCAGAGGGTGTCCATCCCTGGTCTAGAGTATTCTGATATGGATATGATTTACCTGAATTGTGATGAAACTGTTCAGACTGATCATTTTGATCACGTCAGCTTTCAGCTCCACTGAATAGAAAGGGGCAGGCAAGTGGGAACTTAATGCAGAAAAAGCCAGCGGGGCCAGTTTTTGTGAATATGTTGGATTCACAAGGGCAGAACTTTGAAAATAACTCTTGATACAAGCAAACTGTGTGGTTCTCAGATCTCAACTGTCAGGATTTGGGTACAAATGACTGATTATCCATTCCCTAGCTCTGCTGTGGATTTAACTGAGTGGTTATCTGGATTAAATATTAATCTGTGAAACTTCTAATAAAAACAGCAGCCTTGTAAGCTCCCTTTCTAGAACCGTATATCTGGGGGTTGTCTAGAAGCAAACAGAGAAGAAGGCTGCATTTCCCATAACAGAAGATGGGGGTGGGGTGGGGAGGGGGAAGCTAGTTTCCTCATATGTTCCAGAAGGGAAACAGATGTACTTGAAACTGATGATGATTCAACTGAGACTCGTAGCTCCAAGGCCGTGTAGCATTCAGAAGACTGCCTGATCTATGAGTAATTGTGTGGCTCAAAGCTCCGTTGCCCCTATTACAGGATCTCTGATGGGGAAGGTCTCTAAAAGAGTCTCTGGAAAGCCTATGATGGGCTGTAATGTGCACATATATTCATGCTGCAGTAATGTAATACTTCTGTCATTATCCACCAAGGTTACAATAAATCCTGCTGAATAAAGTTCCAGCCAACGTTTGATTATAAAAGCAAATTGTTTGCTGTTTTTTTGAGCTGCAGGAAAAACCCATTGCAAGTTCTATTCCTAAAGCAATTCTCATTCTAATGAATCCCAATACTCAATATGCACAGCATTAAAAAACCCAAAACACTGCCAAATTTTGGGCTGATCTGGAGAAATAAATTTGGCTAATTCGGACACTTTCAAATGTTTTCAGTGGAAAAAGAATTTATTTACTGACCTGTTTGCTTGGAAGATCAAGGTAATGGATTTTCCTGCACATCCTGTTTGTAAGGGCTTGTAAAATATACTTTGGGGGAAAAGTGGCTTTTCTGGTTCTGGAATAACTCAGTGAGGCAGGCCCACGTGATTTTGGCTCAGGCATAGGCACCGCAACAGAGAAGGGGGTGGGGTGGAGTGCGTGGGACAGGCCCCCATCATCTCTTGAAAAGGACAAGACCACGGGGCTACCCGGATGAGGTCCTTGCTCCTCTGCTGTGGTTTGAGAGAGGTGAGAGGAGGCATCTTTTCTTGATTTCCTTTTTCTTGGCTGCCTTTAAGCAAGGGGTGGAGGCCAAAGCTGCTCTCCTGCCTGACTGTCCAGCTTGTTTCAGGGCCAGGATGGGCTCAAAGGGGCCAGAGATTTTGCAGCGCCTCAGCTAAAGGCGCTTTGCTTTGTGCTGGACAGCCGAGTCCTTGGGAGCAATCCTGACTGTGAAAACGGTAACTTTTGCTTGCTTGCTTGCTTGTTTTTCGCCTTGACAGGATTGATTTAGATTAAACCTGCAGTCTGTGGAAGGCCAGTGGTGTTTCACCGGGCTACTTTGAATCTTTTAACATTTACAGGACTCTAGTGTAGAATTTTCACTGTGTTGACATGTTCTGGCTTACATTCTTGTTTATTTGGAAATAATGCTTTCATTTTGATAGCTTGGAAGCCCCCTCACTTTGCCAAGCGTGGATCTATATTAAAGATGGTTTCTGCTGTTTCTGCTCCTCTGCCCTTGATTCATTCTCCACCCTTCCCCACCTTAGCGGCCCTTAAAATCCATTTTTGTGGCCCAGAACTATAATAAGTATATATGATACCCAGGACTGTTGAGAAGGCTACAATAAGTCTGAATACAGCTTTTTTTAATAAGGGGTCCGGAGAACCTTATTTAAGCCCTTCTGTAGCAAGAAGGGGAGCCATCCATCATGAGCGCAAGCATTTGTGTCTTCGGTTTAGATTAGGGCACACAAAGAAAGATGGATGGGAGACTTCTTTCTGGCACATTGTACCCCAAACAAAATGAAATCTAAACACTCTCAAAGAAAGCTTCAATTATGTCGGCAAATAGCTTGATCAGAACTGGAGAAAGGAGGGTTGTGGGGCACTGGAATATCAGTTGCTGATTTCTATAGGTTAAAATGAAAACATTATTTTGATTAGCCTGCTTCCATCCACTCTTGAAGCTGCTGTTAGGGTGTGGTGTCTCCTAGGCTGGCTTGCTTATATGGTGTGGGATTCAGGCTTTCTTCTTCTGTATCCCAGGAAGGTTTGTGTGGCTGTTTCCTTCCCTTTGCTGATATGATACGCTCTAAAAATCTGGCAGGGTGCAATCATATTGCCAGTGCTTTTTGAAGAAGAGTTGGTTCACACGGCTTGTGACCATGTTCCCAGCTGCCTGAGATGACACCAACACTGTTGCCTGGAAAACAGGGCACTTACGAAGGAAACACTGCAAATGATGAAGGGAGGGATGCATGTTTCTAAACAATTATAGGGAGACACGGTAAATGTATTTTACCATTCACTTGGTCATGTGCATCTTAAAAGGAACTCTGAAGAATTAATTTGAGGAAGCACAAAGGGCCTCAGAAGGAGGAGAACAAGGATTTCACCCATACAGTTGTAACTGAAAGCTGGAGAAGCAAGTAAATAGGGAGACAATTTTTGAAGAGTAACAGATCACCCTTTTACCCTGACCATCTTTTCTGCTATGTCTCTTTGGTGTTGTCTAAGCAATGCAAACTCATGGGAGGGGCATCATTGGTGAACTGGTTTGAGCACCCGTTCTTTGGAGGGAGGCATTGAATGGCCAAGGAGAAGCATGCGTACAAAGTTTTCCAGTGGTTCATGGATGCATTGCTTGAAGGAATGGGGTCAAGGTGAAGTAAAAACAGCTAAATCAGACAAGCATTGTTCACAGCCAGGAGACCAAGGGCTACAGGATCCTCTTCCTTCCTTGTTTCTCTCCGAGGAACAGCCACCAGCCAAAGAAGGAGCAGCTTCATCCCTGTCTGAAAGCACACTAAGTTCCTGTTGCCTTGAGGCCCAGAGGCCATCCATTGTTTGCAAGGTTCTCTGGGCTTCAGACTGGTTCCAACCCCTTGTAAACTGCTTTATGGACAGTGTAATTGGAAGGCAGGGTATAAACCTTCTAAATCAATGCATTTAATACTCTTTGCATGTAGGTTTCTTGTGATGCAACGGATCAAGGACTTTTGGAAGCTGCTTTGCCAGGATGGAAAAGGATGCCTGTGTTTGGAAATACAATGAATTTGGGGAAAGGCCTTTTAAAATGCTTATCTTCTGGGTCTAGGGCAGTGTTTCTCAACCTTGGCAACTTGAAGGTGGGTGGATGTCAGCTCCCAGAATTTTGGGAGTTGAAGTCCACCCATCTTCAAGTTGCAAGGTTGAGAAACACTGGTCTAGGGGATGGTACAGAAAACAACTATAGCCGATGGTTATACAACTGGTTGTGCACCTTAATGAGGGAAGATTTGCTCTTGTACAAAACATTTAGTTAGTTTGGGGAAAGAATGCCAGTCAGAAGGTCTGCTTTAACTTGAATGACGTAATTTAGCCTATTATACTTGGTTGCATTCAGGCAAGTTCTCATTTTTTTGTGGGAAAAAGGGTTGTGTTGTGCTTTGTTTCATTACTGAATATGCATGTTAATTAACCACTAATGCAAAGGTGTGTGCTTTGAAATGAGTTGCAAGAACTATTTGTTTGCAGGGCTTCTTAAAAAAAAAAATCAATGATGTACCGGCAGCCAGAATTAGCATCAATATGACAGTGATTCAATAATACTCCAAATCTCTCTGCTTTTTGCCCGTTAGCTAATATAGGGGCCTAATTAGCCATTAAGATGCTTTTCGCCTTGCACTCTCCCAACCACGCAGACATGGTTGCCTCATATATCAAACAAAGTCATTGTATCTCACCTTTGCACTACTTTTACTTTTAATTTGTGTGCTAGGATTTGCCTGCTCACTGACTGCTTCTGGAGGCAGCTCTCCTACTTTTGGATTAAAACTATTTCATTTCCCCCCCACTTTGTCTCTTTCACATATCTTGGGGGATGGAAAAAATAGGATGAAACGTTGAGGTCTCTTCAGCTGTTGGCTGGTGGAGGCAGCCAGATAGGTTTTGTAGATGTCCCTCCCCTTTGTGGTGACTTGCGGTGACATTCTCTGCAACTTTGGAAGCATCTGGAGCGCTTCCAGTGTCCATCATGAGGGAATGGACAAGCCGTCAGCCTCTCCCACATTTATGAGAGCTTCTTTTATTATAAATGCACCTCTTCCTTTTGTCTCTTGTCCTTCTGCCATTTTTTTTTTGGGTAGCTGTCATTCCATCTTCAGTTTTCAGTGGGTTTTGTTATCCTGATGGTTGATTTGTATGTTTGAGGATCCAGTGGGGGTTTGAACGAACTGAAGGAGGCAAACTCCGGAGCCCTTCTTGCTTTTTAAATCAGAGGATAACAGACCAAGAGGTGGTTGCATCTGGGTATTGAGGTTCAAGTTCCATCAGCAGCTGTGGAGGTCTGCTAACTAACATCTTGAGGACAAAGGCCACAGAAGGTTACATGTGGGACAACAACTGCTGATGGATCCAGGGAAGATACGTTTTCTATTCAGCACCAGGAGTCTGGCACACACTTGCACAAAGGCTGTGTTGATTTCAGATGCAGGGAGAAAGTTGGGGCGTGTGCCTAGTTTCCCATCAGCTATGAAGGGCCAAAGTCAGTGACATGGACCTTAGTTGCATCAATCGAATTTATACTCACTGGTAGTCTAATACTTTATTGCTATTCCATAAAACTAATTGGTGCCTAATATAGTACTGTAGAGTATCTTTAGTACTTGTCATCTTCTGTTGCCGTTGTGACTAAATTTCTTATAGAGGTGATCTTTAGCATAAAAAATATTTTCCCCAACTCTCCATTTACCGAAGCAAGAGGAGCGCCTCATGAGCCATCAGTCTCCAGCCGTGATCAAAAGCTATTAATTAAATCGTTATTTTTTATAAAAAGCAAAATGGTCAATTTTGGATTCCTTTCTCTGCTGCCTTCTGGGGATATCTACTTTCCAAAGGTGGCCTTCAAACATTGAACTATTTAAGAACAACATAGCAGACAAAGCTATTATTAAATATATGCAGTTAATATCATGGTAAAGCTTGTTACAATGGAAAGATACTCCATTTATATGTCATTACAGCAATGTGGTCTTCCCCGTCTTACTGTCTCTCTCTCTTTCCAGAGAGCCAAAAAGAAGGCCCTTTTCTGCTGATGTTCTTTGGGGAAGTAGATGTGAGTAGCTGCAAAACATTTAGGGTTTTAAAGGGAATACCAACATCTTCCTATTGAGATTAGAAAGGAATAAGCAGCCACTGCAGGGGGCAGGGAGGATGACCCCAATGTCTCCTTTCCTCTGTTATTTGAAATTTTTGGACCCCCTTTTAGGACAGCCTCATGGAAACAACATTACAGTGCCTTGAGTTACTCTCATTAAGAAGAATCCAGGAGCACCAGGTGGTTGATGGTTGACCATCAGCGATATTGATCATCACTGACCCTACCCAGAGTCACATTGTTTGAGTTGGGCGGCCTTATAAATCTAATAAATAAATAAATCTAGGGAACGAAGAGGTTTGCATTCTCTCCATCGATTCCTTGGTACAAATTACCCACCAATAAAAGCTAGGTATCTTCCTGGGCCAAAAATCTGATTGCCTTATGGATTGGTGTCATATTTCTGGGTGGAAGAATCTGCCATGTAGCCTGTTTCTGTGGCTGCCTTTATTCCTTTGAGAAATTCTGGAGAATTTGGAACTGGATGTAAGTCCTATCAGTAGCAACCCATCTGATAGCTTGCATCATCCACCTTATCTGTATTTGCATCCTTTGTTCTCAGGTGTCTGTGCAGCAACAAACCTGTGTAGTACCTGATCTATGTTATCCATTTCTAAAGAACAATCTGTTCTTTTGAGTGTCTCTGAATTGAATGGAAGCTAATCTTGGCTTGAGTGAAGATGAATATAGAATATTGCACTTCTATCAGGCAGATAATATTTTAATTATACTTTGCACGGCTCTCTTTGCGAATGTGTTAGATTCTGGTTTCTCATGAAAACCCATTCTTTGTTTTGCTTTGGCTTTCCTTATCTTTTAGCTCTGCTGGGCTAAATGTCTGTTTGCTCTTCCCAGACATGATGAAGGGCAACCCATGCATTTCGGCTCCGGAGTGCAACACGTTTGGGTACGCTTGCACATCCTGAGAAGGATGCTTCCCATAACTAGAGCTCCGGCCCCTGCTTGTAATTTGATATGCTTCAGTCCCTTCTCAGTCCCCCAAGGACTCCGAGGGCATGATCCCACACAGTGCACAGAAACCAGGTTTCACCATTTGTCTATTTCAGGGGAATGATGTCGGGGCACGCTCAACTTCCCAGTTAGAATAATTGAGCCTTAAATTTGGCTGCAACATTGATATTCCTCATCTATTCTTCTTTTCCCCCTTAGGATGGTGGGATATACTGAACTCCTTTTCTTGGTAGCTTTGTATTTATGGGCACATGACTAATGCATTAGTCACTCCCTTTCAATCCCTCTCTCAAATGGTTATTTCAGTTACCCTGTTCCTTTCCGATTGCATGGCTTGAGTTCTTTTCCAATTTCAGAATAATAAATCATCCCTTTGTTGTTAAAGACCCAGAGATAGCTGTGCTGGACATCTTCATCCACCCAGAGTGACCTCTTTTAGGTCCTTGCTTGCCTCCGCCATTTTTATCTGATCCGTGGACTCCATTTGAGCAAAAGGGAAATTGTAGGTTCTTTCCAATTAGAGTAATTTGGGTATTACTCAAATTGGAGTAATCAGTTGCTTGTTGGAGTTGAATTATCCAGGTGCCTGCTGTGCAGCTGAGATGTGTGATTTAAGCCTTGGGTCCCAACAGGAAGCACATCCCTGCTTGTAATGCGTCCTCTGGGCTCCATAGCTGGATAATGCCTAATGCAAATTCTGCAAGCTCGAGTGAGGCTCCAGAACCTGCAAGGATGGGCAAGACTGGTTCCCTTGTGGCGTCGCGTTTGGGATTTGCACGTTACCCATGGGTATGACAAGGAATGTTTAGCCATCAGCCATGAATTACCATCTTAGGGTGGGGGTGGGTGTCAGGGGAAGAATGGGGGCTGCCTACCTTCACAGTGGGAGCAAGGAGCCTCTAAGGAAGACTTACTTCAGTGGCTTCGAACTCCCCCCCCCAAAAAGAGAGAGAAGCATAATAATGTCTCCCCCCCCCATCCCATCAGCACTAATAAATAACAAGGCACAGCATTGATCTCATTTGCTGAAGGTGCATCCCGGGGCTTAGAGCTTTTCCAGGTACCCTCTTGCTGAGGCTCCGGTCCCAGACACGACATCCTGGAAAGTCACCCAGTGTTTTTGTTTACAAATGCCAAACCGGACTTCAGTATATAGGATAAAAGCGGGTCCTTTTCTTTTGACTTTGGCCACTTCTCCTTCTCCACCTGGATTGGCACAAAGCATTAGGCGGAAGGCGCTGCTGTGGCGTGTGGTGAGGAGCGAAGCATTCTTCAGTGCTTGGAAATTAGTAGTGGGCAGAAATTTGTGGTTGGAGCCTCCATATTAATTCCTGAGGGTGTGAGCTGGGAACGTTCTTTCTCTTCCCTCGAAAGTTCAGCTTGCTAATAAATCCTCTAACACTTTTTCATCTGACATTATAGATTGTCCTCCCTTATAAATATGAAAGAAGCTTGCCACTGGCGTCTCCTGCAGAATGGGCCTCCTCCCGCATCTCCTTTCTCCCCCGCTTTCTTGAACACACAAAAGCCACCTGTGTGGCTAGTTAAGGAATCCCGGGTTTCCTCTTCTGCAGGCGGGGGGGGGGGGAGTGGTGCGTGGAGGTCTGCAGACCCCACTCTCTCCCAATTCATTTCTTTTTGCTCCCTCGGATGTCCAGAAGACAGACTGCCATTGAATTCCAGTGTTCTCCCCTTCTTCTGAGATGTGTTTTCGAGTTCGCAGCCTGGGATTCCTGAGGGCTCCCAACCAAGAACTAGCCAGCTTCCAAGCCCCAATGAGGTTGACTCTGGGTTGCTATCTGCTGAGGCAGTTGCTAACAGATGTGTCCAAATAAAAATGCTCCCAAAGATGATACATTAACACAGAAATAATAGTCTTCTGTCATGCTGTTCCTTCCTTCCCACTTGGCATCTCCAATTCAGGCCTTCCACAAATGCACATGAAATGGACCCCCCCCCCCCCCCGGCCTGGAAGAATCTCCCCTACCTTTTCACTGTAGAAAAGAGACACCCCCCCCTTGCCCAAGTTGCCATGTAACTGTTGTTGCCATGGCATCCTCTGCCTTCCACACCTTTCCTGCTGGTCCTTTGTGCTGGTACACCAAGTTCTGTAGGTCAGCTGCCATTCTGCTTACAAAAAAAAGGAGAAGAATTAAAATTGACTTTAAAGGACAACTCTGACACGGTCAATTAATAATTAAAACAGTTTTTAATGAGCTATGCAATTACCTGTGTGTCCCTGGAGAGGATAGTTTATGGGACTGTAGCAGCGTGCCCTTTCTTTCGTCATGGCGTGTGACATCTGTAATTTAAAGCAGGCTGGGCATTCCAGTGACAGAACTTTCATTAACCTTGTCTAAAGTTTGCTAGTGACAAATGCCTCTCAAAAGTGCTTTTGTCAAAACATGCCGGATTAAATTGGAAAGGGGGACTTCATACAAGAAGATGGAGACTTATTCCTTCCCCTGACAAATGTGCATGAATAGTTTTAATTAGCAAGGAGTGACACATTCGCCACGCAAACCGTGATGCATCTGCCTCCGGCTGCCTTGCTCTTGGAGAGCGAGAACGGACGCGGCCGGCAGGGCCTCTGGCTCACGCCAGCCCAGGAAGCTGCCTTCTCCAGAGATGCTTTCCAGCCCAGCCTTTTCGGGGTATGGAGCAAGGGCCCCGATGCTGAGTAGCTCACCCTGCCCACTTCCGCCCCAGGAAGTTCTTAAAATATCTGCCTTCGGGCCACGAGTTTGGGTCCACCAGGAGAACCACTCAGAAAGCCATTCACTCTTGCTTCAGTTGTTTGCCCCCAATTTGAACTGTTTTAGCCTAGAGACAAAAAACAGCTGTGCGCGCGTCTGTCTGTCTGTCTGTCTGTCTGTCTGAAGCAAGAGAGTG
The DNA here is from genome assembly GCA_023362775.1 of Charina bottae. Classification (NCBI taxonomy): domain Eukaryota; kingdom Metazoa; phylum Chordata; class Lepidosauria; order Squamata; family Charinaidae; genus Charina; species Charina bottae. The sequence goes on from JALMGJ010000066.1 coordinate 1,210,887, forward strand.
GATACAAATTTCTGGGCAAATCGGGAACTATTACATTTTCTTTTCTTTTCTTTTCTTTTCTTTTCTTTTCTTTTCTTTTCTTTTCTTTTCTTTTCTTTTCTTTTCTTTCCACTCAGGTAAAAAGGTAAAGGTTCCCCCCGCACATTTGTGCAGTCGTGTCCGACTCTAGGGGCCGGTGCTCATCTCCGTTTGTTAGCCAAAGAGCCAGCGTTGTCCGAAGACGCTTCCACGGTCATGTGGCCGGCATGACGCGGACGGAACGCTGTTACCTACCCACCAGAGTGGTACCTATTAATCTACTTGCATTTGCATGCTTTCGAATTGCTAGGTTGGCAAGAGCTGGGGCTAGTGCGGCAGCTCACTCCGCACGCAGGGCTAGGGATTCGAACCTCCGAACTTGCGATCTTCCGATCCACAAGCCTGGCGTCTTATCCACTCAGGATTTGCTTGCTACTAGCACCATGTTGCTGTCACCTACTGAAAACCTGATAGAACTTAAAACTTCCTTGATTCTGTTCTGTCTGCTGTCAGAGGCAGTGAGAAGTTAATTTGCTTTTTCACTGAAGTTTGGATTAGAGAGTAAAAATTATCTTAGAGAAAGAAACTTGCGGCAGTAAAATCCCTGCCAAAGGAAAATGCTTTTTGTAAGGACAAAATTAAAAAAAAGATGTGTCTGATAGTAACAATTTACTATGGGATGTCAGGCAGTTGGGCAATGGAACAGGTTTCTCCTCCTCCACTCCCCTCCCCCTCCCCTCCCCCTCCCCCTCCTCCTCCTCTTTACAGCAAAAAATTTAGACTGTTTGCCAGTTAAGTCCCAGAATAGGGCAGGTTTCTCTCTGGTTAGAAATGAGGCAGGATAACTAAACCAAATTGCTTATCCCAAAGCTTGTTTAGCTTTGTTCTGGGAAGAAGAATCTCCGGGCACACAATATATCTCTTGCGCTGCTCAGATAAATGGAATATTTGTGACTGCATTTTGTCATTTAATAATACAGAGAAATGAAAAAAAACGTGCAGAGCAAAAGCTCTTTTTCAACCCAGCTCTATCTCAGTAGATGTGTGAATGCACCGGTTTGTGGCTGGCTGAGATCCTCGTTTATTTTTAAAATGGAGAATGAACCAGTCCTTAGGAAGCTGAAGAGGCTTTGTCCTCTTCTCTGGGTTGTCTCCAATAGGAGTTTAGTGTATGAATCGAGCAACTCAATTGTTATCAAGAATGCATTCTTTCCCTGGGGCAAGAAAACCTTGGCTTAAATTAAGTACGGTACATATAAGTCATTTTTGTTGAATCTGGTGATATGTAAACAAAATAAATAAAATAAGCAAACTCCTCCCCCTCCCCCTATGGTGGTGGTGGTGGTGAAGATGACGATGATGATAAGATGTCCTTGGAGACCATGTAGATTGTTGGTTTCCTCTGGTTGATTGTAGCTTTCCAGCAAGATGGAGGTATTAGCAGAACCTACAGCAACAACAGCTGGGTTTTTCCTCTTCTGTTGTCTACTGGACATCTCTCTTTCCATCACATCATGTGGGGATTGAGGAAGAACTATTGTTGAAACAAAATGGGGAAATCTTCTTTTGTGAACCTCCTTGTCTTCTTAAAAATCATCTTTCTCTCGCTTGCCCCAGTTGGCAGCTTTTTGGTGGGAAGAGAGAGCACATCCCAACTGAAGACCCCGCAGATGCTCCAACAGAATATTTCTCTGGATCTTGTCACCTGCGCGGTTTCCCAGTCCAATTTCTACTGCAACTGGTTTTGCATAACTATATATGAATAGAGGTGAATCAGAGCAATGTCTTGCGATGTCCTAACTCTAGTTGGGCAATGAGAGTCGATGCAGGAAGTTGGAGAGTGCTCATCTACAAGTCAGGTTAGAACAAATCTGGCATTACATCATCATCATCATCATCATCATCATTATTATTATTATTAATCAAATTTATCACCATCATTATCATCATTACTTTGCTGTGTGTGTCATTGGAGTTGGGGGATACTTGCATCGTTTTCATGTCATAAGAAACTCCCAGAAAAAAGCAGAACCACAGCGTGGGTGCAGGTAGTGCCAAAAGGGAACAAAGTGACTGAAGGGGTTTTCAGGAGTGCTGAAATTCCTTAATATTTCCTGTGTTTTGAATATGAAATGGAGCATGAACTAATGCCATAAAGGAGCTTTGGCAAGTGGTGGCCTTTTCATGGTGGTGGCCTACCAAACTAAAGGGTAATACTCAATGTCATCTTTTTGTGACCTACATCTGTATGATTCCTACACATAAATATAAATAGGATGAAGTTGTGTTCAGAAATTTCCAGGGGGGGTGGAAACTAAGCCTCACAAGGAGGTTTAGGGAAGGAAGGGTATGTTTAGGCTTGTGAAGAAATGACTGGGGAGGGATATGAGAACACCTATCATGTGTCTAAGGAGGAGACACCCAGAAGAAGTCACGCCCTGTTCTTTCGTTCCAAGGGGCAAGATGTGGCATCATGGCCGTGAATTATAGAAAAGCTGAGTCCAGCCGAGTGCTAAAGAAAGCTTTCTGATGGACAGTTCAGCAGTGGAACCAATGACTGGAGCGGTGGTGGACTTCCCTTTGCTGCTCAAGGAGAGGCTGGCTAGCCATAGTCAAGGCAGTTATATTTTGTTCTTTTGTGAGTTAAAGAATGTATATTTTTTAAGAATGTATAGTTTATAAGAATGGGTATTTTATTGTAATTATGGTTTTTTATTATTATCATTAGTATTTTATTGCTTGAGTGAATTTGTGAGCCAACTGCAACGAAATTTCATTCTATTGTGCACTTGTATAGTAGGATGACAATAAAGTTATTATTCTATTCTATTCTATTCTATTCTATTCTATTCTATTCTATTCTATTCTATTCTATTCTAATTTGGATTCCTGCCCTAAGCAGGGATTAAACTTGATGGCCTCAAGGGCCTTTTATTGTTCTAGGAGTCAATGAAATAAAGGGTCTGTCAGATCTCCAATGGTTGGCCCCATGGACTCAGGGTCATGGTACTAGGCCACGCAGTCTTGCCTACTTTAGGATGTGACGGTCTAATTGTGGGTGGTTCTTCTCTAACCTGATTATTTTTTGCATCATCCTTAGATTCTAAACCTAAAACTTACACAATCCATAAAACTACAATAGGAAAAGAAAGCAGGTGAACTGAGGCAATACAGTACTGTGGAGGTATATTTTCAAACAAAACCAAATCTCTCGAATTGTTAATTCTCCTGTTAATTTATCCTCCATTCTGTTAACACTCCAGGTCCTGAATGCTCCATTAGAAAGAAAAATGCCACTAGCTGCCTATCCTGAAAATATTGTATGCTTAAACTACATACCCTTGTTGAAAGGCTATTTTCAACACTTGTTCCCTATTAAGTTCATTGGATTGAATTTTTGGGGAAGATCTGCTGTTTTTGGATTGAGTCTTTGCTTCAAGAAAGGTGACTTGGAAGATTCGTTGCTAACAGACCTCCACATATTGCAACTAAACAAAAGACCTCCTCCCCACCCCCTCAAAGGTCTCTCTCTGCCCGAATCCAAGGTGCTCCTGCCATTTTAAAAGCAACTTATTTGGGGGAAAAGCTATGTTTCCATCGGACTGATGGAAGGGCAGTGTGCGGGAACGCTGGTCAACCTGCACCTGCCCTTCCATCAGTCTGATCTCAGCACAATCTTTGTTTGAAGGCTTTGAAGGTGAATTTCTGTTTCATTGACTGAACAGAATGCAATGTGGTTCTATAGTCTTGAATTTTTCATCACTCCATCTGAGTTAACAATCCAGTGACAACTCAAGTGTGGTCATTGCAATATCCATATCGCTCAGTTCTTTTACTTCAAAATGTGAGGGTTGGAGCAGTCAAGATGGGAAATGAAGTTCAGGGAACGGGAAGGATAGAAATGGAGAGGACTGTTTTTGTAAACATCCATTGACCAGCCAGTGTGAGGAAAGGACTGCGAGCAGTTTGCTACAAAAGAGCAAGAGAAAGATGGGTTGTGAAGTATGTACAACCAGATTCTTAGTTTTTTAGTAGCTCCTCGTCTTACTAAGGTTACCTGTATTAGCAAGAAAGAATCTTATATACTTAAATCGAGTAGAAGCCGGTGACTGTGAGTTTTTAAATAAAATTCAGATTAGATCAGGAGCTATGTAATGGTTGGGGTATCAAGTATGATTCAGTCACTGATTTCCAGGGTGGACGTGAGCTTTGTGTTTTTACTAAAGGTCCATGCAGATTTACTTGAGCTCCATTTGTTTCTTTTAAGCTTTCCTATTGCATAGCAACCACTGCTTGCCACTCTAGACTGGTGTGTTGGCTGTGGCTGATGGGAATTGGAACCCCAAACATTTGAAGGTCACCAAATTGCTTGTTTCCTAATAAGCTTTGAAATGCTGGTTTGTTTTAGTGCTTTTCTAGGTATGTGCAACTATCTGGGAAGGTGATGTAAACAGAAGAGATGTACCACCTCTCTCAGTTTTCTGTGATGGTGTCTGTGTCACCAGTCCCTCAGAAGGATTTGCATTTATGTTTTAAATTCCACCCATTTTCAAGTGGCACCCCCTCTGTGTTGTCCGTACATTGGTGGACAACATGGAAATGTATTACGTGGCTTCTGGTGGGGAATGGTGGACTGAGCGGCTGTGCCTGCGGGCTTAGCGGGCGAAGCTGACATTGCGGCAACTTTTTTTGGGCTCAGGCAGGTTTTCCTGAAGCCCAGAAATGTTTTCTGGATAAAGGAAAACACTCGGAATCACCCCATCTGTTCTCTGGATGGCTGCTTGCAGCCAGAAGATCACAAACAGTGTTCACGTTCGACTGGTAAGAGCTAGCTGGGAGGTGGGGACGTCATCACTTTCCAAGCCGCGCTGTAGCCTTAAAGGGACACTTAAGACCAGCCACCCCATTTCTAAATCACCAATTTATATATATATATTTAAGTATGTGTATCCTAAGAGAGGCTTTCTGCAGCAAGGAGAAGCTGGCTCTCTTGGTGCTTATCATTATTTTTGGGACTACTTTTTTTTAAATTATTTTTTAAGTTTTGGATTTCGTTCTCCTTTCAAATATAAAGGAGGATTGAGACTAAACAATTGTCTTCCTGTTATTATTTTTGTATTAAATTTGAAGATATTAGCATTTTCCTACACGTTGAATTAGGCGCAAAGATTACTGCAGACGCTGACTGCAGCCAGGAAATCAGAAGACGTCTACTTCTTGGGAGGAGAGCAATGGCAAATCTTGATAAAATAGTTAAGAGCAGAGACATCACACTGACAACAAAGGTCCGCATAGTTAAAGCAATGGTATTCCCTGTAGTAACCTATGGCTGCGAGAGCTGGACCATAAGGAAGGCTGAGCGAAGGAAGATAGATGCTTTTGAACTGTGGTGTTGGAGGAAAATTCTGAGAGTGCCTTGGACTGCAAGAAGATCAAACCAGTCCATACTCCAGGAAATAAAGCCAGACTGCTCACTTGAGGGAATGATATTAAAGGCAAAACTGAAGTACTTTGGCCACATAATGAGAAGACAGGATACCCTGGAGAAGAAGCTGATGCTAGGGAAAGTGGAAGGCAAAAGGAAGAGGGGCCGACCAAGGGCAAGATGGATGGATGGTATTCTGGAGGTGACGGACTCAACCATTGGGGAGCTGGGGATGGTGACGGCCGACAGAGGGCTCTGGCGTGGACTGGTCCATGAAGTCACGAAGAGTCGGAAACGACTGAACGAATAAACAACAAACACACGTTGAATCAGCTGATTTGAACCTTCAGCTTTCTGTTTTCACTTTCGCTTGGGAACTGTCTGTTTATCTCACTTTCGCTTGGGTAAATACATTTCGGAACCTTTTCATATCCTCGACTTTCGCTGGTTAAGCTCCTGGGGGCGCCATAATCTACTGCGTGAGACATGGAGGATTTTAAACAGATTTTTTCTGACTTCCATCAAGATTTTAAACAAATTTTTTCTGACTTCTACCAAGCTTTTATGCAAGATATTCAGGACATCGTGGAAAATATGAGATTTAAAATGTGCCATCAAGTTGGGGATGTGATGGATGAAATTGAGGAATTCAACAGCGATAGAAATGTTTCTTTTCAGAGTGAGATTGGGATTTTTATTGAGATGCTGGATGAAGATTGGATAGTGGATTTGGAGAAATTTAAGGGAGGGAGAGATCTGCAAGCCACAAGAGAAATTGACTTTCTGGTGGAATGCCATGAAAAGAAGCTGGAATTTTTGAGGGGGGCAGTCGGGCTGTTTGATTCTTTTAAGAGAAAAGCTCTGTGCACATTGTGGGGATATGTAAATGCTCTGGTTTATTTTGAAGTGGGGTAAGGGTTTAAGAATATTTATCTGGATTGCTTTTATGGTCTGGTTGATGTCCTTTGCTTTTAAAGATTTGGATTAAGATTATTAGGGTTAAAATGTGTTCATTTCGATGGTTTCAAGGATTTAAGGTTACTGTTTTGAATTGTCCTTGTTTTTTGGATTTATAAAGATTAAGATTACTGAAACTGTTGAATTCAAGTATAATAACAAACAATCTATGTGCTTTTTAACTTGATTCTTATTTTAGTAGACAGAAATGTACAGAATAGTGGTAGAAAGGGAATAATTAAATATGTGTTATCTTTTGGAGGGGAGGAAGATGTTTAGGAGGTTTATATGATTTTTTTAAAAAAAATTAATATAAGGGGGAGGAGTAACTGTATTTAGTTATGTGCCAAAGTGGAATGATTTATAGAAATAATGTGGTTTTGGTTTAATACAGAGTAAGAGATTGATTGTGGAAATTTTTCTATATTCTTGCTGTTAAAAGTCGAAAGCCACATCTTTTTGTAAATTTGAAAAAAAAATTATCTTGTGTTTTCACACCTTTTTAGTTCTTTTTTCCTTCTTTGTAGTTTTTTTTGTAGTTTTTGTTCTTCTCTTGAAACCTAATAAAATTTATTAAAAAAAAAAAGGAAACGTACTACTTACAGGGATGGTAATAGTTTATAAGAAGTCAGAAATGGGGTGGTACTAGCTAGCCAGCTTACGATCATTATATTTATTTACTGCGTTTATATGCCACTCAGTCTCTCTCCTAAAAGCAACATACAAAGAATACAATAAAAAAGGTAACATAAAAATTATATTACAAAATAGAAAACCAATAACCAGCACCACCACCACAATAAATCTTTTCTATCCATCATCACACCAAGGAAACTCATTCTCGATAACAACTATCTCCTGCAGAATGGAAACTCAACCTACCACGCATCTTCAAAAGCTTTCTGAAACAGTTTGGTGGCTTTCTGACATGCCATGGAGGTTGGTTCTGATCTGACCTCGGGTGGAGCACTGTTCCAAATGAGAGGGGCCGTTAGAAAGGGGCCGTTAGATTTTTACTGAATGCTGTTCAGTTTATATCTTGAAGGAAGCGGTGCAAACGTTTACTGCTCTGGTTATTGCAGTAACTGAAGTCCCCCCCTCCACTCCCATAATTGCAAAAAATGGAAAATGCTGCACATCCAACACTTATTGGGGAAAATAGCAGGCAAAACAAGGTTAAATAGAAAGCTCACACCTTTCACGACACATCTCATTATTCATTGCTAATAGAAGTCTGAACCATCTGTCTCTGCAAGGATTTATATGCAACATGTGTATTGCAATTTTGCAAAAAATCCTCCTCTTCGGTCAAATATTTATTTATGGCTTGCTCTGCAGTAGTGGATTTTATGCAGCTCTTTGGCACGTGCAGTGAAGCTGCTTCCTTACTTCTGAAAGCCACTTGGACAATCCAAGGCTTGCAGAGATTGCCAATGTCAGCCCAAGCCCCAGAATTACGAGCTCAGGTCATGTCTCCACTTGCTGATTATTAGCTGCCAGGAACAGCCAATAAACATGGGCTTTGCAGAAGACCTTGGACTTTGATGGTCCACTAATGTCTCCGTTCAAAGTTGCTTGAGAGGTTTAATCTTGTATTTTGGATGCTCAAAAAGCCATACTTAAACCTTGGATGGACTTAAACTGGTTTTTCTGCTGATCTGTCAGAAGAAGGCCATGTTCATGTTCACCTGAGACTTGGCTACTGGAAGAATCTGGCTGAGCTTTAAAAACGGGAAAGTTGAGGAAGCTTGTTGGATGGGAAGGATCATTCTGTGAATAGATATTTTTAGATTGGAATGTGGTAAGAGCATCAAAGCAGAGCTGTTTGGATGAACGATAGCTGGGTATGGAATCCCTCCCCTTCCCTGCCCCCTCATTTCTCTTGAAGGTGCTGTAGAAGAAAAGCTTTTTCTCAAGGAATGGACTTCATCACTGCTCCCTTTCTAAGGCCTGGTTAATTGTTTTCCAGGCATTGTCATGAATGGGATGATATTCAGTCACGGGGCTTTGCTGACAGCATAAACCATCCGAGGCCCATATTCCATTTGTGAGCATCAGCAGAACTAGAGATTGAAATGCTGCCTTTGCATTGATGATTTAGTCACAGAACGTGCAACATTCGCAACGAGCGGAATATGAAATTTTGAAGGACTTTTGTCTTTTGTAGTCTTTTATCTTCCATACTGCTCTGGTGACATTGTTAATTCCCATAATTTAGTAGAGGATATAATTTGCCTGGTGCTTTGTGTGTTTTAGTAATATTTTTTGCAGACAGTAACATTTTTCCCAGCTACCCAGACTATTGATGTATACTGGAGTAACACGTATTGACCAAAAATCTCTCTAGATGCTTCTAACACCCTCCTTCCCAGAATTTATTTTTATAATCTCTTTCCAAATCCATACTTGTCACAGCCTGTTTTGGCAGTCTCAAGTCTGGGATTTAATGACGATGATGCAGATATTCTGACAACAATTCACAGTAAAGCTGTAAAGTAGAATAATGTGCATTCCACCCTCTAGAGAAGGGCACAAGAGTTGCTTGGAGAAGTCAGAGGGGGCTAGAAGACATGAAAAGAATAGAAGGGATCCATGTGGTTATATAGTCATACAGTATATCCATGCCATAGAAAACAGGGCAAAAATGTGAACCAGAGTTCCTTCCTTCTAATACCTATTTCTGATATTTTAAATGTCCTCTGCTGATTCTGCCAGTAATCCAGCAAAGCAGTTGCCGAGGGATGTTCATCTGTTCATTGTCTGAGGCTTCAGCCTTCTACCCACTAATATAAGAGCAACAGTCCTTTTATTCCATAGTGACTTTGCTGCAGAAGATAAACCATCCCCACGTTGACCTCATCAACACTGCATATAGGTTTTGGGCGCAACAATACGGAAGTAGCTTTGCCACTGTTTTCTGCCAGGATGTCTTCATGTTTTCGGTTTTTGTTTTACTTCTGCAGCTTTGGGATTCCGTGGGACATTTCCCACCCAGGCAGGAATGAAGCCTGGCCTGGCCTTTTCAAGATCAGCCAAGATTGGCTAACAGCTGCTTTTATTCTAATGCCATTTGCCCTTGATGTCATAATCTCTTAACCATCTCCTGAGCCAAAAAAGCTGAGGTCTGTGTCACAGCAGTTAATTTTGGGGTTGCTCTTGTTTCTAGATGGACTTTTCTTTTCTTTTTTTAATAAACATAATTGTAAGTGACGTTAGGCAAGAACAGACTTTGGGTGTCAGTTCTGTTAGAGACCCAGTGACCCTTTGCAACTCTATACTAGGCAGATATGACCGTTAGCTCATCTGTGAAAGAAGCCACATCTGTTTGGAAGCCAAAAGGTAGCTCTGTATAACAAGGGTATTAAAAATAGATTATTGCAGCAGATGAATAGGTTTCCCCCCCTCTTTGCTGCCCACAGAATGCCAGAATGGTTTCCATTTGTGGTGTAAAAATGTTATGGTGGCGAAGAGAAGTTTTAATAGGACAAGGAAGGAATTGCTAGCCGTGCCATCTGCATCCAATCTCGGTTGGCAGGGCAGGCCTCTCAGCTGCATGTTCGACCAGTCAGCTGGAAAATTGTCAGCCTGACGTGGAAATTATATTTTAGTTTAGAGGAACATCTGTAGAACACCACTCTTTTCAAAATTCGCCGTCATTTGATGTGTGCGTAAGGCAGATGTGACACTATTTTTGCAATGTGTACGAAGTAATAATAAAAAAAGAGGGTGATCTGTCATTAGAACAAATAAGGGAATTTCCTGGAGAAGCTTCTCTTCTGCATGAAAAACGAGGAGACCAGTGACCTTTCCAGAGTAGATGTGATAGATACATGGATGAGATCCCACGATGAAACGCAACAGAAGCTTATTAACAATGAGTGCAATTGTGCGTTGCAGTTGCCTAGATGGAAAGAAGTGGCCATCTCACTGTTAAATCGGACCCCACCGAGAACAGAAGGTAATCAGTTCATCCTGGTTGGTACCTGGCTGCTACCGCCATCACGTTGCCCCTCCTCTTCCTCCCTCGCTCTGGTAAAGAGACTCCTCTTGATTCATTTTGTTTTTCTCAGACGCAGGATTGCATTTCCCATGTCAGGAACGTGCAGCCTAATGCAGCATGTGCTTTGGACTACAGTCCCCGTCGTGGTGAGGATCTGCTGGAATTGTAATTGTAATCCAAAGCAGATGAAGGGCTTTTATGCTTGATCCAGCATAAAAGGGAGGCATTTAAGGGAGGGTCCCCGTTGGGGGAGATGGGCGGTAATATAAATCTAATAAAATAAATAAATAAATTTAAGATGACACCGGACTGACGGGAGCAAGAGGGATCTGCCTCCTGGCCGAGCGACTCTGCTTGGCTGTTGGAATGGCCCTTTGGGGTGAGGGGCGTAGCGGTTTGTGCAGGTGGTCAGTTGCAAGCCTCCTTGCGGGTTATTTGACGGCGCAGCGGGGCAGGCCCCTCCCAAGTGCATAAGCGTCACTTGGGCATTTGCAGTGCTAGCCGAAATGCCTGTTTCCAGGGCAGATTTGCATGAAAGCCAGCGGCTGAGCATTTCTCCATTAGTCATGCAAGCGTTACGTAGCACGCCTTTCCTTTCCCCCCCAAGCAGGGCTGGTGTGCTTTTGTCTCGAATATTTACTCTGACATGTTGCGTTAACATGCTTACAAAAGGCGAAGGGCAAGTTGTTTGGTGTCCTGCCGAGCTGCTTGCACGTCCCTAATTCCTTGCGCCCTGCGGAGCCCGGGAGCCCCCTGCCGATGCACAATGCTGCTGGCGTGGGCGCCACTTAGTTGCCGAGGCAATGCGCAGGTGAGGGGCTGTGGAGCTGGAGCAAGGCCCTGATGCACTCTGGATGCTTGTTCCATTGTTGGGGGAAGAAGAGGTGGTTTTCCTTTTACTTGCCTGGAATACTTAGGCCTGTTTAAATAGCTTTGACTGTAATTTGCCTTTCCCTTAATATGCTCCTGCTGCATTAAGGTTTCTTCGGAGCTGACTGCAGTACTTCATTACCTCTCACCATGAAGGTGCTAAAGCCACAACACGGCCTGGATTCGGAGGGGCTGCAGCCCAGAGGCCTGTCTGTGCTTGGAAGGAACGTGGGCGAATCCCTTCGCCCTATTTCGGAAAACCGGAGCCAGCCTTGGCTCGGGCAGGGGCGGGGCTCGGAGCGCTTTCCAATTTCATCCTGAAATGCCCAGCAGTTGCCAGGGGCAGGTGTTTCTGTTGATGGGACTGTGGGCTGACCCTTCCCGTTGTCCCTGGAAGAGATGGGGCCATGCCTTAGAGAGGTTGTTGGTGCTCCTGACCAGCTGGCTTGTCATACTGAGCTGCATTGTGGCCCAAGGACCCCCCACCCCGGAAGGAAGGAGGGAAGGAGGGAGGGAGGGAGGGAGGGAGGGAGGGAAGGAAGGAGGGAGGGAGGGAGGGAGGGAGGGAGGGAAGGCAGGCAGGCAGGCAGGCAGGGAAGGGAAGGGAAGGGAAGGGAAGGGAAGGGAAGGGAAGGGAGGGAGGGAGGGAGGGAGGGAGGGAGGGAGGGAGGGAGGGAGGGAGGAAGGAAGGAAGGAAGGAAGGAAGGAAGGAAGGAAGGAAGGAGTCTACAAAGTAGAGGCCACCATTACAGCCTTCTCCTGTGGTTGTCGGCCTCAAATGCCCAAGATGCTTTCCAACAAAGTTCACCTGCGTACCCATATCTGTATCCTTATAGTTGGACTTGATGTAAACCCTTAACAATTTTCTCACCCAACCAGAGATTTCTTGGCTCTGGAGAGTCCAGGGCAGCCCCGAATAGAAAGGGAGGAGTAGGTTAACAGCGCTGCTCTTAAAGCTACTGGGCTGCCCTGGACTCTGCAGAGCCAAGAAATCTCTGGAAAGGCTAGCCAGAACCACAAGGGTCTTTTGGTCAAGCTCTAGAGCTGCTCTGTCGGTCACCACAAATCACTGGAAGGAACTCTGATGGGATGGGAGAGGGCCATCCACGCCTTGTTTCTGGTGGGTTTAAATGAAGACAGTTCTGACTCGCTGTACGCCAACGGCATGTTGGATTCAGAATGTTGATTTCCTGTGCTCATCAGTGTGGCCCTCTGAATGTTAAGTCTGAAAAGTGTAGCTCCGGCGGGATGGGAGAAAGATTAAAACAAGCACACCAGGTAGCATTCCAGTTAGAATAACCAATGGCTTCTATTGGTTTAAATCATGGGAGGTTTTTTAAACCTATCCCTACTTATTTTGTTTGTTTCTTTGCTTGAAACCATGTCTATCTGCCAACCTTTCTGAAATGTCATGATGTAATTATTTTAACAGGCAGTGTGTGTTCCTTTATTTGGGAGATATTAACCTTTGTAAACAAAAGGAACGTTAATATCCACTGGAGACTCGACTAATGGGATTTCATTTTTCTTGTTAGGCGAGAGACATGAATTCTTTTTAAAATTATTGTAAAAGAATGCAGCAGGAGAAATAATTGCCTTAAGCTAATCCATGATAGCAATTTTAAATGTGAATATCCAGATCATTTTTGTGTATGGATTGGAAAGAATAATGTGATTTTCTTGTTTGTATTTGCTTTGCCTAAACAGTGTTGAAGGATGATATAAATTCATTGAGTTCAAAACAAAGGAATGCTAATTTATGCACTGAGATTTTTTCCTCCTGTGCTGTAAAGCCTAGGATTTTTTTCCCCCTTTGGAAAAAAAACCCTGTGGCCTATTTAAGTCTAGTCATTGCTTTTCTGGATGGTTGGGAGGTGTTTTTCTAATGCATTTAGCTCAGTAAAACACTTCACTTTTCTCTCTCTTTCTCTCTCTTTCACCACTCTTCCATATTTCATTCATGCTTGTTTACAATATCATTTTATTTCTCCCCTTACCTTCAGGATTCTGAACAATGGGTGAGAGGCTGGGCCCTTTCTCTTTTCCATGGCGATGCCCTCGCCTTCTCCTTCTCCCCCCCACCCCCCCAACACTATGAAAAGTACTGAAAGGGGGTGAGAAATACTGAGCAGAGGAAATTAAAGGCATCATGTACAAAAAAAGGGGGAAAATAGCCATTAACATTAGCATATTAACAGAATGGCAAATTATAGTCAAAGCTATTTAAATAGGTCTAAGTGAGGCAAATAAAAGGAAAGCCGCCTTTTCTTCCCCCAACAATGGAACAAAAATCCCTTTCTTACCGCAAAAAAGAACTCACTGGTACAAGCAAGCATCTTTGCCTGCTTGGGGATTCAGAAGGAAGGGTGAAAGGAAGTGGGCGCCCTTCCAAAGGGGTTTCTGCTCCTCATTCCTGCGCTGGGAACAGGACTGGTGAATTCCGTCTCCCCAAGTGGCTCAGCGTGGGCTACAGGGGAAGCCTTGGGGTGCGGGACACCCTTCCTCCATCTTACTTTATCTTTCTAAAGTAAAGTAGGCCACGGCTCCTCGTATAAGCCCAAATCGGCTGGACTTGCATTTCATTTTTTTAAAGAAAACTTTATTAAAGCATTTTCAAAATACACATAAAAACTAAAAAGATTGAGACAAAGAAGCCTACAAAGAAAAAGGAACAGACCTAAAAAGGTGTGAAAAAACACAAAACAAACTACTACAAAGTGACTTCCGAATTTCTACAACTAAGATATTTATTTATTTATTTATTTTTATCCCTCCTTAATTATTTTTTATAAATAACTCAAGGCAGCGAACATACCTAATACTCATTCCTCCTCCTATTTCCCGCACAACAACCACCCTGTGAGGTGAGTTGGGCTGAGAGAGAGTGACTGGCCCAAGGTCACCCAGCCGGCTTTCATGCCTAAGGTGGGACTAGAACTCTCAGTCTCCTGGTTTGCCATTGGCTCCTTCCTAGGGCTGAGAGACAGGGACTGGCCCAAGGTCACCCAGCCGGCTTTCGTGCCTGGGGCGGGACTAGAACTCTCAGTCTCCTGGTTTGCCATTGGCTCCTTCCTAGGGCTGAGAGAGAGTGACTGGCCCAAGGTCACCCAGCCGGCTTTCATGCCTAAGGTGGGACTAGAACTCTCAGTCTCCTGGTTTGCCGTTGGCTCCTTCCTAGGGCTGAGAGAGAGTGACTGGCCCAAGGTCACCCAGCCGGCTTTTGTGCCTAAGGCGGGACTAGAACTCTCAGTCTCCTGGTTTGCCATTGGCTCCTTCCTAGGGCTAAGAGAGAGTGACTGGCTCAAGGTCACCCAGACGGCTTTCATGCCTATGGTGGGACTAGAACTCACAGTCGCCTGGTTTCTAGCCCAGCACCTTAACCACTAGTCGAAACTAAATCAATATCAATCTCTTACTCCAATTCATATTATAGTAAAAATTATTTCTATAAAGCATTTAAATTCTCATTATTACATTCCCTTCTAAATGTCGATGAAGATTCTCAGTCATCCAGGTGGAATTGTCTGTAGGTTGAGTCATGGCAACTGGATTTCTCTCTTTTGGTTGAAACGTTTCGCTGCTTGTCCAAGTAGCTTCTTCAGTCTGGGCAAATGTTGGTGAGGGGACCCCATATATGTCTTCCGGGGTGGCTGTATTGACCTTACACCTGATTGGCTTGTTAATTGGGCAATTGAGGTGTAGATAGTCTTTGGGATGTCTTACTCCTCACCAACTTTTGCCCAGACTGAAGAAGCTATGTCCGAGTTTTTGTGTGCCACCGCGGTAGCGGCGCTTTTGGGTTTTCTCACACCGTGGCAGCGCGCATGACGGCGGCGTCCTGGTGTGTCGCGTGAAAACCTGGAAGCGCTGATGGCCCACCTCTGCTGCTGAGTGCGCCAGCGGCAGCGCGCCATCAGCGCTTCCAGGTTTTCGCACAACACACCTGGGCCCCGCAGGCGACACAGTACTATGTCGCGACACACAGTTTGGAAAGCTATGCTTTAGTGCCTCAGGAAGGTAAAGCCATTAACGCTGTAAGTGAACACTCTCTCCAGCCTTTTTGTCTCCGGTGTGGCCAAAGAGGAAAATAAAAAGTAATAACAAACAGCATTCCCACGGGAAAGTGAAAGCAAATAGATCAGAACTCCAATCCACAGATTCAACGAAGAAGAGAAAGACTTATATTCCTAAAAAATCACTTTAATAAAAAAGCAATAAAAAAACAAAATTCTTTAAATCTCAATTTAACAAATTATATATAAAAAGCCGAATTTCCAAGTTAATAATTTTCAAAAATAATGAGCGTCACCAAGAGATTCTGCATTTCTTTGTTGTAGAAAGCCTCTCTTTGAAAATATTCAAACAAACAGAAAAAACCTTCGTGCTGTAGAAATGGGGTGGGCAGCTTTAAGGTCCGTTATGGCTTCAGAGCGGCTTGGGAATAAGTGGACGGCCCCACCTCCCAGCTGACCGCTTACCAGTCGATCGCAAAACGCCGTTTTGCGGTCTTCTGGCTGTGACCAGCCGTCCGGAGACACACGTGGGGTGATTCCTGGGGTTCTCCTTAATCCGGAGAACGCTTCTGGGCTCCAAGGAAGCCTGCCTGAGCCCAAGAAAAAAAGCCAGTCTGACAGGTCAGTCCGCAGACGGCGGAAGAAACCAGCTCAAGCTGCCATTGTCCCCACCGGAAGTCCTGGACTTGCATTTCAGAGTTGTGCAAACTGAGGCTCTGGAGCAGCCTCCGAAAACCCCGTGCTGTCCCCAGAGATCACCAGAAGCTGCTCCCAGACTGTAATCAATCAGACAGAAGGGAAAAATATTAAACTGGGGAGTGATCATATTAATTTTGTTTAATTTAATTTTAATTGCACGTAGAAGTAAATGAAATCAAATGTAGTGCTTGTCTTGGGCCCATCCGCCCACAACTTTGTGGAGTGCAATCCCCAGCCGGTGCCCTTGACCTTTGGAAGTTCCTGTAGGTGCTAAGTCCAGAGCAGAAAGACTCTCGGGGGCCTGGAACAACACAGGTGCCCCCTCCCTCTTCCTGGGTGTGAGGGACGCCCAGGTGCACCAAGTACCGCACAAACACCTTCCACTCCACTGGGTCTCCCTTTCCCTTTCCCTCTTTCTTCTCCCAGTTGTTTGGTGTTTAGCTCACAAGGCTCGCTGAGTTGCTGCCCTTCCAGCCCTCTCGTGAACTTAAAAGTGTAGCCCCTCCTGTTAAAACATGCTGGATGGAATTGAATACAACCCTCGATGTGAAAAGAGGATGAGTAAAAATTGGGGTTGATTGTATGTCTCAGAGAATATCTGTGTTTGATTTATGCCCTAATTTTAGAACAGAGTCTCCTTTTGTACTGCTAAAATGTCACATTAGCATCTCTCTTTTTAATATAATAGAGTTCCAGAGAAAACACATGCTTGTGTTGAGTCTGTAGCAGAGATCACCTCTATCTATCATCTGTTGACTTTTCCTTCCCATTGCAGGTAAGGCCTCCCAAAAGCAGTTGTAGGATTTTTTTTAAAAAAAATTATTTATTTAATTTTTTATCACCGCCCATCTCCCTCCACAGGAGGGACTCTGGGCGGTTTACAGTAAAATGATTTCTTAAAACAATAACCATAAAATACAAGAATAGTATATAAAATATAAATACAGCTATTAAATAGTTATAAAATAAGAGTAAAATCCAAGTGGCAGAAAGATCCAATACAGTCCATGTGTGTGGGGAGCACTCTAAGGCACCAGGCATCCCCAGGAGTAACTATTCCCTTCCCGGCCCCAAGCAAGATGGCAGAGCCAAGGTTTCAGGCTCCTCCGGAAGGTCAGGAGCGATGGGGCTAGCCTCACCTCCGGGGGCAGGATGTTCCAAAGGGCGGGGGCTACTGCAGAGAAGGCCCGCCTCCTGGACCCCGTCAAATGAAATACTCTTACAGACGGGGTCCGCAGCGCCCTCTCTGCATGATCGGGTGGGACAGGTTGATGTATTGGGGACGCAGCGGTCCCTCAGGTAACCTGGCCCCATGCCATGTAGGGCTTTAAAGGTGATAACCACCTTTCCTAGACGGGGTCTAGGAGGCGTGCCTTCTCTGCAGTAGCCCCTGCCCTTTGGAATATTCTTCCCCGGGAAATAAGATCGGCCCCCTCTCTCCTGGACTTTAGAAAAAACTTGAAGACCTGGCTATGTCATCAGGCGTGGGGAGGGGAGGGGAATAGCCAGTCTTGGGGTTGGCTGGCCCCTTAGATCTGTTTCGACCAGCCTTGTTGATCAGTGGAATAAGATCTACCACTTTTGGATCAAATTATATGATGCTGTATATGTGTGTGTGTGTGTGTGTGTATGTGTGTGTGTGTGTGTGTGTGTGTGTGTATGTATCCCTTTTCGGGGAGATGGGCGGGATATAAATTAAATTAAATTAAATTAAATTAAATTAAATTAAATTAAATTAAATTAAATTAAATTAAATTAAATTAAATTAAATAATTAAATTAAATTAAATTAAATTAAATTAAATTAAATTAAATTAAATTAAATTAAATTAAATTAAATTAAATTAAATTAAATTAAATTAAATTAAATTAAATTAAATTAAATTAAATTAAATTAAATTAAATTAAATTAAATTAAAAATAAACAAACAACCAACACCTTGAATTGGACCCGGAAGCAAACTGGCACGCAATGCAGCTCGCGCAACAAGGGTGTTATGTGTGCCGATCTAGGGGCACCACAATAGCTCGCGCAGCCGCATTCTGGACCAGCTGTAGCTTCCGGATACTCTTCAAGGGTAGCCCCATGTAGAGCGTGTTGCAGCAGTCTATATGGGAGATAACAAGGGCATGACTGACTGTTCGAAGGGCTTCCCGATCCAGGAACAGGCGTAACTGGCGTACGACACGAAGTTGTGCCAAGGCCCTCCTGGCCACGATTGCCACCCGCTCTTCGAGTTTTTGAACTACACGGAGGGCTAACTACGTATCTAACTTAAATTTTAGGCCAGTTTGTGTGCACTAGATATCTCTCGAGTTCAGTTAATGAGAAATAATAGAATTGCCAAATTGTGGGCAGCCTACTTGTCATCTGCATCTAAGTGCTCTGTTCATCCCCCTTCCACTGACCCAAATTGCATGAGTGTCTCGGCTGCATTTGCTCTGTGTTTGTTCTGAGGGGCGTGAGAGTTGCATCCACGTTCACACTGTTGGGTTTTAGGGTTAGAGTTAGAGGCCTAGTGGCCCACTGCAGCCACCGTCCAATAGACAGTTGTGTCGTGTATCATGAAAGTACATCAGTGGCTAAAAACTTACCCATTGCACAAGTGATCCTACAAGTAGCATTACACTACTAAAATTAGGAGAACTGACTGTAGTGAACTGTTCTTGGGTGCAGTTGCCAATTGTGAGTCTGTATAGCTGTGCTAGGCAGAAGTGTAATCTTGCACAAGCAACTCCAAAAAAAAAAGTTTTTGCTGAAAATACAAGAACGAGATTTCGTTGGGTTGGAGGCTGAATCCCTCAAGTACCCTGGCTCCTGGGTACTTGAGGGATTTGGAACATGGAGGGCAAAGGTTGCTGTTATGACAGGGGCACCTAAAATACATTTCAAGCTGTGAATTAAGTATTTACCATGTCATGCAGAACTGAGTTTAAAAGGACGGTGATGGGAATCCCTGCAATAACACCATATTAACCATGATGTTATTTGCCCAGAAAGTGAGCAATTCCCATAGTCTTAAAAAGAAAAATGGATGGACAGAGATGTTTCTTTAATTCAGGGATCTGTGCATTTTTGAATGTTTGTTTAGCATTTCACAATTGCAGAAAATTTGAGAAACACTGTTATCTGTTCTTGAAAATATATAGTTAAACTTAATTTTTGAATTTCTGACCAGTATAGTATAAATTTAATATAGGAAATGCTATAACTCTACAATTTATTTATTTATTTAAAACATTTATATAGCTGCCCATCCTGTACGAAACTCTGGGTGGCTCACAACCCAAAATTTTGTCAGTAAAATACTGACATTTTGGGCTGAGATTCATTAATTTGCAATTGAAGCACATTTAAAATGTTCTTAATCGCAATCAGAAACTAAAGAGAGAAGTTCTCTGGGGCGGGAACTCTTCTGTTGCCACCCGAGATGTGAATGAAAGTTCAGATGACCCACCTCCTGCTATGAAAAGTGTTCCTAATTTGAAGCACGCAGAACTAATTATGATTTACAGAAATTGATCATTTGTCTTATGTAGCAAGAAAATAGGTATTACATTTGACTAACCAATGACAGGTTTTAGTCCAGTAATTTACAACCTCTATTAACAACGTTGTAAAATGTATAATAATAACGGGTGCTCTAGATTTCTTCAACATTATTTAATGTTATATTTTCCAGGAAATGGTGTGAGAGGCATTTCCTCTGACATTTCACAATCTACTAGTCTTTTACTTTAGAAAAAGTTTCCTGATTCAGCACATTTCTTTTGCATTTTTAGTTATACTTTGATTCAGATTTGGCAACCACCTGTCTACAAGGAATCCTGCATTCCATTTTCAGGCCTCTTGAACGCCTCTACCTTTGGGGTTGCAATAGACTAAGCAATAAAATTACTTTATCAATAAAGGCTTGAAATGAGGGATGGCCACCAAAATTCTTTTAATGGAAATTAAAGTGTATATTTGGAAAATGCATCTATCTCTGCCTTGTTTGATAAATAATGTGTTTATTTGCCTGAAAGCAGGAAAGCTATGCAAAAGTTTGTGATGTGCCATGAGTATTGAGGTTTGCTGTTTTGTGTGTCTATCTAAAAAAGTTAAAGTAGTCTTTCTTCTTTTCCTTCCTTCCTTCCTTCCTTCCTTCCTTCCTTCCTTCCTTCCTTCCTTCCTTCCTTCCTCCCTCCCTCCCTCCCTCCCTCCCTCCCTCCCTCCCTCCCTCCATCCCATCCCATCCCATCCCATCCCATCCCATCCCATCCCATCCCATCCCATCCCATCCCATCCCATTCTTTCGATATTTGAGGACAATAGCTTTAACATTTGCAGCAGGGTGCTTGCTAATAGGGATTTTCACAGCCTTCAAGGTCCAGTATGCATTTGATTTCAGATAATATTTTGGAGTGATTCAAATATCTCTAGATTTCACTTGGGCCCCCAGTCTGAATCTTTGTATCTCTGCTTTACTGTAATTATATATAAAAAACAAATAGAGATTGCTTGTTTTTATGTTTAACAAAGTTGGTTAACATTTTCAAGCCTTATGAAAAATGGGAAATGATGTATTTCAGACAAAGAGGAGATTCCCCTCCCCCCAAAAAAATAGAAAAATTGTAAAAACCTATTATATTTCTTGGCTGAATTAATAGATTTGTGAGGTTTCCAAAAATAGAAAAGGATGTGTTTATATCCTTATGTTTTGTGGGCTGTTTGTGGGAAAATGGCATGTGTCAACAAGATGTCCTTTCAGAAGGATAGGTGCTGGGATTAGAAGCTCAAAAGAATGGAAAACATTTTAAGCTGTTTTTGAGACTCTTCATTTGACACCAAAATTTGAGCAAATGCGTAGGATACGGATGGAAGGATGGATGGGAAGCATCTGCAGTTTGGATGGGTCTTGGTAGGAGTTCACATTTATTTGGACATCACCCAGACCTGTTGGAATCAGCATGACTTAATTTGTCCCAACACAGTGCCCCTCCCTGGCACGTAGTGGATCTTCTTGACATACTGTGATCATCCAAGGTGTCCTTTCTCTGGCAGCATGAGAGCTTGGTTTCTTTGCGTTTACAGCACCACAAAAAGCATGCATTTTCAGTTGTATTGTTCAAATATCAATCTGGAAAGAGGTTACTGGCAAATTAATTTTCCCCAGGGCATTGTGTGTGCTGGCATAAGTGCTTCTCTGATACCATATAATTTTGTTGCTATTAAAAGTCAAAGGACCTTATTCCCATCCTTCCTGCCTTCTGGTTACGGAGGAAAGACCAACTTGGAGAAAAACCAAGAATCAGTAACATGTGGGGGTGTATAAAGCCCTCTAAGTACAGTCTATCTTTCAGTGAACCTTCTTCTGGAGAGTTTTGAAATAGGATGGATCCATCGATTACCATTTGGGTGGAATGCTTCCATTGTGAGGGCAGTGATGAGGGCAACTCATGAGACTTACATGGTTCCACTAGTAATGTGTACCATCAAAATAATTGTGCCTCTACTTTCTTCCTCAGCCATAAGAACGATGAATAATATGAGTAAAAACCATGAAAAAAAAGTTATTTCAGAAAGAGGTTGCCCCAACGTTTCTGTGGTTGCATTTCCTTGGCCGTCAGTGGTGCATCTAGAAAAAATTAGCCAAATTAGAAGTTTTACCTTTAGAATTAACAAAAATTTCAATATGTTTTAACTGCTGTTCCATTTGTTACACAGCATTTTTAGTTTTAGATTTATTCTTCAGCATTGGCCATTCAGCGGCATGAAACGTAGCAACTTCCAGAAGAGAAGTATGACACAGAACAAATATCATCTCAGAAATCTGTATGGACACCCACTCTGTTGGGTTAATTTTGTGGACATGTTATGAAACACCCCATTAGATTTGTTTTAACTTCAACAGAGTCTTGCTTGTCTTCCACCACAGTCAGCCATTGTCTTCCCAACCCACATAGTTGTAGTAAATAAGATTTTATCTTCTAAACTCAGCCAATGCATACTGTTGCTGTTGTTAGGCTTTTTTATAAAAAAAATTGCTTAGCGATTCTTTCATTGTGAGCCAGGCAGCTTGAGTCTCAAGTGAGCAAGAAAAAAGTGGGAAATAGCTTTTAATGGGATTGCAGTACAGTATTTGGATTTATTTTACATAAAATAGTGAGCTTTGTATGCTTGGAACATATGGGTTTTTTCTCAGGGCCAAACCTGCAATATGGGTTAGTGTTTCTGTTAAAGCATCTCACTCTTTTCTCTCCAGTTTCCAGACTGTCTTCCTCCCTCCCCGGGTTATTCAGTGGAAGAGATAGTATTGTCCTAAAGTGAATTTACTCATGACAATGCCTGCCAGTTCATCTCTGATGCTTTGGAAAGTGCAGGAAGTCATGGCTCCCCCAGAACGTGCCCAGTACTTTACACACCACAAGTTTCGAACCCACCCTACAATCTTAGACTATTCCAGTGTCTTCTGTGGGACTCTTTGATCTAAATGGCGCTTTCTAAATGATGGAGTAGTTTGTAGTGATAATTACTGGAATGTTGCCAAGTTCCTAATATTTAGGGCCCTGAGCAGAGCTCTGTTTTCCTTCTCCTTTCTCTCCAGCCTCCCTTTCACCTTCCCCTTGGTAATCCAGTGGTCCAAGGCAATAGGACTGGCTAACAGTTCTCCAGCCAAGACCACAGTTGTCCTGCTGAGAGGCCAGAAAGGGAAAAGCAACCGTCTCTGGCACTCCTGTCCTCTCGCACCATTTCATTCTTCTGTTTTATGTGCTAATGAATGAAAAACCAGCATGCTTTATTTTGTCAAAAGAAAAGTTATAGTAAAGCTGCTACAATGACATTCAGCAGCTGGTCTACCACACAGGTTCCCAGGACCATCATTCTCATCCAGGGCTCTTCTGAGACCACAGACATGACCTGCCAGTGTCCCTTGAAGGAAAGATAGGTGGTAATGAATCAACTGCCTAATTAGGAGCCTCCATAGATGTTGGACTATAGTTGTCTTCCCTCTGGTCAGCCTAGCCGGTGGCCCTAATGGATGGGAGTTTGAGGAGGACACCTGGTCCGAGAAGGTGGCTGAGAGCTTTAGAGGGAGGCTGAAAAAGAGCAAATATTGGTGTGCTGGATCTAAAAGACGTCCATTCCAAAGATGGAGAGATAGACTTGAGTCTATTTATCAGGTAGACCTATCTTGTGCTTAAAATCTCTCCGTTGCTAATCTCTGTTCAGAGGCCATGCTCCTGTTATAGCAGGCCTGTCATTTCTCCCCTTAGTCCATTTTTTTTAACTTGTTGTCTTCAATAAATGAAGTCTCTTGGGTCCAGCTGTTATCATTCAGGGGCTCCTTTCCTCCATCCTGGTTAACAGAATCTGAGTTTTCCAACCTTAGTTTCCACTTAATGGTTATTTCTTTGGCTTCTGTAGTTTCAAAACAATTTGCCCTTTGATCATTGTCATGCTTAAAATCATGTTATGCATCTCTTCATCTAGAGAGACTTTTCAGGATCTCTGATAACGGACTTCTCAGGAATCAGATTAAAGTAATCTCTTATCAGAGTAGGATAGAATTTGCCCACAGAGATGTTTTATTGTCACCATAGCTCTTAAGGTAAGTTAAAGTTATTTCAATTTTTACTTACCTTGGGAATGACAAACAGGACAAATAACTGGCATCATTCCTTTGAGTTAGCAGTTCAGTATAAAAATGAAGCTGTTTCTGAAATTCATCAAATTTTAGTTTGAGGAACATTGAATTAGATACTGGAGTGTTTAAAGCTGACAAGCCAGAAGTAAATTTCATTCAGCTCTAGTTTGTTATAATAATGCAAAACTCAATTTTTGAATGCCATCTTGGTAACTTTTCACTGCCAGATTAGTTAACGTGCGTCGAGGTCATGACAGTTATTTGATGTCTAGTTGGGCCATAAACTCTCAGGAATTATTATTGCAGGATGTTCTCTTTTAATCCAGCAATGATTTTCTCTTCAAGGACAAATCATTCCAGGCAATTTCCAGGGGACCAGACAACTGGGTTGCAGTTATGTAAATCAGCACAGTTTCTGGACCCCATCACCAATTTTTGTGCCATTATCAAGCTGAAAAATGTGCAGTATGTGGTATTATCCAATACATTAATGCTGAACTCCTCGCTTCAGGACTCATCTGGGTAGCAGTTTTAGACCTGGGTGGGTGCTGATCCAGATGGCAAGGGAATCTTGTCTGGAAAAAAAAAGAAACCGCAGGTCAATGTTATGTGGAATTCTGCAGAAGGATTGCTTCTTGGTGCCTGACTGATCTTTATGTGGCTCCATCTCCAGGCTGCCTTTCAGTCTAACAGGAATCAAGTGTTGGCTCACATGGTTCGGAACTTGAGCCTTTGTTGTGGGGCTTAAAATCACCCTTAAACTAGACAATATCGAACAATATCGAACAAGAAGCAGCTCTACGTCCTGACTGAAAATTAATAGATCTTCCCACGATTGATTGATTATGTGCCATCAAATTGTTTTCGACTCCTAGAGACCACAGAGGTCTCTCCTCTGTTTTCTCCTGGATGATCTGTCCCAACCTGGCCTTTCAGGTCTCCCAGCAGTGCCCCATTGCCCCTGTAAGTGAGTCCCTCCACCCTGCTGCTGGCCGTTCGCTGCTTCTCTTTCCTTCCCATTATGGCTTGCTTTAGTTTGCTCTTTTGATTTGCCTGTTATGTCCAATGGGATCCAAGTGGCAGCCACTGTCATGTGCTCTTACAATATATAACGCCAGGTAAAGGTGAAGAAATCACGAACGGTGCCTCCTCGTTGCTTCTCTGAGCAATCAATTTTTCCGCCTGTCTGGAGGCCTGTCCATTAAACATGGAACACTCTTGCATCAGGAGATGTAGAATAGGTGTCAGCCCAGGGACAGAGAACTGAAGACATAACTTGGAGAGGGAACTCTCTGGATCTTCATTTAAATGCCTTGCATGGAGCATGTGTTTGGTATGAGTTGCCATCTCGTGGGGACAAAACCTAACTGGGGAGATAAGACTAAAGACAGTTAGTAATTGGTCCTTCTTTGAGAAGGGGCCACCAAAGTGCTGCTGGGATATTGCTGACACTTGCTCATTAACAGAAGCTTCAGTGTGCAGTGAAAAGGGAGGCAAATGGTGTGCTAATTAATCTCATGTGAGGCTAAAAGTCTTGGAGTTGCTGGCACAGGGGAGGGGCGAGCATGCGAAAGCGTCTGAGGGAGCTCAGGTCCTGTTAGAATGACTAGAACGTTGTGGCAAACAAATGCTGGGGATATCAGGAGTTTTATCTTGAAAACATCCTTCAAACCCAGGTTTTATTGGGAGGGCCCCCTGTTAATCAGAAAGGAGCTCTGGCTACTTGAAACAGTTGGAAGTCCTTAGAAAATAGCAGCAATTATATTCTATTATTGAAATCTTTGTGCCAAAACTCCTTCTGGACTCACCACAGCTTACAACAACAACATGCAGGATAAAATGTTCAGGTAGGAAATGAACCTCCGATCCCATCTACATAATGAACAGAAGCAACAGTTCAATAAACAACACAGTACCTAGCAAAAACAGTTACTAATTGAGGGGTGGGGGATCATTCTTAAAAAGGCTCTCTGAAAGGGTTTGGCTTCCACCAACTCCCTGAAGGCCAATATGGAGGGAGCTTGCAGAGCTTCCGGGCAGTGGTCGGGGGGGGGGGGGGAAGGCATGATGGAAAAGCAGTCTTCCTGGCTTCAGCCCCCTCACCTCACGGAACCGGATCACCACCAGCAGCCCCTCCCAGTAAGTTCTCCTTGGATGGGTTGACAGAGCATAGAGCAGGTTGTCCTGCAGGGACTTAGCATCAGGCCCTATAGCCATCTAATGTCAACACTAAGAAACCTCATGGTAACCAGTGCAGGATCCTCAGAATAGATGTAACATGCTCATAGCAACTTAGCCAATCAAAGAAGGCCACTGCATTTTGAATCATCTACACTTTCCAGATGGTTTTCATGTAAAGTGCATTGCAGAAGTCCAGCCAAGTAGTGATAACAGCATGAGTCACTATAACCAAGTCCTCCCTCTCTAGGAAAGGATGTAACTGGTTGGGCAAAGACTCTCTTGGTCTTAACCTCCACCTCCCATCCAGCAGTAGCCTTGAATCCAGGAGGACCAACAAAGAACAGGTATAACTACAACAACAACAACAAGAAGTAAACCACGAGAGATGGTAGCAGCTGGATGGGAGTACTTTTGTGCTGAATTTAGGGAGGAAAGATGGAGGTAGCCTAGCCTAGGCTACCTGCACTGCTGATCCATCTCTCTTCCTTGGCTACTGAGTTCCAACATCCCATCTTGGCTGTAACTCCACTGGGAGCCGCAGTGGGCTCAGCTCTTCTTCTGAGCCACTGGACTCGCCTGGTGCGCGTTCAGCCTCCCAAGGTTGGTTTTTCAGCTTCCTCGTTCTGGAGGGCTGTTGAGGAGCACACAAGGCAGGCAGGACGTGGCCCTCTCCAGGAGCCGGCCGGGGAAACGGAGCGGGCAGGTGCATTTCCTCATTCTCATGCTGGGAGTATGCCTTAAATTAGTCAGAGATATTTTTTGAAATGGGGTTTTAAATGCCAAGCGCAAAGGAGAGAGATTTGATATTAATATTAATGAGGCTTAAAAAGATATTTAGTGAAATATTTGTGTAATTCAATTTTGTTCGTAATCAAGCCTGGTGATGGAGCTGAGAAATCTGAGAGAGGAGTTGTCTGATTTACTCTTCCATGGGTATTGTTTTACATGCATGGATGAATCAATTAATCTTGATTATTTTATTTTATTTTATTATTCTGCTGGATTCAGTGCGGATTCCGTATTCTGAGAACTGAAGCTACCGTAGCTTGAAGAATAGCTGTGTCTCTGTGGGGCTTAAGCCAGGCAGCTCCTTGGTTTCCTCTGGCACCAGCCTCCTGTCACCCCACCCTGTTTCCAGCCGGCAGGTCTTCTATTAAATCCACCTTCTTCTGGACTGGGTTTTATTGGGTCCTGTGAAATATTTCAGAAAAAAAAAAGTAGATGAGACCAACATTTTGTTTTCAAAATCCACCCACTTATTTCATGAGACAGAGATGGGAAAGGAGATCCTTCCATCAGCTCTGCTAACACAGACAGACGCCTCCAAGAGATCCTGCCCTCCACGGTTTCTTTTCTAGCTGGTTACGATAGGGACGATTATTTAATTTGAAGAATTAGCATCTGACTTGGCATTCTTCCCCCCCCCCATCATTTTCTGTCTTTGTGTTGCGCTTTGTAGACCACAAGTCTGCAAGCAGAAACTATGTCACTTTTATTGATTGAATGTAAGCTATTTGGAGTTCTTCCAGCAGCATTTAATTACAAAGAAATAAAGTAATAAATAATACGCTGCCTTGGGAACAAGTCAACTTTGGAAAAACAGGCAATGTCTTTGGATGGAAAGCAATGGATGATGTTGTTCAAGCTGCTTCTTTTATTTCTGTCCAGCTTCTTCTTCCTATAAAATTAGGGGAAAGGATTTTGGAATAGTTCCTGGTTTTTAAATTGATATGTAAAATGTTGAAGACATTAAGATGTGTTTAGAAATACGCCCAATCAAGAAATAGATGTGTGAAAGAATAGAGAAGCTTCTTTTCCATGCCGACAAACCTTCTGTTTTTAGATCTGATGAAGATGATATAAAATTAAATAATTGAAGTAGAAATTGCTGAGAGAAAGAGTTCTTCAGATTCAGAAAATGGGACTAATTAAAAAAAATGAATATTTTGAGTCTCTTTTCCTCTTTCCCCCTTTTTCTCAACTTATTTTTGAAAATTATTTTGGGGGTATTGGTGTGCTACAAGAGAGAACAAAATCCAGAACGTATGGCTGGAAAAATGGCAGTTTTCAGGGAAATTGCATGAATATATTCATGTCTTTGCCACACAGGAAAAGTAATAACTCATGCTAATATCTTGGGGTGCTTACATTTTCGTACTTGTTAGGCCTTTAAGTCATCTTGTCCTGGCAGCATATCCTAAAAAGTAGGATAATTATATTTTTGAAAATAAATTTAGGATAGCAGTGACCAAACCAAAGAACACAGGATCCAAATATCTGCTTATGGGGCTTGTGGCTGGTGAGAAATACTGACACGATTTAGGAAGACCTACCATCTGAAAGGAAAGGGGCGTGGTGGCTCAGCGGGTAGGATGCCAGGCTTGTTGATTTGAAGATGGCAAGTTCGGAGGTTCGAATCCCTAGCCTCGCGTGACGGAGCGAGCTCCCGCACTAGCCCCAGCTCTTGCCAACCTAGCAATTCGAAAGCATGCAAATACAAGTAGATGAATAGGTACCACTTCCGTGGGATGGTAACAGCGTTCCGCGCGTCCTGCCGGCCACATGACCGTGGAAGCGTCTTCGGACAGCGCTGGCTCTTTGGCTAACAAACGGAGATGAGCACTGGCCCCTAGAGTTGGACACGGCTGCACAAATGTGCGGGGGGAACCTTTACCTTTTTTACCATCTGAAAGATGCCTCTTGACCACATTAAAGTGTGTGCCTGCCCCCCATGGTCAAGCCAGCAGAGGGAAGTGTGTGTGCGGCACTGCCCTTCTCCATGTGGTTCCTCGGGAGAGAAGGTCCTCAGGGGTTTAGTCCATCCCAGTTGGGGTTCCCCATCCTCTCGATGGTGCAGATTCCTAATTATGGTCATCAATGGAAATCCATTAGGATTGACCGGCGATGTAGATGCTCTGATGGAGAACTTCTGTGCTCCTGGCATGGCTGCTTCTCTTAGGTGGCTTTTACCAGAGCTAGGACTAAGGAAATGCATCCTTGTCCTTCTGCGTTACAGGAACCCTTCTGCTGGTGAGGAGGGGAGGGTGGCTTCTGCGCCTTGCTCAGCTGTGCACTTGCATTTCAGTGGCAGAGGGAACACTCCACAGTGAATGTGTGACATGGCAGCAGTACTAGGATTTGGGTTCATAATATTTAGTTAACACATTTTTTATCCCACTCGCCTACTTACAGTTCCTTCTGCTTTCCCTTGATGAAATGTAGTGATCTGGATTAGCCAGTGGAATCAGAAACTGTTGGCTTCTGGTTAAGAAGTGGGACAACTTGCTTACCGTAGTGATACCTGCTCTGTTAAGAAAGCTTTCCTGGCACCTCCCCGCCTGGCTAAAATGGACAGAGCTTCCCTCTGACTTTGAACGTGGCAAGGGATGCCTCCCAATTGTCCCCAGGTTATTGTGGCCTGTGTTGGAAATGTTGTAGTGTTCAGAGCATCCCAGAATGACTTCTATGGCCTTTAGAAACTATAAGTGTGTCTGGTGGGAGGCAACGTAGGTGGAGATCACTCACTCCAAGATAAAGTGTGGTCTTTTGGAGGGAAAGGAGTTGCGTTCATCTTAAAGATCCAGCTGTTTTTCTATTTGCCAGGGTGCATCGGGAAATCTAACCTGTTTCAGTGATTTCAGGCTGCTTTTGAAGATGCACTTTCCTGGTGGGCTGCTAGCCCCCTGAAGTGCTCCGGTATGCCTCAGTCAGCCAACGAAGGAAAAAGGACCAGAGTGCCCATTTAATGCTCTAGGCCAGAGCACTCTTTTCAAACCCATCCTGGCGTCAGCAAGGCATTTGCTTCCACCTACAGGAAGCAGGAGGCAAAACAAGGCCTTTCAGGGCCAGCAAAAGTTCTTGCAAATCCTCGCTGGCCTCCTAGGATGTGCTGCTGTTGGGCACCCGGCTCTCCGTTATTCTTCCCTGCCCTCGCCAAGGACAAAAACCATGCAGGCGCGAGTGAGGTGCCCACTGCATATTGGCATGCGCTTGGAATGGAACGTGGGCCTGTTTTGCTTTGCCCAGAGCCTGTTTCCCTGGAAAAAAGGCATTGCTTGGACGAAAACCAGGGAACATTTTGGAAAAATGGGGTGTGGGTGGGGCCAGTTAATGCTGATCCTTAAAATCCATCCCCCTCATCCAGCCATGTCTCTGCTCTGAGACAAGGTCTTCCTCAGCTGGCTGGTTTGTTTGTTTACTTCCAGGACTTGCATGGCCGCCTTCTCATAGAAAGATTCTAGGTGGCTCAGAGTCATCCATAAAAACAAAGATAAAAACAAAAATACGCTTCTCCCCAGGCCCTATTGCTTGCTTGCTTGCTTGTTTTATATCATTTATATAGCCACCCTTCTCACCCAAGGGACTCTGGGTGGCTTTCAAGATTACAAAACAAGCAACCCCCCCAAACATAACCCCCTTGGCGCCCGAGGATGGTTAACTCTTGAATACCCATCGTGGCAGAGTTCATCTCCACCCTGACCGAAACGCCTGAGGGAACAGCCAGGTCTTCAGTGCCTGCGAAGGTCTAACAGGGTCAGGCCCCCTGGATCTCTGAGAGGATGCTGTTCCACGGGGCAGGTGCTGCCACTGAGAAGCACGACTCCAGGGCCCAACAAAACGACACTGTTTGGCAGAAGGGACCTGGAGCGTGCCCTGTGCCACGGTAGAGGTCTTGGCTTTTCTTCCACGTGGCTTCGCTTCAGTGTTTGAAAGGTGCACTCCCATCGCGTAGAAGGGGTCGCTTAGGTGTTGGAATCCAACCCTCTGATCTGTGCAGGAATTCAGATGAAGGCCTCCCGGCAGATGGCTGCCCAGCCTCCGTTTGAACACACCTGGTGAAGAGCCGTCCGCCACTGCTCTGGGCCACTGTCCCCTGGCTGAGCGGTTCCTATTGTTAGCAAGGTTTTCCTAAGATTCAGCTGGAGTTTCCCTCCTGTATCTTAAGTACCTTATGATGGAAAGCAGGCCTTGACCTTCTGTGTGGCATCCTCTATCGTATCCAGCCTCATTCTTCACTTCTCAAGGCTAACAAAATTTCTCAAACACTGCAGAGATAATTCTATTTTCATATCTGCACATTTCCTTTTATTGGTTATTTTAAAAAAAACTTTACACTCGTATGTGTTTCCTTTTTGATCTCTTGGCTTGATATTCAAGGTGCTTTAGAATATGATGCTTGTTTTAAGAGAAAAAGTGACAATAACAGAGAAATGTCAATTTATGGCTTACGATATTGGCTTTCTCCGACTGTGGAAAGCCCTTGAGTTTCAGAATAGGCATTTTTCAAAGAACTGTGTGCTTACAGCTAATATATTTGTGCTAGAGAATGATAAAAACATTCGGGCAGAAAAATTACACAGAATTCGTCAAGGCAGTCTTACCAGATGGATTTCCTTAAGGAAGAAGTTGGCATCATCATCCCAAATCAGAATCCTTGCTCAGATGGTTGAAGCATCTCGCATTTTTGCTTTTCCAAGAAGGGCCCCCCAATATGACTGTACCCAGATGAGTGCACGGATGAATCTTCCTCAGTTTTTCTCATCAGTGCCATATGTGCAATAATCAAAATGAAATACATTCACTTACTGGCTCTTAATGTTGATCTATGAGGAGTTTTTAATCTAGCTGTAGTTGCTTTGCACATGTGAACCTCATTTGTCTTGGTGGTGGCTTTGTCCTGGGAATTTGATATTAAATCCGAGCACTGGAAGAAAGGCTCGAGTAAAACTACTTAAACTTCATTCTGGGAATCTCTGGCAGCTCTCAAACTTTGTTTTACCGTACCAAGGAGAAAGGAGAAAAACTGTTCATTCCCTTGTTAAAATTCTTGTGGAAATTGTTACCATTACAGTTTATTTGATTCTAGGAAGTTTGCGGAGTTCAGATTGCTTGGAGGCTATAACTTAATTTTTTCCTCCTTCCCATACCACCCGTTTTGCCACCGTAGCTCTGCTAGAGCCCAGCGCTCCCTGCCGATGAGGGCAGTCTCTAGTGAAAGAACTGTAGCTTCCCCAGGCAGCAAAGGTTGGAAGTCTATCAGCAACAGCCGGTTTCAAAATTTAAACCAGATGTTAAGGAGTATTTCTATGTGATCCTCTTTGAAACTAGCCTGGTTGAATTCACATCTGGTTCCCACTTGGGGAATATACTTTGGCAGCGAAAATGCTATCCTGGGGTGTAAGGGCGTGTAAGGGGTGTGTGGGGCGTGGTGGCTCAGCGGGTAGGACGCCATGCTTGTGGATCGGAAGATCGCAAGTTCGGAGGTTCGAATCCCTAGCCCCGCGTGACGGAGTGAGCTCCCGCACTCGCCCCAGCTCTTGCCAACCTAGCAATTCGAAAGCATGCAAATGCAAGTAGATGAATAGGTACCACTTCAGTGGGTAGGTAACAGCGTTCCGTGCGCGTCATGCCAGCCACATGACTGCGGAAGCGTCTTCGGACAGCGCTGGCTCTTCGGCTAAGAAATGGAGATGAGCACTGGCCCCTAGAGTCGGACACGACTGCACAAATGTTCGGGGGGAACCTTTACCTTTATGTGATCCTCTTTGAAAGTAGCCTGGTTGAATTCGCATCTGGTTCCCACTTGGGGAATATACTTTGGCAGCTAAAATGCTATCCTGGGGTTTAAGGTTGGGGGATTGAGGACCAGCCCCGCAAAAGATGCTCCATGTGCTCTTCTCTAGATCTGCCTCTTCCCCAGAGGAAAAGGGATTGTGTGCATTATAGGACACAACTAGCAGACGTGGTGGTGGGTCTGATATGGAACTAAAACTGAGCACTAAGCCCCCTAGCTTATGGGGGTACATCTTTCAAATAATGTGGGAAGGGGAATGTAGGTTGAAATTGGGGCATACCAGAAGTTTGGGGGATCGCAGTAGATACATGGAAAGTTAGGGAGAAAAATATAGGTATGTGGTCAGATCTGCACATACTTAGGAGGTTGGAACCTAAGCGTGTGAATTAAGAACCAAGGTGACCACTTTCATGTCTCTTCTCCACTCAGAGACCTCTCCACCTAGATTTTTTGAGCACGCCAGTGTTGATGTTTTTTTTTGTATGGGGTACTGAAGGTTGTCATTAGTCTGCCAATTGCTACTGCTAGGAAAAACAGATGCAAACATGCCCCTTTAGCCGAGAATCCCAGCTGTAAGAGATGGGCATGAAAGAAGAGAAGAAGTTGACTTCACCTAAGGCTTGTGATGATAGTCCAAGGGGGCCATTGGTGTATTTTTGTGGAAGACACACTTTAAAGGTAGTCTCTGGCCATAGATGGGTTAGCTCAGTGCCACCTTCATAGGTGCCCTCCTACTTCAAGTACTGGGATTGAGCTGAGAGAAATAATTGCTACTATGAAATAATTTTGCAATTACCTCTGTAATTAAGGGCAGTTCGTTAATGGAAGCGCTTGGTGAATAGTGACTGTAGGGCAGCTTCACGCAGAGCCCTTGGTCGGTGTGATGGGAGCGGGTGGGGAGTTAGTGACGCAGCTGTTATGGCAACACAATGGATGCAGAGACAGTGGACTGTTGAAGATGGAAAGCCACCGTTAGCTTCCCGCCCTACGGGAAAGGACCAAGTAAGCAGAACAAACCTCAGCAGAGGACTGCAGGAGCTGCCGCTTGTATCGTTCAGATGCAAACATTGACTGCATCCATGCATGCCGGTGCCCGGTTTGGTGGTTTTTGAAGCATGTTCCGTTTCAGGCCAAGACCTATGTGGGTGACTCGACTTCAGAAACTTCTCGTTGTTGTTAGTTGTTGGACTGTGCTGTGAAGAACCTTGCGAGGGAAGCTTTGTGTTCAGAATCAGAGGAAAACAGTAGGGGATATGTTGGAGACTCTTGACTAAACGGTAGCAGAGAAATAAAACATAGGTGCCCGTGTGCACACCCGTGGACAAAAGAGAACGAAGGCAGGCTTGGAGTCTGAACAATGTAATAAGTCAGGAAAGGAGAACCACAAATTACAGCAAATGAAACATTAACAAAGAATTTGGAATGTTGCTGTACTATTACTACTACTGTTACTGTTGGCATTTGGCCACAGGAGGTAATGGTACCAAAAAGGAAGGTTGGCACCCGTGGGGGCAGGAATCAATGTTCAAGGACTGAGTGCTGCTGAGAGAACATAATTGTAAAATTGGCTGGTTGGAAGCCATGCACAGATCCTGGTCACTATTTTTTTTTATTTATTTATACACACACACACACACACACACACACGCACACACACACTATATAGCTAATGAGTCCCCAGGTTTTTTCTCCCATTTTATGAAAGTCTTGTTTCTGATAACACCTGCAGTGTTTTTATGGTTTTGTTGTGTTGTTTTGGCAGAATGACAGCCAAGATCTTTGTAAAAACCTTATACTTACGCTTTTCCCCCCTTTTAATTTGCAGGTAAGAAATGCGGATCCTTAACACATCCTCGATTCCTCCCTCCAGCTTTCTCACCCATTGGATGACTGTAGTCAGTGAGAATTCTGCCATCTGACAGAGGATAGATCAGATTTGACAAGCTGCCGATGAGCTTTGTTAACCTCTGCTGAAGTTTAAAGCTGACATAAATGGTTGGTGACTCCAGGCATCCTAATGTTTCCTTGTGGCAGTAAGAACATCTTTTTAAGATTATGGCTTTTTAAAAACTTCTAACATTAATGTATAAAGTAGAGTCTCAAACTTTAGAAATGTGTGTTCATGAAAGTTTGCTATGCGAGTGCATTTATGGAGTGCTCAACTCCATGTTATGATCTCATATTTTACTTCACCTGCTTGAATCCTTTTGGCATCATGGTAACGTGGATGTCAGTAAGTAATTTTATATTGCTGGGTTATGGGTTTTGATCTAGCCTGGAGGTGCGAGGGGGAGGGGTAAATGTCTTAATAATTCCTTAACATTATTATATATTGGCATCAAATCTCAGTTGCAGCCTTGAACAGGATAAGCAAAAATCTGCTGTGCTTTGAGAATCCCATTTTAGAGACCTTGTGATTTTTTTTTAATTCCTCCCAGAGATGATTAACATTTACATAACTTCCATTTTATTGACACAAGCATTAATATTAAGCCATATTTAGCCATTATTTACTAGGACTTTTGATTTTCCATCGGCATGCTCTGTTGCCCGTATTTGAGACGTAGTTTCCACCATTCTGAAACTCTCCCGGTGCTGCACACCTAGCAATGCTTCATTAATGAGGAGAAACTGCAGAGCTGGAAAAAACGCCTTGGATAATTGTTGCTCTGGGCCCCAGCGTCGTAGCTCATCACATCTGGATGGGCAAATGTTGTGACAATCCTTCAGTGGCAGGGATGTGATATCACTGATCTAGTTTATTCTTCTGTTCTTTGCTGCTGGTGTTCTTGATTTGTGGGTCAGGTGAAAGAGGCGACCAAGAGGAAAATCCTAACACCAAATATTATGGTTAGGAAACCAGATGGTAAAGTGGAGCCAGTAATGAAGGCTTTGTGCCCATGAGTTCTTCTTTTCCCCCGTGGCAGCCCTGTTGGGGACGGTGTTTTTTTTTTTTAGCATGGAGCAGCTAGGAGGTGGGCACCCACAGCTGTGTGTTAAGGTGAAGGGCCAAAGCAAGAATGGCCATTACTGCCTCTGAGCAAAACGGGGGGGGGGGGGGGACCTTAATCTCTCTTCTGTGGCTTCCCTTGTCCCAAGGTCCCCCACATCTGGTGGCCTTGTCCTTGGTCCACCTCTCTGCTGGTCTCTCTAAGGGCACACAAGTTGCCCTTTTGAGATTTTTGGAAGATACCTTGGCTTTCGTTTTGATTGACTTGGTTCCCTTTTCAGTCTTCTCCTTTGCTCTGTTCATTTTGTTTGATTTAATTTGTTGAACGTTGGTTCTTATTTATTGAGATTCTTCTTAGAAAGGCCTTATATAAATAGCCACGTGGATGTTTTTGTCTTTTTGTTTTTGTCAGATTCCATAGTAGAGGGCTGAAGAATCTGTTGGAAATCTTGGAGCATCACTTAACCTCTATGTTTTCAGTCCAAAAAGTGGTAGCCGAGTATTTGTGCTGTATAGGTTAACTATCTTTCCTTACAGCTGCCATACTTTATGCACTAGATTTCTTTTTTGCTTTTATTGGATTGTGAAACAAATTGAAAGGCTGTGATTTACTGGAGCCGCTTAAATAAACTCAGGAGTGTGAAAGATTTGGGTCCCCAGTGGTTTTTGGTTTGTTCAGGAGACGGTGGGGGAGGCCGAGTGACCTTTCTCGCTGCTTCTAGTCTGTGGGTTTAGACGCCCGACTTAAATAGAATAGCAGAAGATACTTCAACCGCAGGAAGGGGTGGTGGTTGGAGAGGATTGCAGCGGCAATGGGGCAGGTCATTCTCTCCAAGTAATATTATTAAAGCATTCTTTATTTGTTTCTTTCCCCTCTGATTTTGGAATGTAAAATATGAGTATACATGTGCAACCTTTTACCCAAACAATATAGTTCTGAATAGGCACACATACATACATACATACATGCACAAACACATACACACCCACAGAGGCAGACAGGCCCACAAAAATGCAGAACACCAAATGGGAGGAGAGCTATTGATTTACTTTTCTTTCTTTATTTTGGAGATTACTCAAGAGATAGCAAGTTGCTGTTGGCATTAGAAAAGAAAGAGTGGAGAGGGTGACCCCGTTTTATCCTCCAGCCTCTAAATGAGTGATGTCTTAAGTTGGAAGAAGATTTACGGATTAGCTGCTAGGTTGAATATTTATTTATTTGTTTGTTGCGGTTGACACTTTTCTTAATTGACTGTCCCTGGTCTTTCCCTTAGCAACCATTTTGCTGGAGTCTGCCCAAGGATTCTGATCACGTCTCCAGGCTCCCTGTCAAAACAGGCTGGGTGTTATAGCGCGTTTGTCTATGAAATGAATCCACTCCTTCCTCTCCCCCCCTTCTCTCTGCTGCCCTCTTTGGACTGCCTGGGGTTCTGTCACCCTGAGGTTTAATCCTGCTCCAGGTGAGCTCTGCAGGCAGACTCTCAGGAGGGGCTGGAATGCAGATGCAGGATTGGATAGCTGTTCACAAATTCTGCATTGTTACTACTGCATGAAGGGGCAGCTTTTTTCATTCCCTTGATAAGGGCCTGGCTATGAGCGATGGAGTCATCCATGAAGAGAGAAGCCCCTGAAATCAGGTCTGTCTAGGACAGGGGTGGGCAACGTCAGGCCTGCGGGCCGTATAAGGCCCGTGGGGCTCCCGCCTAAGGCCCGCGGGGCTCCCGCCCGCAAACCCCGCCCCTTCCACGCGATTGGCTCCTGCCCGCAAACCCTGCCCCCAGTGCTTGTGATTGGCTCCCGCCCGCAAACTCCGGCCCCCGGTCCGCGGAAATCCCAGAAACCCCGCCCCCCACCCCGGTCCCCAGTTATAAATATCCAAATGGCCCTTGGTAGAAAAAAGGTTCCCCACCCCTGGTCTAGGAGGACCAGGGCAGCCACCACCTGAAGCCCAACACCACCTCAGCCCTCAGGAGGCCAGTGGTCCATCTTGTTCACGGAGGAGTCTGACTCCAGTTGATTGGCAGGCGCTGCTGCTTCCTTTCCCTGGCCAAGGCAAAGCCTGCCAGTTCGTTAAATTTGGAGAGGTTGTTGATCAACCACAAAAACCTATCCTGCTCAGAAAATGCACAACAGCAAAGAGACTTAAGGAGAATGTCCTCTGAGGTCCCACTTATGCCTTCTTTTTCCTTCCAGGCCTTCAAGACAATATGATACCTGCTAGGAAAAGTTGGGGGAAGGCGGGCTCTGGAGTAGAGGTTGGGACCCCTCCAGCCCCCTCTGTGCTTCCAGCTTCAGTGCAGCTCTTGTTGGAAACCACAAGCCTCCTTTACTTGGGAGGAGTCCTGTTCGTCAGATCAGGTGTCCAAGGTCAGCTGTAGAGCCTGTCCACCTTTGTGGACGTGCAGACACCCAGGGGCAGCAAATGTTCTCACTGCTCTGCTGGGCTGTCACGTCAGCTTTGGCATGCATCTGTGGGCAGCGGAGTGGGGGTGGGGCTTTCTCCCACCCAGAAGGAAACATCAGCGAATTCTTCTTGCATTTGGGCATTCTGGTGGGCTCTCTAAAGATCCCAAAATAAATAACAAAATGAAACAGAATTTGACCTCCCTTCCCAGCTGTTTGGCATGTGAGAGGGCGAGGTAAGTATCGTGCTTCTGTTGGTGACTTGGCCAAAACACTCTTTGCTTACAGAGTGTCAGCACATTTCCCTGGATGACCAAGAATCAAGACAACACCCAAATGGTCGAACACCAGTCTTTCTAAGAAGGAAGGAATTCTTATTTTCTTCTCTTTCTCTCTCTCTTGGCCTTCAGCTCTTTTACTTAGTACTTAGACCTCCATTGGGCAAGTTCTACTGATGCCAGCTGTCTGTGCTGAAGTTGATGTATTTATTCGATTTGTTGAATATTGTGCAATGTGCAATGCTCTTAACTCTGCTCCTGGCTGACGATGGAGCATCTCAAGATTAGACTTATTTACGTAACTTCTTTTTTTTGTTTGCTTGTTTTATGAGTGCAGTTTTGCAGCTGTAATGTGCTTTGAATACTTTCTTCTTCTTTATTTAAATGGCAAGTCACTCTCTGCTGATCTCCTCCACACTACGTCACAAGGTCTAGGGCATGGTTGCTTTATTATTTGAATTCCAGAACAGAGCTATCTATTTGTGGGGTGGGGTAGGGATCGACTGTATCATCATTTGCTTGCTTGCTTGCTTGCTTGTTTGTTTCTCTCTCTCTCTCTCTCTCTCTCTCTCTCTCTCTCTCTCTCTCTCTCTCTCTCTCTCTCTCTCTTGTGTGCAACAGAGTAGTTGAGTCCCAGGGCCTGGGAAATGCTTCTCCACACTCAACCAATAGATTTACGCTGCCTTACCCCCCCCCCCCTTGTATAGAACCCAGCACAAATCAATAGGAAGAGAGAGAATGTAGAGAGTGTTGAAATGAGTTTGATTGTCTCACTTAATATATACTCTTTAAGTCTTTCTAATGCAACAGCATGATGCTAACTTCCTTTGACATTCTAACTGTGCATTACTCACTACATCAATCGATCATAGTTCTGCCCTGCATGGAGTATTGATGGACAACTTAAATACTTCTCTCTCTCTCTTCCTCTGTCTTTCTTTTTAAGTGAAGCATGGGTAATTAAGCAATGCACTCTGCAAGTGAGGCTGGGTGTCTTTCATAAAGAACCAATAATGAATAAAAAGTGCATTAACCAAATTAAACTCTTGCATGCCTCTAGCTCTGTAATGATGGGTTTAGCTTTTATGAATTTCATTACAGGAGAGCAGTGCTCTGTTAATCAAAGGCTGCAACAGGAAGTGTCCATGGATTTAAGATGTTCCTCTAGTTGATGGTCTGTCTTTGGGAGGATATAAATATCATGGCAGCTGATAGAGAAGTAGCTCATTTTGTGCCTGGTCCTCATTTTTTAAACAAGAAGAAACCTAATAGAACGCAGTTACAAGATACTATCCCTGCAAAAGAAGACCAATGATTACATGAGTCTAAGACTGGGGCATCCCCGAAGTCCTTAAGAATCCTGCTTTTTCAGCATTTCTATGTTTTGTATCCTGCTTTCCCTAAGGCTCACGTGCAGTTTAATACATGGGCTCTAATACATAAAGAGCCCAGCTTCTGAAAGTAACAAACACAAGACCCCGTTGAGTTTGACACAGCCAGCCGAACCCAGCAAGTAGGTCAAATGTTCTGTACTTCAAGTTGGTGAAGAGTCAGAGAAGTACCACTACAATAATTTAATTTCTTGAGGTTCACTAGCAATCATTCAGTGAGGTTTCATGTTTTTAAGAGTGGGTGAGAACTCTATTACTGGGGAGTCTTTGGTGCTCTCTGAGCCTTGTTGTTTTCATGCAGACGTTTCATTGCCAGGCTAGGCAACATCTTCAGTGCGAAAAGGGAGTGGGACTTGCTGTCAGTTTATATACCCTGGCTTGTCCTGCCTGTGTTGGTGGGGGTCTTGTACTCTCCTTGGTAGTTCCTTGATTGGGCTGTTGTGTGCTGTTTGGGTGATTGACTGAGTTAATAGTTCCTTGATTAAGGTCTATTGTGTTGTTTGATTGCTCCTCTGCTGCTAATCTTGCTGTTAATCTATGCATATCTTGTTGTTGATTGCTGGCCCAGGGGTGTTCTGGTCTTCTGGCTATTCTATTGTCTCTTACTCTCTTACTCTCTTACTCTGTGTGCCCAGAAGAAATGGAGTCAGTCTTGCAGGCCATGAGCCCAAGTTCCATTGTGGACAGCAGAGAAGGATCAGAATCCTACGGGGAAGCCGTTGGAAATGAGAGTGTTTGTTTCACATGAAGTCAGACCTATGGATGGATGCTTAGTTTATAAATCAGTGTGCCTCAAGGGATATAAGTAATTTGTAGGTTAGGGATCCAACTTGTGGAGGGAAATTTAGTGGTTTAACCAGCCCAAACATCCTTTGGCATCTCTAGAACCAATCAGTGTTTCAAGTTGCACAGGGACTTGGAATGAACCTTTGCATCTTCTTTATCATCCGGCAGCTTCTGTGAGCAAAAGTTTCCCTACTGTAGCTAAAAGTTACGGCTTCCTATGTAAGAAAAATGCCCCAGCATGTCTTAGGAGCGGCCACTGGATTCCAGAGAGCTCTCCATAATTTCTGACTGCCAGATTTCTGGAACGTTGCTATCCTTCTCCATGCTCAACCGTCAGACTTAGAAAACCGTCAATTAAGGGGGAAATTGGCAGGGTTCAGCTCTGCGGAGTGAGTTGCTTTGGCCAAAGTGCCACGGTTGCAGGGGTGGACAGGAAAGCTTATTTGCTCCATGGTGAGTGCTGTTTTCTTAAAAAATGCACTGTCAAATTAGGTTTGTATTGCGTATTTCAGTTAAAGCCTTTTGATCCTTGTTTCTGCAAGATAATCCTAAATTCTTAGTTTGAGAATAGAGGGCCGTGATGGATTTAATTCCTAAAAGAAAGCAGCCACATGGAATGTAAATGTAGGAGTCTGATAAGGTAGAATTTCCTAGTTGCTATAGTAACCCATGGGTCATGAGCCTGAGAAAATAAAGTGAGTCCTGAAGCTGTGAGGATGATTATAAAATTTAACTGTCATTCTTCATTTGGAGTTGATGGCAAACATTATTTACTTAAGTTTATCTCCTGGCAGGCAAACATTCTTCTGGCTGGGATGCAGATCCCTGGATTGGGCATGTTTGACATTATGTGAACCCCATATTTATTATTCTAACCAGGCAATTTGTACATAATATTATTCTAAGCAGTGACGCCTTTTAAGAAACCAACAGCTTTATCTTGCAAATCGAATGGGGAAAGCTTTTGTGACACCTCCCCCTGCTGCATAAT
This sequence comes from Charina bottae, assembly GCA_023362775.1. Classification (NCBI taxonomy): domain Eukaryota; kingdom Metazoa; phylum Chordata; class Lepidosauria; order Squamata; family Charinaidae; genus Charina; species Charina bottae. Next base: position 1,252,050 of record JALMGJ010000066.1, read on the forward strand.
GGTGTCCTCCCCCACCAAAGAGGCCTGGGGAAGAGGGTGGTGGGTCTGCATTCACGCAGCACGTGGTTTCTTCTCATCAGATGCCAGAAGAGGAAATGTATTGGTCTGGCACTGCTTCAGTTCCCTAAAGCGACATGGTGGGCTGGGTGGGCAGCAAAGCAGAGCTCGGGGCACCTCCCTGGGTCCTGGAGGATAAGCTGTTGGGCTTCAGCAACAGTAATATTTATGTGGTTTTTAACATGGGAGGTTTCAACCCTCTCCTTGGAGCCCCTATCCCATGAATGCTGGCGAAGTCTGTAGGTTGGTCTAGTATTGGCTGCGGCGCATACTTGCCACATGTGGCGGCTGCTGATTGGAGCCCTCGAACTCCTCTGGAGTTTAGAACAGAGATAGGAAACTACTTCCTGGTGCCCACCTGGCCTGGCGTCCAGCATCTCAGTGTGACAATTTACCCCTCAAAGTAGCCAGTGGGGTTGTGTTGGCATTGACCAAGCCTGGTGTGGCAAGTCTCCTTTCCTCAGAACCAGCACTGATTCTTCCCCCCAGCAAGATTTCTCATTGGCGAGGAGTAATTCTTGCTGTTAATGCTGCTTTCCATTAGTTTATGTGGAGTAGGAAAACAAAGGGGGGGGGTAATTTTCTGCATCCTTTAGAAAAAAGAGTTAATTGGCCACCTTACAACCCTTTGGAAGACTTTTCAGGTTTTCAAAGGAAGAGGATTTGCTTTGGCGGCTTCCAAGGGCAGCCTTGGGTGGCAATGACCATCTAACCGGGCCCCCTAGGATCCAACGCTTGAGAAGGTTGGGCTGAGTAGCCAGTCCATGGTATCAGTTGAAGGGGTGTCCAGTCTCTTTCCACGCCCCTGACGAAAAGGTGAGTCAGAGCGGGCACGGACGGATTTATTTTTAAGATCCTGCAGAAAAGAGATCGGAGCCAGTAATAATTCACTCTAGAAGTATTCACACAATATGAACAGCCAGTTATTTTTGCCCATTTAAATCATCTGGCATGTTTTTCCTTCTCTATTTATAATTTAATTTTAACTTGGGTGAAATGAAAAATGGTTACATTTGCCAAGAGAAGTGCAGTTAAACTCGCTAATATGAAATTCTCATTTACAATCAGAAGGGAATTATGATGGGTTTTTTTGCAACAGATTATTCCTAAACAAGGGGTGTGGTGGCTCAGCGGGTAAGACGCCAGGCTTGTTGATCGGAAGATTGCAAGTTCGGAGGTTCGAATCCCTAGCCCTCAGTGCGGAGTGAGCTCCTGCACTCGCCCCAGCTCTTGCCAACCTAGCAGTTCGAAAGCATGCAAATGCAAGTAGATGAATAGCTACCACTTCGGTGGGAAGGTAACAGCATTCTGCCCGCGTCATGCCGGCCACGTGACCACAGAAGCGTCTTCGGACAGCGCTGGCTCTTCGGCTAAGAAACTGAGATGAGCACCGCCCCTAGAGTCGGACACGACTGTGCAGGGGAAAACCTTTACCTTTACTATATATATAAATGACTTTATGAGCTCTTTTCCAGAGTCTTTTCCACAGACTCTAGGCAAATTCACTGCCCTTTGAAATGATGAAAAGATGGGAGCATAATATGAATAGAATATATTGTAGTTTATTAGAAGTAAATAAGGCTTTTATTTGTTATACTAATTGGTCTTTATTGAAGATATGAAAATATGTAGTAATGAACATTCAACATTTAACTACTACTTCAAGGAGTGGAAGCCAAAGATGGATTATTGGGAGACAGTAAGATGAAGGTTAGAAGATTGGATTAAAGAAATCAAAAGGCATATGACAAAGAAAAGTTCCTGTATACTGTATGAAGGACTAACATTTAAAATCAATTGTTGTACTTTAAGTTCAAAGATAGATTGGAGGACATCTATTTTCTATATTTTCTTTGCTTATTATTTCTTGACTTCACTTTTTCTTTATCTTTTTCTTATTTTGTATTTCTGTTTCTATTTCTTTTTTCTACTTTAAATTTTATTATGTATTGTAAAACTTAATAAAAATTTAATAAAAAAAAAAAAAAAAGATGGGAGCTAACCTGAAGGGGCGTGGTGGCTCAGCGGGTAAGATGCCAGGCTTGTCGATCGGAAGATCGCAAGTTCGGAGGTTCGAATCCCTAGCCCTGCGTGCGAAGTGAGCTCCCGCACTAGCTCCAGCTCTTGCCAACCTAGCAGTTCGAAAGCATGCAAATGCAAGTAGATGAATAGGTACCACTTCGGTGGGATGGTAACAGCGTTCCGCGTGCGTCATGCCAGCCACATGACCGCGGAAGCATCTTCGGACAACGCTGGCTCTTCGGCTAACAAACGGAGATGAGCACCGGCCCCTAGAGTCGGACACGACTGCACAAGTGTGCGGGGGGTACCTTTTCCTTTATTCCTAAACATGTATCTTTTTTTTGTCTGTAAGTGTTTAAATATTAAGCCAAATGTTATTTCATTCCTGGGTTGGTATTACATTTCCCAACCAAAGCAAGGACGGTTCCATTTCCATATGAATGAAGAGTTGTTGTTGTTGTTTAGATGTGCTACGGCCTGCCACTCCAAAAGACTCAAGCCAAATAGTTTGGTCAGCCTCTCCGTGGTCTTTCTCGCCTCTACCAGTGGGACTGATGAGGAAGTTGGTAGAGTTTTTCTGAGGTTGTCTTGTATGAGGGTCCTGCTCCATGAGACAGACCAGCAAGAGCAATGCAGTGTGCAAAACCATGCAGGATTTATGATACTGAATTGATAATAGTGCTGAAGCAAGAAGCGCAGACAGGTGCTTTGAAACCAGTGTGTTCTTTGCGTTAAACAAAAACAGAGATGACATCTCAAAACTTCACTGTTTGTGATGCTTTATCCTACTGCATTCTAGAGATTTAACAGTTCAGGGATACCACGTCCCCCAGTTTTGTCTTTTCCGCTGGGGTCTTTCAAAATATATAGCG
>JALMGJ010000066.1:1260000-1267500 GCA_023362775.1 Charina bottae
AACAGGTGCTTTGATTTTGATCCTCTTTTTAGTCCCATCTTCATCCTCCAAGTGCTGGCCATGGGTGGTGCAGGCACCTCCCCAGCATCAGCCTTCCATCAGTTCATCCAGCCCAGAGATGTGAAACGGATAACTATGAAAATAGCCAGTTTGGTCCCCACGTACTATAAGGACCCTTGGTTTGGGTCCTTGCAGGGAGAGGGACCTGTGAGATGAGCTGTCACCCAATGGACAGCCGAACTCTGTGGTGAACCATTCATATCCCCACCTACCTTTCCCAGTGGTGAGGTTTTTGACTCTTTGTGCCACTTCCAGTTTGCAGCCTTAAGCACCAGGAATTGCTGCATTAAAATGGATGTATGACAACACGAACCAAATCCATAGATGTCCATCCAGAGGAAGATGACCAGAGTGGTGGAATGGCAGAAATCCAAATCCTAGAAGGAATGAGACCGGGATAGGTTGAGCCTGGAGAAGAGAAGACTAAGAACAGTCAGGATCCGTACGTCCAGAGGTCTTGTTTTGCAGCTGTGTGAAAGACAGAGGAAGCTCGTGTTCCTTGGGCTACAGAAGGCAGGACAAAAACTCACGAAAGAAAGTGCCAGGGAGCCAGATTTTGGCCTAACATTACCAGAAACAGTTTGACGGTGAGGAACCAACTGGCTCAAGTGGAGGTTTGCTTCCCTTCCTGTCGGGGTGTCTGGACAGCCATCTGCCAGGGACGTGGTGGCAGTCTCTTGCCGGGAGCAGGGGTTCCACTCAGGACGGCTGGTGGTCCTTCTCCTGTGATAGAGGTTGGCATGGATTTTTCATTAGCGTGACATTCTGCAAAGGAATTATTAGTCTATGCAGCAGCAGTAAGAACAAGATCCTAAATGCTTAATAATACCCCTGCAGGATGGATTGGTGGAGTAGAAATATGACAACGAATAAGATAACGGGCCACGGTCTTGCAGTCAAGGGCAGATACTAAGATACACTAGTACAGAGAGCCTAACTGGGCATGCCCCAAATGTGTCTTTCCCATGCCATCCTGTGATTTGAGGAATTGGCTTCAGGGGGATTCCTTTTCAGCAGACTGAGACACCCCAGTTGCCCCTATTTCTATCTCGGCATGCTTTGCCCGTGCATGGTGCTGTGATGTGCTTAGAACAGGGGTCTGAAACTCCAGCTGCCGTATGAGTGCTGCCCAGGAATTAGCCTGAGAGCTGCAATATTGACACAGAAATCTAATGAGTGAAAAATGATGAAACTGAAGAAAATCAGGATATGTCAATAAATACACATTTATTAAATAAAAATCTTGGTTGGGAAGCAGAGTTGCTGAGCAGCCATTTCACTTTGGCCGCTTCACTGGCAGTGTTTTTCATTAGCCAGAACACCAATGTTTGGCCTTATTCCTGGGTTGTTGTGTAACATTGGTTTCAAGATCATGTGTAGGAGGATATAATCTACAGTAGGAGAACCATCCCATTAAGAGCTGCTGTTCTTGCTAAGTCCTGACTTTTTCTGCTGCTCCTTCTTGCTCATTGCCTAGCAGAGAGGTTGCAGGGTGGTCTGGCCAAGCCCGGACGTCCCCCCCGCTTCCCCTGGGCAGCCTCAGCCTTCTTAGTTCTTCCTAGCAATTTGTACTCACAGCTAATCCGCCAAACAACTCTATCAGAGCTCTGGTTAGTAATATAGGTGAGAAGGAAAGTTAAGGTTAAAACAGAAGTACAGTATTCTCACAAGTGCTCTACTTTCAGTTGAGAAACTTAGATACACGTAATGTAACGGGTCAATGGCCTGGACCGTTTTCTTGTCCACTTTTAGTGCAAAGGGGAGGAGGCCCCTCTCTTGTGAAGGTGGCGCAGTCTGTACCTGTCCTTGGTTTTGGCAACCACTGCTAGACTTTTATCAAGGTGAGAACAGCCCCTCCTGGTCTGTCTTCCCTAGCCTGTCTCACCTGCCCCTTTCCCTTGCCTAGAGAGCTGGATGCTGCCTCAGAAGCAGGGCCCACAGTGGAGGCCGGGGGGGGGGGGGTGCTTGGAGCAAAGCCTGTCCCCACTGAGGTGCCATCCTGATCCTTGCTGGAGCGCTACTTTGGCCCTCAGCAGCATGGCTCGCTGGTCAGTGTTTTCAGCACCCACAAATCGCTTTCTTTTCTGTTTTCTTTTACTTTTTCCCTTTCTTGCACTTTTAGCTTTCTCTTTGATTTCTTTCTTTTTTTCTTTCTGACTTTATATTAGTTTGTATTAGTTTTTATCTTCTTTTTTAAAACTTTTAATAACATTATTTTTTTAAAAAAAGTGTGTGAAACCTTCCATACTTCTCAAACTTCTTCCAAGCTCCAGTTTTTGTACCTGAAGAAACTGGGCATAGCATCCAACTAGAACTGCAAATAGGTTCAGTCCGTCGATAATAATTTGCAAGCTCCTGTTCCACAATGCCCGTCTACTGATCTGCCTCATCATGCAAGACACTGTTTCTGCAACTGTATTACAGGAAAGACCAGCTGGCATTTCCTGTCATTTTATTGAAAGCGAGCTTGTCCTGATTCATTGTTCCATCTGAAAGTTGATTATATTAAGTGGCTGCTGGCAGTTTGCAGATGTAGAGAGTGGCCACTTTAATTCTGTACATTGCGTAGCATCTTCTTCTCGTTTCCAAGGTCTTGCCTTCATATTGGGTATCCTTGGCTGATCTCATTATCTGCAGTAACTCTTTCCACTTGCTGTGTACTATGTCAACATGTGCAGCTGTTCCTCAAGGTGCTTGACTTCTGCGGCTGGCCGTTTAATGGGTACCGCGTAATCCTGTTTCTACACTGGAAGGTGGTAAAAAGTAGCAGGTCCAGAAAACCTTACAGTTCATGAATCTGTTTTAATAATGCACCCTAAAGTAAGACCTCATTCATCACTGCTCTAAAAGCTATTTATGGCTACTCAGAGGACCAGAGATAATCACCCCAAACCTAACTGAGAAAGGAAAAAAGTCCTTCCTGCATCTTCACGATTAATCCCATTTTTGATCATTCAAGATTTGGCTGTCTTACATAGAGAAAAACTGCTGTCAGATTTTAAGTATGTTTAATAAATAAAGGTTGGGCTTTGCATTGCTGATATCCTAGAAGGGCAGGTGCAGTGTGTTTGTGTATGAAGACAAAAGAGATAGATGCTTGTTTACATCTGTCAAAGGTCCACCAGTCTGTCTAGATCAAATTCTAGATCTCACAGGGTTTTTTCCTGTAAAAACTGCTAATTACAGTAACCTGGAAAAGGAATTCAAAGGCACTTTAGTGCTAATTTAGTTTGTGGTAGTAGAACTGTGTCATTGGAAAAACGGGTCATTCGGGGGGTCCACGGTAGAAGTCTCTGCTTTTCATTTGAGTTCAAGAGTTTGCATGTTTGTTTATTTAATTCGACTTAGATGGCCCCCGCCTCTAATCACCTTTGGGTGGCTCATAACTTAAGAGTTGTGTGGACTCATCAGTTGACTGTTCCTACACAACAGAAAGAAGGTGCTACTCTAATTCTGGACCAGAAGCCTCACCTTGCTGGAGCGTTAGCTATCCTTGAGCTTTTCTTTCACACTTCAGTTCCCAGAGACCCAGAACCATGTGATGGGGGGCAGATCAGGGGACAGCAGGCAAAATGGGAGGCCTTCCTGGAACTTCAAGAGCTTCAGCTTTTGTGTCCAAGGTTATAGGTGGCCCACCTGTCACATACAAAGATACAAGGGATGGGGTAGAGAACTCCCTGCAGCTTTCACGCATCCCAAGCAAGTGTGTACAGCAGAGCTTTCCAAACTGTGTGTCGCAAAAACTTTGGAAAGCCCTGGTGTACAGACTCAAAAAAGATTATTAATAATTCAGAATACGTTGTGTGCCAAATGGGCCTGTATTTGGACGTTATGCCCTTAGGTAAGGATTACGGAGGAAGGGCTGGTATGCAGTGAAAATAGGGGAGGGGGAGTCTGTATTGCAGAGAGAGGCTAGATAAAAGGAGGAGTGCCCTCCGGTGCAGTTTCACCTTTACTTCTCCTAGCTGGTCTGTTTCTGTAATGTTGAATATGTACATAACGGTCATGCTGGAGTCCCACTTCTGATGCACGTGAGACCCTGCTAGCCCAGAATCCTGTTTCTGCAGACCAAGCGGTGCCTGGAGAAGCCCATAAGCAGGACACGTGACCGATGCAACTTTCCTGTCACTGGTAGGTTGAGGCACATCAACACATCATAACATTAAAGAAAGTCACCTTGGCTCTCTTCCAGTCGTGTGTCAGTCCCCCTTTTAAAGCTGTCCAAGTGGCTGGTCATCGTGGCAGAGTAGCAAGCCATGCCGTTGTGAGAAGATGTCTTTCCTTTCCCCTGTCACATTTGGCTTCCTGGGATGACCCCTCTGGGTTCTGGCATGATCAGCAGAGGAACCAAATCTCTCCCCCCCCCCAGTTCCTCTGAATCATGCATAAATTTAGATGCTTCTGTCAGTATGTCATAGCCTGGGGCTTTGTAATGGAGCTCTTCACCCCGTTAATGGTGGGTGTCCTGTTTTCTGAATTTTCCAGTTCTGCGATACCCTTTTGAAGGTGTAGCAACCGGAAAGGTTTGTAGTAGTGTGACCGTGGCCATGGAGCTGATTTCTCTCCCCCCCCCGCCCCCTTTGCTGCCAAACAGCACTGCTGAGGGACGGCATGCCTTTGCCTATGATCAATAGATCCCCTAATCCCTGTTGCCTTGCCAATCTCTTGTTTAATAAGTATTGAAGATATTTTAAGCAAGCACACACTACAGATGAAATGTCAAATGGATTGAGAGAGAATGTCTCTGCAACTCTACAATAGCCATTCGTTAACCTCTAAGGGGGAGAATTGAAGCACACTTTTGACACATTATATAATCACCGCATGCAGTAAGGTTTTTTTTTTAATAAAAAAAAACAGTTTTTATATTTCTTTTCTCTTTTCTTCATTTTAAAGTTATGAGTCAGAAAGCCTGAAATTAAATACAGTTAATGCAGATAAGTAATCTTCTTCCACTTTTGTTCATGAAATGGATAACTGCCTGTGTTTTAAATGCTGTATAGTTGGGAGAAGGCAGAATAAATTGAAAATTGCCTCTAACAAGCTCAGTGCGGATTTTTTTTATGGCTTTCAGGTGGATAAAAACAAGTAATATTGAACTTTAAATAGAGGTGTTTCCATTATCTTTTGATGGAGAGTTCTTCTGTTTAGCTCTTTGCAAAACGAGCCACTTTTGCTTCTCTCTAAAATAAATTCAAAGGCAACCATCCCCCCCAAATAAAGCAAAGCATCTCCCAGCCACCTCGTCCATTGTGGAAGCCATGATGAATGTTTTGTGTTGGAGGCCCAGTCTTAGTTTAGAACGGAGTATACACCAAGCACAATAAAAACTTCAAGAGACACTTGGTGAGGTCTGGAGAGTGCGTCAGTAAACGTGTGTGCAGGAGGAGAAAATGCTTCAAAGCTGCTAGGTGCACCACCCTTTTCAAAGAATGGTAGGACAAGATCTTCCCCCAGAGGCTTAGACTCTGTTAAGGAGATACTGGGAAGGATGGTTGAGGGAAACAGAAGGAGAAGATCAGATTTGTTGCAGAAGCCCAAAGAAGCGTAAAGCGGAACAGTGAATGTCCAGAGCATAAATAAATCAAAAGCTGCCCAGAGCCATCGAGAGTCGGGCAGCATACAAGTTTAATTAATAATAGTAATAATTAGAATAGAACAGAACAGAACAGAACAGCAGAAGACAAAGACTTGGAGAAGATCATAAAGTATCAAGATCTGAAAGCCGAAGTTGAAAGATTATGGCATAAACCGGCAGTGGTGGTCCCAGTGGTTATCGGCACACTGGGTGCCATACCCAAAAGCCTTGGACGGCACTTAGAAAATTTGTACATTTACAAAATGTCCATCTGTCAATTACAAAAGGCCACCCTGCTTGGATCTTCATTCATTCATTCATTCATTCATTCATTCATTCATTCATTCATTCATTATATTATATCACCACCCATCTCCCCCAAAAGGGGGACTCTTTTATACTCATATACTACGCTGATGCATTACGACATCCTAGGTTCTTGGGGAGAACTCGATGCAAATGAAGGCCAACACCAGCTAAAGGACTGGCAGCTGTGATTTCACATTGTTGTGTATACAGTAATAATAACAAGAATAAGTCAGAGGGTGTAAATAGCCCACAGCTAGTGAGTGGATCAATGACCATACTTGGAACCACTTTTTAGGAGAAACATCGGGACAGTAGAACCAATTTGCTAGGGCAGCTTCCCCACGCCAGATCCTGGGTTGGACTGTAACTCCCATCTATGGGGTTAGTCTTCAAGCAGAGATGGGATAGCCCATCTCTTTGGGGGGGCGGGGCACTCTCTTCTGCATTTCCTGCATCAAGAAGGAAATTGGATTGGACTAGAACGCCTGCAAGGCCTGGTCTAGCTCTGTGGTTCTGCGAATTGAGCAGCATTTCTAGACAGATGGTGCTATTAGTAGGACTGCGTAGTAATGAGGGGACCTTAAGTCTGGATGCACGGACATGAGCTCCCCTTGTTCCCCCTTCTCTTCCAATTTTTTTATTTTACTAGTTTGTAGAGGGAGGTTAACCAGCAGTGCAAGACGGGTTCTGTGAGATAAAACTCACAGTTTCATTATATCCGCCACCTTTGTTTGTGGACTAGGTGACCCTGGGTAGATTTTTCTTCTAAGTAAGAAAACGCTCAGCAGCCAAAGGAATGAAATTGGGATGATTGAAGCTAATTGCTAGGTTTCCACTGACCCTCCCTTGAACCCTTTCAGAGTCCAGTAGAGAGACTGCTTCTGCCGGAACCCTCCTCCGTTCAGTCTGCAGGAGCCTGAGAAGAAGACGTGATGGGTATTAACTGGCCAGATGTATTGTGGAGGGGACATTATATATGAATCACTGTTACTTTTATTTCTTTATTAATCCACAAGTATTCACAAAGAGTTCACAGCCAAGAAGTAAATCTTGCTTCTCTCCTCCAGCTGTTTTGTTCCTCTGGGCAACAAACCTCCCTGGGTGATCACGGTCAAGGATGCTCTGAAAAGGGAGAAATGTCACACTGGGCACTACCCTCTAAAAGCTCCTGTTTTAAGATTCACTGCCATAGACTTGAGGATGCATCTTAGCAAGTAAACATGGGAACCAGACAGTTATTAAGCCCTAGGGCTGCGCAACAATCCAAAGGGATGCCAAGCAGATGGGCACAAGCTGCGCATCCCTTCTTTGCTCGTGCCAACCTGCTTCACAAAATACTCCTTCAGATGCTTTGCACAGATGGCTGTGAAACAGACCCATGGCCTATTCTACTTTCTGTCTTTCTCTTTGTATTTAAAAATAGGCGAATAACACTTGCTTACGAGGATGGCATCTACATTAGTGTGTGACGAGAGCGAGGCCCACGTCATGGAGTTTTGCCATCTTGGAGCTCTGGCTTCCACATTCCTCTAGAAGGAGCGTCAGACTTATAC
>JALMGJ010000066.1:1272500-1387500 GCA_023362775.1 Charina bottae
TTCTGGTGGCCAAGGGCTACTGAGAACCCTCCCAGGACTGCACATCCCCCCCACTCATCAGGGCAAAGAGGAGACCAGTCTGGTCTCTTCCAACAACTGGAGCCAGCCTCTCTTAAATTAGATCCACCTGGCCCATCCAACAGGGCTTCTATCATCCCCACCCCCCAAAATAATAATTACTCGCTCCCCATCATTCATGGTAGCTATTTGATTTTAATCCTTTGGACAGGGACCGTCTGACCGTTCCATATCTGAATGGTGCTTGGGAAATGCTGGTCATTTTCTGAAGTTGAATAATTATGAATATAGGAGAGAAGACTTGATGGAAAAGAGATACCAAAATTGGTATCTTGTACCCTGTCTTGTGGTGAAAGAGGATTAATTTTATGTGGGTTTTATAGAATTTACATCCTGCCTTTCCACTTAAATTATGCCCAGGATGGTTAACAGAACAGCACCAAAAGCTACAAAAACCACAATAAGCGAAACACACAAGAAACATCAAGAGGCAGTGCCCTTCATATAGGAACCTTCTATTAATTTCCTCTGATGAGGCTCCTGTGTTCCTTTGACAGACCATGTTGTACCTTAATTGTATTTCCCCCCCCAGTGCTTTGGATGGCACGGTTTAATCATTTTTAAAGCAGATATAATGAAGTATTGACAGAAAAGAAGATTTCCTAAAGAAAAACTATTTTTACCAGCGTTCCATCTCATGTTTCCACCCGAAATAGAGATGCTTTGGTTTTGAAAGATGAGGAAGCAGCAGAGGACATTGTACCAGCAACATCCATCAGACTTAACAATGTTAAAAGTGTGGAAGAAAAGACTACCTTTCTGAATGTGTAGATTTGCTGATTATAGCATTGAGTTGGGCCCGGCTTAGATAGAAAAGCCGTTTCTCCGCCTGGAAAAATTCTGGAATGCGGCTCATAAGGATTTCTTTGCAGCCTGCAGCTTTTCCCAACTGGCCTCTTCCCTATGCTTGGAGTGTGCAATTCCCAGAATTTCTAGCCAACATAGAAAGCTTTGCATCCTGGCAATTCTAGGAATGTTAGTCCAAACTTATCTGAAGGGTGCCTGGTTAAGAAACATAGGCTTATAGAACTAGGAAACAATCAGTGCAAAGATGCTTACTCTCAAGTTTGAAAAGATAATCCTTAAAAGACACAACTGCAAACATCTCAGGTGTTCTCAGAGATAAGACAGACTGTAAGAGCGAAGGGCCTACGCTGTCCTTTTAAGCAACAGTTTTGGAAAGCTGGTGGTGCTAGTCACAAAGCAAATTCAAATGTCCTCTACAACTCAATTAGGAAATGAAGTGAGGTTCCTCTCCTCCACATCTGACTTCTGGTTTCTTAAGCACCTTCAAATGCAGGAGGGAAAAAAGACCTCAGTGCTGGATTCTTGGTCGTTGTACCTCATTGTTCCTTAACAGAAACATTGGCTATTAGAGCCCAGTTGGGATTGTATAGTTCCTTCACCCCCTTGGAGAGGGTGCAGTCTAAATTCCTATTTCAAGTTCCACAATGAGTTCCTAATACGGTTTTACACCATGAGGCTCTCATGACCAAAACTGGAACTCATACTTGGGCGTGCATCCTCTCATATTGGCTAAAGTTACTTCTTTCTCCTGTGGACTTGGCCCATCCGATTCTCACTGAGGGTTTTGTTTCATTCTGGAGTAGGACACTGCATGACAAATGCTACAGTTTCTTGCTCGATGCAGTTCTGATAAAGGGACATGAATGTGCGGCGAGAGCTGCTAACCACTGGAAAGCCAGTGTATCAGCCCCACAAGGTAGACCAGACTAAGAAACCAATGCCATATAGATCTGGACTACTTTATTGTAATAGCTATACTAGCAGAATCTTACACGTTCCCCCTCCCTCACTTTATCTTCCTGAGAACTAGAGGGGGGCTTATCTGAGACATTTTCTCACCTCATTTTCTTGGCGGGGGCTCAGCAGCTGTTCTTGAGGGGAAATGTTGGGATATTCCAGTTCAATAAAACTTTGCCTTGCAAGACAGGTTTTATTATATTGCCCTTATTATAAAGATGCCGAGTTACAGCTAATAACTCCCCATTTAGTTAGATTTTCAGACACCTGGATTTAGTCTATTTACATTTATTATTGTCCAACCAATGGGATTTTGTTTCTTGGAATGTGTCTAAATTTTGCTTTACTATTTGTAAAATATGCAGTACTTCAACCACATCCATTTTCTAATTATTTAGTTTTATTTTGATTTTTATCTGCTGCCTCAGAATTTGTCTTCTTTTTAGAATTGATCAATGGCTGTAATGAAGTTGGGTTGATTGATTGATTGATTGATTGATTGATTGATATTTGTGGCCCAATAGCTTCCTAAGGAGTCTTTTATCTTAAAAGCCAAATTGAGCTTCCAAGAGAGAGGTGGTCCGTTGTAGGGCACGCCATAACCCCATCCATTTCTCTAAAAGGAGAGGAAACGTAAGACCAGCCAAATAGCATTCTTTTTTTCTGAGCGGTGTAGCATCAATATTCATTCTGACCTTTTGAAGAAGCATCCAGTGACTCAACTGTGTTTTGTCGTTCTAGTGACTTCCTTGACAAAGCCAACTTAGGGATTCAACCTGGCTGACAAAAGAAGCCAGCTTGACAGGATTCCTCATTAAGTTGTATCCCTGCAAGTGGGAAGCTGACAGATCTTTAAGTTCTGGAGGAAAAATGAAGGTGACATTGCAGAGATTTCAGCCTGTGAATCCAGACCTCCTGCCCTTCTCTCTCCCCCCCCCCCCATGCCACTTTCCTATGTTAACCAAACATTGGAAGAAAACACAAAACACGCATGCTGGGATAAATAAGGAAATGCATAGGGTGCTTGAGATGCACCGTTAAAGCACTTGGTGCTGCCAATGTAAACCCTCTGAATGTACTTCTAATCAGTGCTGCTTCTCCTTATCTGCAGGAGCCACAATGTGGTAGATGGAAATCCAGTATATGTGTGTGTTTGTGTGCATGTGTTGAATTCTATGATGCAGCTTTCCTTTCATTTGCCCTCTGGGATGCTAGACCACCATTCCCACAATGTGGGGCAAGACCGATGTGTTCCGCTGTCATCTAGAGTATTTTACCTTTTACTCAGAGGTAAAATGTAGAAAATCTGATTTAGTTCAGGGTCAGTAGGGAAAGATACATCCTAATGAACATTAAAAAATGTGTTGGTGGGGATAGGCTAAAGAGGGCAGCTGGTGTTCTCCACATTCCCCCCTTTCTTGGGGTGTCCTCCTCTACCCTATCTCCCCTTTGGTAGATCCCCTATTTTGAGTTGCCTATTTCTAGTGTTTTAAAGACAACAGTCCCCTAGGTCACCTCAGATAAATGTTTGGAGCCTGAACAATAGAAAGAGACACCGTACATTGTTCTGGAGGATTTTATGTCCATGCAGTCACTGTTCTTTACTATAGAGATGTGTACAAATGGGATCTATAGTAAAATGCTGGAGTTTTCAGGATGCCAACCAGCCAAGTGTAAGGTACTGTCTTCTCACCCATCCTTATTTTTCTTTCTTTCTTTCTTTCTTTCTTTCTTTCTTTCTTTCTTTCTTTCTTTCTTTCTTTCTTTCTTTCTTTCATTCATTCATTCATTCATTCATTCATTCATTCATTCATTCATTCATTTTCTATCCCGCCTTGATTATTGTTATAAATAATTCAAGGCGGCGAACATACCTAATGCTCCTTCCTTTTCCTCTTTTCCCCACAACAACCACCCTGTGAGGTGAGCTGGGCATTCCCTCTCCTCTAAGCAGATCTACCAGGTGTGCCCGCTGAACAAGATCAGTCCTCTGGTTGCTTGGGGTTTGTGATTTTCTTTATCCTTTGGAGGCAACAAAGAATTGTTTCTTGCCAGAATTGATGCTGATTCTTTGTTCATGTTTCTCAGATGCATTTTGAATATAATCCAGTTGGTGTTTTCCAACCCAGTTCTATATATTGTACAGGAAGGCATTGACCATAACATGTCTTCATGTACCAATGTTGCGCTGTCGTGAGATGGGACAGAAAAGTTCTAATCTCCTCTCTCTGCTAGGGAGCAGTAGCCTTCTAGGGATGACGTTCTCTGCTGCAGTGTGTTTCTTTGGGACCAGGAACTGAATCTCCACCCCCCTCTTCATCTTGGTGCTCCCTTGGTGAGAACCGAGCAAAATGAGATTCTTAAGCTGAAGTTACTGTTAATCTCTTCTGTGTGCACATGATTTTGGACCTTAGCTGATGACCACTGCATGCATTGTTGAACGGCTTACTGGAAAATTTCAGCTGCGTGTGGGGTCTGAGCCACTGAAGTGCTCCAATGCCCCTCTGTGCTCTTGAGATCTGGCTGGTGATATGTTTCTCAACTGAATTCTCAAAAATGTATTTTCAGGCATAAGACTAACACATGGGAGTCCTCCTGTGACTTGCAATTATGCCTGCCAGTGGGAAGTCTTGGAGGCAAGCGTACTTGCCTCTGTAAAAATATAAGTGGATGTTTAATCTTGTCTTTTTTTGCTACTGACTCCCTTTTCTCCCAGAAACAGAAAAGTATTGGAGCAGATTCTCCTTCCCATGTGCTGGGAACTGCATGATTTTTAATCAGTTGCTCTTTTATGATGCATAGGAGCAAACTGTCCCAAATGGTTGGCAATGCTTTTCTCCACTTGGTGTCCCAATGGCTAAAGGCAGTTTGGTGTCTGGTTCGTTGGTTCTCCCCATAGAACCATGGCCCATTTTAGGGAGCAAGGAAGCCACAGCCTGTCCTTTTATGCTCCAGGCAGGATGATTGATCGCAAGCGTGGATGGGCAAATGTTTAAACGAGGCCCTTGCAGGACGGATAGGGGAACTCCTTGGTCGTCCTTCAGCAGAAGAAGCAGTCGGTCTTCTTTTTTGTCTTCTTCCTTCCTCTTTAGTCACCTAAAAAGGCTGAAATGTTTAGTTTGGAAAAGTCTGTAGGTCAGGGTTTTTTCCCCTTGAACCAGTAGGAATGTCTGACCTTATTAGATTTATACGCTATCATTTGTTCCTTTCTTAACCTTCCCAACATTACTCTGATAGTTATGAATACTAGGTTGAAACTCGCACTTCATATTTTTTAATGTTATCCAAGAACCTGAGCTTGTCAGTTGGGTGAAAAGACAAATTTTCTCTTTACTTTAAAATATATTTCTCCTCTTCCAGCTAGGAATAAAAATGAAGAACTAGGTCTTCAGACTTGCAGAGTAGAATTGGGGTGGGGATGGTGGGGAGACAGTTCCACACCAAGTGTTTTCTTCATTCTGTCTGAATGCATAGGGGCCAATCTCATTGGTTATGTTTTTCTTGCGGGTTGTGACAGATAAGATCCTTATCGATTTTGGAGTATCTACTGGCTGTAACCTTTGAAAGGTCAGACAATGCACTGCCACAGAATATTATCTATCAGTATCAGAGGGAACATAGAGACAGGGATGACACCTAATCACAACACAGTTGGCAGGTCATAAATCTAAACTTGATGTGGCTTGATTCAGGTAATGGATAGTTGTGGTTGAGAAAGGTGGGAAATGCTGAAGTCACATGAACTGGGGCATTACTGGAGGGGAGAAGGACACTGGGAACTGAGTGGGTGGCCCAAACAGCAGAAGTCCACATTTGTTCCTTCCAGCAGTTAACATGGAACATCATCTGTTGGGAAGTGTAGACACTGGGAGAAAGTCTTAAAATGTGCAGCTGTCCCCCCCCCCCCCCAAATAGCATGGATGTATTTTTATGCCTTTAGGGTCTCTCAGAAAAAGGTGAACACATTTGACTAGCTCTTTTCATTCTAACGTAACACACTTTCTGTTAAGTTGGGGAGGTGGCAGTGTATGTGACAGATCCTGGCCTACCCATGACTCACTGCCAAGATAATGTGTAAATGTCACCAACATCAGCCACAGCCTCGCTCTTAAACCAAACAATTGCTTATAAACCAGAGTTGGTTTTAAGAATTTCCAGAACTATCAAGGGAACTTGTTTACTTATGGTCCTGAGTGGTAGTTCGGTATTTTGAAGACATTGCATGAGTGCAATGATTATGCTTGGTTTTATACAAGCCAGAGCTGTTTGTCTATGCTGTACTCGGTGTCCCATGGAACCCGTGGGTGTGCGTGTTACTGTGTTCCCCAAGCAAAAAGGGCAAAATGCTGCTGATGGATTCTGCTTAAAGTGTCCCTGCTCGTCAGCGCTGATGCCAAGATACATTGTGGGCAAGTTGTGGGCACAGGTTAGCCGTCATGTTCTCTGATTCAGAGACTCAAGTGTTTCTTTGAACCTCATGGTTATCAGTTTTATTGCCTCTGTTGAGCCACTGGTTTCAGGTCAGCTGGAAAAAAAAAGTTGCTGGAACTGATTCTTCTCTTTGGCAGCTTCTACGTGTTTGAATGGCACCTGATGTGGATGAGTAACCCATCACAATAGGCTTACAGGTTTGAGTCACGGAAAACCTAATTTTCAACTAAGAAATTGCCCCTTTCACATAATAATCCAGACCCATTTGGCTTCTTTGTAAGAAATGTAATTTTCACCTTGCGGTATTGTTCAGCCTGATTATTATCATCTGTTTACACCTGTCTCATGAACAAAATGTATTCTTTTCCACCTGCACAAGGCCCCACGTTTTCTCTCTCTCTCTCTCTCTCTCTCTCTCTCTCTTTGCTCCCCACCCCCACCTACATTTCACGCAGTTTTGGGGTAATGTCGGTGGATGGTAACACATGCTCCAGTAGCGTTTCTCAGTGTTCAACACAGATCCTTCCTGCTCATCATGTTGGATCTAAGCTTTAATTTGGATGGCTTTCAGTGCCTCTTGTTGGCAGGAGAAGGGACTTGGGAGATGCAGACAGATTTTTCTCTCAGCCAGATTTCAGTCGTGCTGATTCTTGGCCTTAAAAGTGCCCTTGAAGCAGGTATGGTAAACAGCTGAGTCCAGAGTTTTACTGCTTTCAGGAGATCAGAATCACCCCGGCGACTGCAGCTGCCACAAGCTCTGTTAACAACGTTGGCACTTTCCATTCAAGTTCATGGAGTACCTAGCTGGGGGGATGAGGACTCTCCGCCTCTTAGCTTTCAGTAGAGTTTGCAGCTGAAAATTGTGGCCGTGTCTTTCCTAAATGTCCCTGTATTAGTCTGTTGATACCTGCTTAGGGTAACGTTGGATACCATATTTCCATCTGCAGTCTTAAAAACTTCTTGAGAGACTGTTCACTGGTGCCATTGCAAGGGCTGTGCTTGGCCCAGATTCCCAGGTCATCTAAAGCTTCATGAGTTTCAAGGGAGTCTGGGCACCCAGTGGATATTTCCATGACGGACTGACACCTCCTTAGCTCTGTCTTCATTGGCTCATCCTGGAGCTCAAGTGGAAAGGGGCATCTTGGAGGAGCAACTGCAGTCTACAACAAGGTTTTGACATAGGGGGTTCTCCAGCTGGTAACTAGCCCCGTGTCGTCTCAAAAAAACCAGGTGACCATACTGTATTGGTTGGTACCTATGTACAGAGGTGGATTCTTTGCTCGGACTTCCTTGATTTTTATGTTCCTGTTTTCTCTAACTCCAGCTAGGGATTGTGAGGAAGAATGGTCCAGCCCGTGGTTGCTCCCATGTGGGATATCTCAGGGCTTGGCTCTCTTCCCATTTTACTCAACTTCTGTATGAAATCGCTGGAGGAGTCCTTTGTTGTTTTGGGGTGAGGCATCATTAGGGCGTTGGTGATACTTAGTTATACATTGCCAACCCAGGCTGGGCCAAAGATGCTTTGGATGTCAGGGTCTACAGGTTCTGATGGGTTTGGTGGGACAAAAACAAACTGAATCTCAACAAGGTAGAGATGCTGTTAGTAGGTAGGCAATCTGACTCTGCCCCAGTTCTGAGGTTAACTCCTGACAGGGTGGCTCTCCCTTGAAGAAGCAGGTCCCCTGGGTTGACTTGGGGGTCCCCACATCTCCTGCTTGAGCAACAAGTGGAGGTCATAGTTAAAGGTAAAGGTAAAGGTTCCCCCCGCACATCTGTGCAGTCGTGTCCGACTCTAGGGGCCGGTGCTCATCTCCGTTTCTTAGCCGAAGAGCCAGCGTTGTCCGAAGATGCTTCCACGGTCATGTGGCCGGCATGACGCGCGCGCAACGCTGTGGAGGCCATAGTTACTCCGCAGCTAAAGATGCTGTCAACTGCCTAGAGTCTCTGCAGTGAGCAGCATACCTGCGCATTTTCTAGCCACTGTTTATCTCTGCGTAAGTCTGAAGAGCAGATTAGTGTTGAAGATCCCGTTCCCATAGATGGAAAGTTGGAAGTTCATAGCTACAGAAATCTGGTGCAAGGCCTCACCGTGGCTCTGCATTTTCTCTTGGTGTAATTTTGGGCATTGCTGCATACTCGTGTTTCCAAAATGCTTTTGTTTCAGTTCTCTTGCCAGAATGACCCTATGGAGTTTTTCTTGTTTCACCCTCATAGCCATTCCAACTTAGAAACAATATGGGCCTTTGGTAGTTAATTCCATCATTAGACATGTAAATATATCAACAGGAAGAGAGGGATGGTTAGAAAATACCAAAATATTCCCCTTTCCCCCATCCTTACTTTATTGTTGTGTTTGTGAAGGTGTTCTTACATTTTTTCCGTCTGTATAATACAAGACAATTTTTTTCAAAAAAGGAACATTATGTTTATTTTTTTAAAGGGAGAAAGTAAAAGGAACACTGAAATAAAACATACTTTAACAATACTCATTTTTATATTTAATATATTGATTATGCTCAATGGGTTGTGTGAACATGCACATGACAGTATATTTCATCAGTGGGATATATTAAAGAAAATCATAGAATTGGTCTAATATTTTGCCTAATTTGATGTTTGGCCGTGGTAGTAGTGAATGTTGAAAATCCACTTTTACAAATAGATATAGATATAGATATGGAAAAAGCAATAGGATCTTCAGTGCCTTTTCACTTAAAAGCTTGTATTCTTTGTAACCTTTCACCAAAGGTGATTTTTCCCCCCCCCCAGGTTCAGTATGACGTTTGAGGAGAGATCAGCCAATGTCTACTCTTTATTTGTCAATAAGTTAGTTCTTCAGTGAATGAAATTGAGTAGATGTCAAATCAACAAAAAATCTTCTCTCAGATCTTCAGGTTGTTCAGCTAAATGATTTTCCACATAATATTGTTTAAGAAGCATTGTAGATGAACGTTTTTAATTGAAAGATGCACTAGCTTTCTGGTTAAATAAAAAGGAGCTTTTAATTTCCATGTGGACTGTAAGCAAAATAAACATTAAGATTCCACTTGAGAAGAGAATCATAGCTTATCTTTTGTGACCTTCTTAAATGTTTTGAACTTGAAGCTTTGAGTTCAGGAAAGAGAAGGCCTTGCTCAGATAATGAAGGTAAAAGAGCTTTCATAAAAAGTACAGGCCATCAAAAGCATTTTCTACTTTAAGTGTCCTCATCTGGGTGTTTAAGAAGCAAAATACATTTTGTGAAAGAGATGAGTGCTTCTTTATGGGGAACAATTGGACATCATGAAATGAGCATTTTGTGAAGGGCCAGTTTCTAGCTTCCTGCTGTGAAATTCATTCTGTGCTGAACAGTCATTTTGGGAATCATAGGTCAGTGTTTCGGGTGTACAGAGTGAGATGTTATGCTCAACAGCGTTTTCCCCAACTTGATGCTTTCCAAACGTGTTGGAACAACAACGGTCAGAATCCCCAAATGGCGTAAGTACAAGGCACCATGGTTAGAAATTATGGGCACTGCAGTCCCAACAGACCCAGAAGGTACAGTATCACATTGGGGGAAGTTCTTAAAAACATACTGACTTTCTAGTTCTTGCTCAGGATTCT
The DNA here is from genome assembly GCA_023362775.1 of Charina bottae. Lineage (NCBI taxonomy): Eukaryota > Metazoa > Chordata > Lepidosauria > Squamata > Charinaidae > Charina > Charina bottae. The sequence goes on from JALMGJ010000066.1 coordinate 1,282,377, forward strand.
GTTCTTGGAAAGCCAGCCAGAAGTTTCTGAAAAGCCCAGCAGTGGACAGGGGTGCAAGAGCTCTGACATGAAGACAGACCGTTTGCTCCTGGTTTCAGTCACCACCCCTTCCCACCCAAATCCCAAATGCCACCTTGTTCCTTCTGTGTCCTCATTCTGGCTCCTGCCCCGAAAACTCCATCTTGTGTAAAGACAACCAGTATAGATGACATATGCGATACCTAGAAAGCCGTGCTGCGTTTTGCCTCTCCAAAACCCGTGTTGTCTCGTTATTATTACTGCTGCTGCTGCATATTTGAAAAGGCTAAAATGCATCAGGCGGGTTTGTCATTCCCATTTTCTTGCAATAATTCTGGCCGGAAAAAGCTAAAGGAAGCCACACAGCGTTGATGTTTTCTTCCTGACAGCTTCATCTTAAATCGTCCCTTGTATTTTCTTGGCCTCGAACAGATGTCACTAAATTAACTCCATTGAAAGTGAATGTCTTACATTGTCAGCGTAATTAACATACATTGTCCAGTCTTCTCAAAACTTTCAGTTTTTGTAATTGAGCATCTTTTTTAAAATAGTCTGACAATTTTCCACCCAGATGTAGCATCTTGTGGTGACAGCCTAACAAAACCCACAAGGGTGGCTCAGAGGCAGTGTTTCGTAGCGAGCCTCTTCCCCCAGCCCTTTGGATCGCAGAGGCAACACGCTGGGTGCAAGACTTGCAACTGCAGATCCGACGAGGCTGGGGAAGGCAGGTTTGACTCCTGAATAAGTTTGTAAACAAAAGAAGCCTGTAAGTGGTGGAGACAGGAATACTGCTCGTGCTTCCGGAAAGGACCCAAGTGGGTCCTGCTCAGACAGGGAGTGATTTTCTTGCCAGTATCTAGCACATACTTTTTGTTTTACTTTATTGTTCAATTTAATCCTTTTTGAGAGTGTTCAAGAGTGAGAATGCTCTGCCGGTTGCCGTCTTCATTTCCCAGGAAGCTCTGTGGACCAGATCCCTTCTGGGAAGTCAAGATGGAGGGAGCTGGAGTGCTTCACTTTTAGGCAACACTCCTAATTTCTCCCTCTCGAAACATCTGCCCTGCGTGTCCTTGCATGGTATAGAGGCGGGACAGGGGTAGGAATAACACTAGGTTTTCCAGGAGAAGCTGAGTGTGATCCAAGTAAAAGCTGGGTATGATCCAAGGGAGAGGGGAGACCAAGGTTGTCCGTTATGTGAAAGGCCAAGGTGCTTCCTTATTTGACGTTGAGGAAGGAATGCAAGCCACTTTGCTAAGGTTTTGTTGTCACCTATAAGCCTATGAAAACTCCCTTGAGCTTGATGATGAAGGCCGTGTAACTTTTTCGACAGCATCACAGAAGCAGTCCCCCGTTGCCGCCTTCTGGGATGTTTCTTTAGCTTCCCAATCTAACTTCCAACCCCGGGACTTCCTAGTGATCTTCCACGTAGGTTCTAAGGGAGTTTGATCCCACTTAGCTTTTTTGAAGTCATCTACTGTGCGTGTTGCCAAGTGCTGTCATATGGTTGTGAAATCTGATTCATCAGAAAGGGCAAATGAAGAAAAACAAATGCCTTTGGATTTTGGTTCTGGAGAAAATTGTTGAGGCTACCTTGGATTGCAAGAAAAACAAATTGTTCAATACTGGCAGAAGTAAAACCAGTGTGCTCACTGAAGTACTAATAATGAAGCTGGAGGTTAAATACTTTGGACTCATAGCATGAAGACAAGAGTCATAAGAGCAGAGCCAAATACTAGGAAAAATTGAAGGCCATCGAGAAAGAGGCCACCAGAAGAGAAGGTGGCTAGATACCACCAGCAAGGACACAAGCAGGAGCTTACAAGAACTCCTGGAAGCAGCTGCTGACAGCCAACCCCAGGGAAGTGACATCCGTCAAATCACAAAGAATTGGGAGAGGCTGAACAACAATACCAGCAAATACCAGTCCCCTTCATGCAGGCAGATGGAGCTGTTGGAGGCGAAGGGATGGTAGTGTTCTTCAAACACACAAGTATTGCTTCGCTGCCAGCTGAATTGCTGAACAGTTTAGTTCCACAGATAGACCCAAACAAATTGTGTTATTGTGCAGGCATACCCATTGCAAATGTCCATTGATCTCATTCTGGAAGAAGAAGACCAGTCCTCATTTATGAGTTGGGATTCAAGAAATTCCAGGAGTAATTTCCTGTTGGCTTACCTTCACTCACTGTGAGTGACATATCTGTATTTTGCTGGAGCGTCAAGCAGCCTCAGAGAAGAGGCGTTGTTTTGTCATTATATTGGGAAAGGGAAGAAATATGATTAAGAAAGAGACCAAAATTAGGAGAGATGGGGTCCCCACACAGGCAACTTGCAACCAGTCATTGTGAGATATCCCTCCCTCCCTCCCTCCCTCCCTCCCTCCCTCGAGCTGCTGCCCAGATGCATCTCCATCTGAACCACAGCTCAGAAACCTCCTCCAGCTCTCCTTCTCCCGCATCCAGTGAAGAGATGGTGGTAAACAGAAGCAGCCTCTCTTTTCCGTGCTGCTGTGTCAACAAAGCCTTGCGTTTCTCCAACTTGTTAAACCCACAAGCCCATCTCAGTCATAATATTTCAGGCGTGATAAGTGCAGGGTCTTTTAAAGCATAGCAACTATATTATGTCTGACAGTAATTTACATTCATGTATTTCATTTAGTGATCAGAGCTTTCTGGAATATAAACCAAAGAGGGCTCTGGGAAAGGGATCTGTTCCTTCTGAAGCACATGGGGTTAGATGAAAATGGCGTTCTTGTGGCTGAAAGGATATTGAAGAAATGCATGTTCAGTTGCACCCAATTCGGTGTTTGACAGAATAATTAAGCACCTAAGTATGTCCCTTTTGGGGGCGGGGGGGGGGTTTCTAATATACTCTACGTATTTTATTTATGCCAAAATCTAAATCATTAAAAAAGCATATATGAGCCATCTGCCCAATAAATTCTGTTTTTGAGGATATGCTGAATGACATGGTGCATCTGCATAGACTTTTCTTTGGCCAAAGGGCAATCCGATCAGCTAACTTTCATTAAACAACAATAAAATAATACCCTAAAGCACTAGAACAGCATAAAGTGACATTAAAAACCAATGAGCATCCTATTAGAATCGAAACATGCAAATTAAGAAGCAGACAATCTCAGAGACCAGAGCAAGCCAGCAAGAGGGGGTCTTCATCTTTGCAGAGAAGGCTTCAGGGGTCTTTCACTGCCATTCCTGGGAGCGGGGGGGGGGGGAGGCATTCCCCCAGGTGTGCACTACCATAGAAGAGGCTCTTCTTGAGTCACCTTAATATCTGGGTGGGGTCATGGAGGAGAAAAGAGAGCCTTCAGGTCACTCCCCCGACACACTCCCTCCTTTCCTACCAGAACTTTAAGAACCAGCCAGGACAGACTATATGCCACAACCAGCTGGTGGGAAGCCATTTTCAAAACTCTTTTCTCCTCCATGACAGCTGGACAACACATCCAATCCCCTCAGTGAGCGACTGATTAACCGTGTCTCTTCCTATAAAGAGATTAACCTCTTTCTGCAAAAATTCTCTTTTTAAACCAACCAAATATGTAAGTGCAGAGGCAAAGAATACAGACTGCCTTCAACACAGTGCTGACTTTTCCCAAAATTGGCTGTTTTCCTGGGTTTATTTTAACATCTTTTCTTTTGCATTATTTTGTTTACTTTGTTTCTGCACCAAATCAACCAAGAGGATCTCTGAGCCAATAAATAGAGACAATAGCTTTTAATCATTGTCAGGAAGATATTATGATGAACTATATGTAAGTGCCCATTTAGCTGATCGAATGCAAAAGGGTGTCCCACTTGTTACAAAGCTATCATCCAGCGTGTATTTAAACTATTGTCATGCTGTATCGTATTTACTGTGAGTTCTAATGATTCCAAAGGAGCTATTATGATCTGTTATGTGGCTTACATCTTTAAACTGCATAGTTAAAAAACCTTTTGGAATTTAAAACTCATCAAGAAGCTTCTGTGGTGAATATCCAAGCTGGGGAGATAGAATTCTAACTTAACATTAAAAATCACAATAGCAGATTAATTAAAAAAAAGAAAGAAAGGAAAAAAGAAAGAAAAAGAAGAAAGCATGCAGATTATCATGTGTTCCATTTGTGCATAATTAACTTTAATTGGGGGAAAATGTGCATTGTGAATATCAGCCAGAAATATTCCAGTTCTCTACCCCCATCCCCAGTCCAAAATGTACTACTCGTGCAAGTTTTTGTCAGACATGGTTTAGCAAGGAATTTTCTTCTGCATTGCTGATTCCACTTTTTAAAAAACTTTTTTGCCCACATCTCTCCAGGAGAGAAAGGGAGAAGGGAGCCTTTAAGCCAGAGCTTTCTAAACTTTTCATGTTGGTGACACACTTTTTAGACATGCATCATTTCGTGACACACTCGTACAGCAGGGCATCATTTCGCAACACACTCTTACAGCAGGGCACAAGGCAGGCACTAGGACCTGCGCGGAATCACAGCAGGTTTGGAGCAGCAAGGCACAAGGCAGGCACTAGGACCTGCGCGGAATCCTGGCAGGGCTCGGAGGCAGCAGCAGCCACGACACACCCAGACACTGCAGCCGACACACTAACGTGTTGCGACACACAGTTTGGAAAGCTCTGCTGTAAGCCCTTGTGGCTTCTGCCTAATACCCTGGTTCAAACCCCCTTTTTGAACTGGAAGGCCCTGAGGAAGTCAGCTTCCCGGCGGATATGCATGGATGCCCAGCATGCTCGATTTCCCAGCTTGTATCATCTGTCTGTCCTAAGTGATCTGAGAGGAGGAACCCTTCTGCAAGTCAGCTGATATGGGGAGCTGTGCAGCTGCCTCTCCCAATAGCCCAACGGAGGGCATCTCCAGTTCAAGCCGCCATTGTTTAGGGACCTGGCAGGAAACAGTCTCTAAAGATCCCCATAGGATGCTTCCAGTGAAGTTGGAGGACAACAGGTATCACGGGAACAGTCCAGCCTGTAACCCTCAGTAAATATTTGGTGGTGGTGTATATATGAGAAGAACATTTGTGTATACAAGAGCCGCCGTCTGAAATTGATTTGCGTATTGCCCTAGAAATCCTTTGGCCATTTCCAATGTACAGTATTTCTTAACCGCTTCACTGGCTTGAACCTCAGATTATCTATTTCTAAATTAGTTTCCCCCCATAATTCTTATTAATTCATATAGGATTTTGATTTGATATAAACCTTGGTAAATGGGGGAATGAGCTTAATGAATTGAAAGATAGGATTGTCTTAAAGTAAATGTTTAAAAGAATATGCTGATAATGGCTGAGATGGAAATCAAATCTTAATGACTTTAATTTACTATGAGCTCTGGGTTTATGAAAAAGTATGGAGAATGTTTCCTGCAGATTTCTTTTTCTCCCTGCAGTAGTCATTTGTTTTGGTTTGATAGCATTATGAAACATTTGACTATTGGTTCTGCAGGCTTGTGCTGAAGAAATTATTTTCTCTTTGTGAGCAATTAGCAACACAAAACTTGCAATACATTGGGATCAGACCCAAACTGCAGACCAGCATGCTAACATGGACCAGCTAGTTCCATCCAGAAGTTCACAAGTGGGAGATGGTCCTCATTCCCGTATTAGGTTCCTGAGATCCGGTTATTCTTTGCGTATTATTTCAGAGAGGTGGAGTTTTACAAGCATCTAATTTGATTGGAACTGCTGGATTCTACCCGTAACCATCCTGGTTAATAGGCATCAGAAGTCTAATCCCCTACATATTTGCAATGTAATGTTTGGGGGATGTTTGTTTCAACATTTGTATTAATGAGCATCCCAAAAGTCCTATGAGAAGGAATGGAGGGCTTCTATTTGTTCACTTAGCAATTCTGGCCTGGAATATTCCTGCTAGACAAGCAAATGCCCGTTCACAGCAGTCGAGCAGCACTGGACTCTGGTTCTGTCCACGGTCGATCCATAACATAAACTTGGGGATGAAAGGGATATTGTTGTGGTTAATTCTATTTATATACTGCCAAATCAGCACAGACTCAAGGTGCTTTACGAGCAATTGACAAAAACATCCATAACAGTCTAAACGGGTCTAAATCCATTCTAGAGTTAACCTGTATAATTTTTGCAGTTTGCTGTTTGGTTTCTTAAATTTTCAGCTAGATAGCTCCAGTTTCTTGTGGAGAAGTGAACTTTGAATTCCTGTGGTAAAATATGAGTATGCAGAAGTATGTCCCTGGTTTCCTTGACTGACTCAGTGAAACCTACTTGAAATTCTATGGGTGTTTTATTTCTGACAAGAAAAAGAAAAGACGCTTAGTTTTTGGCACTTCTCTAACGGAACACATTGAACAAACTGAGTTGAACAAACTGAACAGACCCACCGATTGAGAACCAAGGTGTGGTCACGGTGCTGGGCCAGGCGTGGGGAGGCCCAGTTCCAGTCCACCCTCAGGCACAGAAGCTTCCTGGGGCAGAGTAGACCAATCCCTCAACAGGGTTCTTCTTGTGGGGCAAATAGGAGGATGGAGCTCAACACATGCTACCTCGAGCTTCTGTGTGAAAGGTAGGAGGCAGCCACTTAGTTCATTAGTGGACAGGTCCTTCAGTGGGCTGGGCTAGAACACAGTTTAGTGGGGCGGGGGCAGCAACAGGTTGGGTGGCATCTCGGTCAAGAAAGAGGTTTCTCCTTTATCCAGAAAACTTCATGGCTGGAGAGATGCCCCCTGGCTATAAATGGCTCGCCAGTGGCTTAATTTGCTTTTCGCCTTCCACCCTTCCGATAGAGCAGAGCTTTCCAAACTGTGTGTCGGGACACGTTAGTGTGTCGGCTGCAGTGTCTGGGTGTGTCGCGGCTGCTGCTGCCTCCGAGCCCTGCCAGGATTCCGCGCAGGTCCTAGTGCCTGCCTTGTGCCTTGCTGCCTCCAAACCTGCTGTGATTCCGCGCAGGTCCTAGTGCCTGCCTTGTGCCTGGCTGCCTCCAAATGTGCTGTGATTCCGCGCAGGTCCTAGTGCCTGCCTTGTGCCTGGCTGCCTCCAAACCTGCTGTGATTCCGCGCAGGTCCTAGTGCCTGCCTTGTGCCTGGCTGCCTCCAAACCTGCTGTGATTCTGTGCAGGTCCTAGTGCCTGCCTTCTGCCCCGCTGCCTCCAAACCTGCTGTGATTCCGCGCAGGTCCTAGTGCCTGCCTTGTGCCTTGCTGCCTCCAAACCTGCTGTGATTCTGTGCAGGTCCTAGTGCCTGCCTTGTGCCCTGCTGTAAGAGTGTGTCGCGAAATGATGCCCTGCTGTAAGAGTGTGTCGCAAAATGATGCATGTCTAAAAAGCGTGTCACCAACATGAAAAGTTTGGAAAGCTCTGTGATAGAGATTGCCCCATACTGCAATCTCACAGTTGATCCCAGTAGGGCCAGGTCCAGGAGGCCAGCTCTTCGCCCCTTTCCCCACCTGCTGCTTTAATGCAGGGGTTGCAAGCAACTTGGGGGTGGTGGGAGGGAGGGGGACATTGTCTTTTAAAACCTGCTCAGGCTTGGGCAGGCAAAGTGGGGATGCCGTCAAAACTCACAGTGGGCTTTGTTCATTTTTGTCTGCGCAAGTACCACGAACTTGGAGAGCCCCTATGATTTTTGGATTAAAATTGAATAATGAAAAGTGACACATTTCATTCTTTTCCCCAGTCTAATACCAGTAAAGTCATTTGGCTTATTCATGGGGAGACCACATAATTTCATCTGTCATTTGGGGGGAGTGCAGTGCCACAAAGTTGGAGACCCCCTGCCCTCACCTGGCAGACGCAGCTGGGATGCCGCGTTCAGTTCTTCAAAGGAGCAGGGAGGACGTTTGGCCCCTCTTGGTGGAATGCCACCTGGGATAAGGAGAGGCAATGAATGCTGGGCTTCCTTTGTTCTGGGCCTTTGGATTTTAGCAGCGTCCCCTGCTCTTTTGAATGTAGTAAGTTAAAACCAGGGCCTGGAAACAAATGTCACCGAATGAAGCCCCTGTGTTGCTTTTTAGGCAAATCCCTTGTGCAAATTTTTCCCTCGACTGCTCAGCACCTGCCCGCTGCCAGCAAAGGGCAACATTAATTTGGATTCATGAATCGGGGTGGGTTTGGCCCAGGCTCAGCTGGGTGGCGGGACTTCATGGACGTCCCTGACCTCAGGAGCTAAGCAGGAGGCGACCACCTGAGTATTTCAGGGCTGCCGGATAGACTGGGGGGTCATCGGTCAATCAATCAATCAATCAATCAATCAGAAAAAGGTCATGGCAAACTACATCCATAGGATGCCAAGAAAACTGTATAGATGTCTCCATGTAAGTAGCCAGCAACGGAGCATGGTTTGAAGGTGACTTTATTTCTGGATGGGGGGGAGAGGGTTTGACTCGGAGGGAGCCTGGTGCCAACCACTTGCCAGCTTTTGGCGCTTGATAACATGGCTGAATTTGTGCGGTGATTCTCCAACTCTCTGCTGTGAAAAAAGCTGGGGAGTGCCTTGAAAAGTTGTTCCTTGATGTTGTCTCAATCCAGTGCCCCTCGCTTGTCCCTCCTGCCAGCCAGCGAGGGGCAAGAATGCTGTTCGTAAGGGGTTTTTTAAAACATTCCTGGGATTCCCCCAGGCGTTTCCGCCTCTCTTGGCAAAAGGCCTTCCAAAAAAGGGAAGGCATTCCAGAAGGAAGGTAGTTAATAGTCAGGGCCGTTTCTGCTGGAAGTGCAAAGTCGGCCCTTCCATAAATGCCAGGAATAAAAAGGGACACGTTGAATGGGAAACCACATTTCCAGAAAGGTCTCTGTGTTCCCTAGGAAAGGAAACGAGGCCCAGAAAACAAAAGCTGCAATTCCTAAGAAGGGCTGGCCTTTTTCTCCTCTGGCAAACACCCTTGCGGGCCACGCAGTGAAGGGAGTCAAAGGTTTCTGCAAAAGGGCTTCCCTTTCTCTCCTTGTCCTGCCTCTGCTTTCCTGCACCTTCGTGATTGCTGTGTTGAAGCGTTTCGGTTTGTAGAGCTGGAATTGTTGGTTTTCAAGGGGGTCTGTTTTGCCGTGCCCATGTGGCTGCCTACTTGTGAAAATCAAGGGCCATAAGCTGCTCTGCTCTGGCACCCCAACGCACCCCCCCCCCCCCGAAATCCGTGCAGCACTTACTATGACATATTTTAGATTTCTCTTTTTACCCAAACCCTCCCCGGAGAAATCTGGGGTGAAGGGTTTTCTTTGGTTTGCTCTCCTCCCTTGCCCCCCTTTTTAATGAATATGTATTTAATCTGTGTTTTTTATTTATTGCATTCTGGTGCTTGTTATCCCCTTTGAAATGGGTTTGCATAGGAAGTAATACGGAATATAAATTTTAAAGAGTATAATTACTTAATTGTGCCTGTACCGCCAGCCGCTTTCAGCGTGAGCTTGGACAGATCTTAGCAGAACAGCCTTGTCTGCTGCACTAGTTCTCAGGACTTTGTTTGGGGGAAAATCACGGTAAAGCAGGCAGGAGTGATTAACAGCAGAGAGGTAGGACCGGGGCTGTCCATCTGAACCAGCAAGCCAGGGACAAATCGTTGTTAAGATGAAATATTACGAGCAAGGACTTCAGTTAGCTAGCAGTGGGACTTCATGCACCAGCCTTCAATTCACAGTCAACGTGCTGCTTTCCTCGCCATTGGCTGAGTCCGCACATGCTAAGCCTCAGCTGTGGGATGCCAGCTGCCGAAATGGCTGCTCGCACAAGACCCTCGGCCAACCCCCTGCTCCCTGGGAGGCCAGCCAAGAAACAGCCCTTCGTAAGGTTGACAGCTGCTTTTCTTTCTCTTTCACCTCTTAAGGAGATGGACAGAACCTGGTGACAGAAGACGTAACCGTGGTAGAGGGAGAAGTGGCCACCATCAGTTGCAGAGTCAAAAACAGCGACGACTCTGTGATCCAGCTTTTGAATCCCAACAGGCAAACCATTTATTTCAGAGACTTCAGACGTGAGTGCAATGCCAGCAGCAGACCTTTGCATCTTGATACCTGGGGAAGGATTTGGGAGGGCCAGGGTGTTTCTCTTGCCCTTTGGCTGCCTGGATCAGCATTCTGGGTGAATGGGCACATTTGTCCTTTCTCTGGGGTGGATTGTTTAGATGCCACACGTCTTGTCGTCTTCCCATGTCTTGCTTGCAGTCTCTAGAGCAGTGTTTCTCAACCTTGGCAACTTGAAGATGGGTGGACTTCAACTCCCAGGATTCCCCTGGCTGGCTGGGGAATTCTGGGAGTTGAAGTCCACCCATCTTCAAGTTGCCAAGGTTGAGAAACACTGCTCTAGATGGTCCAAGCCAGGAAAGGACACCCCCCCTCCCTCCATTTTTGGCAGCCAGTTTACTAACCTATTCCTTCAGTTTATGTGCTAAACAAGAAGAGTGAGAGGGAGGATAAGCCGGAGGAAGTAATTACAAGTACTTGTTAAGGGGCATTTGTTTATTGATCTTGATTGGCAAGAGAGAGCACTGTTTAAATCCAAATTGCAGCAGAACCATAGCAAATAAGAGGAGGTGGGAAAGAGGGAAGGGTTGCCCTGCCTGTCAAAACAATGCCACCCCCTTGGGCTCTGGATTTTTTCTGGGTGCTCTTGGCCCCACCCACTGCTGATCCCCATTGTCTCTTTCCTCTGCAGCCTTGAAGGACAGCAGGTTTCAGTTAGTGAATTTCTCTAGCAGCGAGCTCAGAGTGTCCCTGACAAACGTCTCCATTTCGGATGAAGGAAGATACTTCTGCCAGCTCTACACGGACCCCCCACAAGAATACTACATGACCATTACGGTGCTCGGTAAGAATCCCAGTGTCCGTCTTCAGCTCCTTTGGAGGTCCCGGGGAGGCAGGCGGAGAAAGCAGATTCTTGAACGGTTAGGCTCAGTGCTTCCTTTGCACAAACTTTGGAATAAAGTCTGTGTCCCCGTGTCTGCGGGTTAGGATGGATGTGACAAAAGTTGAAACTGGAAGAAGGAACTAAAGTATAATTTAGGTCCAAGATCTAAAGAAAATAGGGAGAAAATGCATCCTCCTCCGCCCTGAAAGTATGTGCCATTTAATGGCGCACACCACGTTTTCTCTGAAGGGGCACATCTACCAGGCCCTCGCATCTCCAGGCAAGCAATTCTGTGCAGCCGTTTCTAGACGGGGACTTAGTCTGTGGTCCTATAGAGATACCAGTGAAGCTGTTCCCCAGCAGCATGTGGAAAACCAATGGCCATTTCTGAAGCTAGAGGAGGAATGAAGAGAAGAGGGCCACCCCAGAATGTTTCCAAAGAAGCTCTTGTAATTAGCCCAATATTAGTGGTCTGGGAGGCCGCTTTTGATTTCCCAGGCAAAGACATCTCTGTGTTCCCCCCAGACCTTTACATCTGTAGGCCCAGAAGCCAAACTTCTGTCAAAACATACTCTGCAAGTTAAATATATTGCCCAATTAAGGTGATAAAATCATCGCAAGTACCCTGCTGCAGCATTTTGAACCTGTTTATTTTAAGAAGTCTTATGGTAGCAATCAGTTGCGAAAAGCAAGTATTCTGCTTAAATGCAGCCCACCCCAGCTCTGGACCCATTGAAGATGCTGCTAAGAATCTTGACTTGACTAATTGCCCCTTTTACTCCCTCTGCACTGGATGCCCGAGACACCACCACCTGGTGAAAGTTGGCATACAAGTTGAGATGGGAGACGCAATAACTCTACAGCGGAGAATTATTTTTTTTTGCTCGACTAAAGACCTACTGGAGTCCCTTTTTCCTTCTCTCTGATAAATGCCAACGTTGTATGTGTGTGGTCCCCATTGGGTACATTTCAGCATCAAGCGAAGTATTTTAATTAGCAACGCAAGCCTTTCAGATCGCGCCAGAGCCAAGCGGTAGCTTTAGCCCATCGTGCGCAATATCTGTACGCCTCCCCTCCCCCGTTTCCAAGTGGCCTCTGGTGGGCGAAGCAAGGCTAGCTCTCCCTTTGCCACCAAGCCAACTGGGGAGATTGTCCTCCCAGGTGTCACCCGATTACTCGTAGTTCCAAAGAGTAACAGTCGGCCGAGCGAATCCATCAATAATTGTTACGAATTCTGCAAGAGCCCTGGCTGCTGATTATGGCGGTCTCCTAAGACTCTGGTAATGAGAGAGCTTGAATTGCAACAAGAAATCTCAAAGTGAGATTGCACTTGTTGATTAGTTACGCGGGTTCTCCTCTTCTTCTGCATTTCATGAGGTTCAGTGCTTAGTCGGAAAGTATGTTATGAAAATTTAAAATTAGCCTGCAGGATGAATTTCAAATTTGGCTACCTTCAGCCTTGAGAATGGCTTCGCTGCCATCCCTTCTTTTCTTTCCCGTGTTGCTCAGATTTGAGATCTGGGAAGGGGTGTGCGTTTTCGGTGGCTCTTCTCCCGTTCTCCTTTCCATTCCTGGACTCTGGTTCAGCAAGATTATCATCTCCCTTGGTGCAGGGCATCTCTTGGGATACCGTGCATGCCAAATATCCCCCCCTCCCACCCCCGTGAGTAGCACTGGCATTTCTGGGGCGGAGAAGCAGATATTTCCTTCCAGCTGCTCTGAGATACCAAGTCAGCCTTGTCCAACCTGGAAGATGAAAAGTGCCAACTTCTCTTGCTTTTTGAACCACAAACTCATTTTCAGAATATAGTTCATACACACTTGCTCCTCTGCTGGGGCACAACAACCCCATCTTCCATATTATTCATAGCTGAGTCACTCAGCTGCATCGTCAGAACAAATCGCAACCAAAAAGGCCACTTCTTCGCAACAGCGTAAATTTAAATCTTTGTTTCTGAGCTTTGTTAAATTCCAGCAATCATCTACTAATGCCGTGATCGCTGATTAAAAAGTGGAAGATGGGTGTCTCTTCGGTCCCCTCCCTTTCCCTCTTCTCTAAGATTGTAAGGCCTCTTACAGATGTTTTGGTAGGTTTGTGATGCTCTACTTATGCCTCAGATTATCTCCAGTTCAAGACACTGCCGGATTTGTTTCATCCCTCTGGCTTTGGGTTTCACTAATATGACAGACCTGCACAGAATACAAGCTTGAAGAGAAAGGAAAATCACCTTCTCTCTAAAAATGTTCTCTGATACAATAACGGCTCATTTGCATATGCCCTCCCTTTGCAATTTACAAGGTTGGGGCTGTTTCTGGGGTTTGGGGTTTTTTTTTAAATATATGTAGTAATTTTATTAAAAATTATAATAAAAAAGATAAAACTACTACAAACTAAAAAAATAAAGGAATAAAAAATAGAAAGTGCGGAAAAAAATTGAAAGAAAAATAGAAAAAGAAGAATAAGAATACAGTAAAGAAAAAGAAAAGAAATATATAAAGAAATGACTTCCCCCTTCATCACAAGTATAAACAATTTTAGTGACTTATCACCTTCTCTTAAAATATAACAAATGAACTCTTCTTCCCATATCCCATATCTATAAACAAATCCATAAAACCTCATCATTTCAGTCCTGGTGTCAGCAAAAGTCCACTAAGGGTTACCAGAGATAACAACATACTGTATCTATTTTAACCTTGATCAAATAACCCAACTTTATATTCCTTCCTTTTATTTTTAACAATCTTGATCTTTAATCCATTCAAATAATGTCCTAGAACTTGATTTCTCTTCATTTTTTCTTTGTCCCTTTTCACAAAATTCTTCAAAGCTTTAACAAGTCTTTTTTGTAAATACAATATAGGAAAGTTATCCAAGTCACTCTTCTGGTTTGTTATTTGTATATCCCTTTTAATTATTAAGACATCAGCCGGTTTCATTTGTATATCCAGTGTAGCATCTTTTTCCATATCATTCTTGTTGCCTGTCATTTTTAAATCCACGTTCAGATCAATCTCAGTCTTGTCCAGTAAAACTTGTTCCTCTTCCATAACATCTTTTAAGCACAGTCTATCTATAGAGGCCCCTCTTCCTTTTGCCTTCCACCTTCCCTAGCATCAGCATCTTCTCCAGTGTATCCTGTCTTCTCATTATGTGGCCAAAGTACTTCAGTTTTGCCTTTAATATCATTCCTTCAAGTGAGCAGTCTGGCTTTATTTCCTGGAGTATGGACTGGTTTGATCTTCTTGCAGTCCAAGGCACTCAGAATTTTCCTCCAACACCAATCTATAGAGGCAGACTCTCGTAAAATTAACTTCTGGGTCCATTGTTCAAAAATATCCTTCAATATGTCTAATATTAAGGTATTTTGCTCCATTCTGTATTAGTAAGTCAAATTTAAGTGTTCTTCTCCTTTAATTGTAATGTTTAGTTCCTTCTGGTTCCCTCTAGAGTCCAACCTTCAAGGTTCCATCCTATCATTTAAAAAAAAAAAGGTTTCAAAACAAAGGCACTTTCCCATGGGAAGGATTCTTATAATTAATTCCAAAATCTTATTTCAAATTTATCTAGACCATTAGTCTGTAACTTTCTAAAATCAAAGATTTAGTCACCCTTTTGCTGTTTATTCAAAAACGATTTTTTTAAAGTCCTTAAGCTTGCATTTAAAACGTCTTTCGCTAAGGATTGAAGGGAAACTCACCCAATGCTGTAAAACTTGTCGATTCAAAGGTTCCTAATAGCTGAACAACAGTTAATAAGCAATTTCTGAAAGTGATTACAAAAGGAAGTATGCGAACCCAGTGTGCTTTTGAAGGTGCCGACCACGGTTTGAGCAAAAAGATGGCTATTCCCTCGTCCCCCAGAGCTCTAAACCTGCTGGAGACTGCTGTTTGTGCTCTCCTCGCGAGGAGCAACTGTATGGAGCACTTGTGGACGATCTCAAGTCCTCTCCTTGTCCAGAGAGGTTCGAAGAGCCGGTCTACTTGCCAGCTCTTCGTTCTGCTGTGGTCATCAGCTCCGCTTTTAGCGGAACCATGTTCAGTTCACCATTTCTTCCCCAGAAGAGGTTTTGGGGGTTTTGAGGAAAGAGATCATCCTTCTCCTCTCCGTCAGCCTCCTGCATCCCACTAGAATATGTAATTTTGTTAATTATTTGGGGATAGTAAAAATGGAGGATTGATGCTCCAGAGATGTCAAAGAGCAAGAAGGTGTTCCAAAGATGCAGGTAAGAGCTGCTGTTGGTATTAAAATCCTTATAAGGTTTCTTGATGATGCCTTGTTGGATTCCAAGTCACCGAGATTGTCTGCATTTGTGTTTTTGCAACGTTTCGTTCTAGTCCCGCCACGTAACCTGAGGATTGAATCCCAGAAGGACACTGCAGTGGAAGGAGAAGAGATTGAGCTGAATTGCACGTCCATGGCCAGCCGGCCAGCCACGATGATCAAATGGTTCAAAGGCAGCAAGGAGCTATTTGGTAGATCCACCCCCTCTTCCCCCCACCCATCAGCTTAATGGTGTAGATTTAGAGGTGCCTTAGCCTGTGAGGATGAGGATGATACGTGAACTGATCTCAAATGTCGATGCTGGGTCTGGCGTGGGTTCTGCTGATCACCTTGATTTTATACCCCAAGGAATACAGGATTGACTCATATTGTAAGCTTCCTACTTGAGAGCCAATAGTCAAAACATCTGAGGACAACTTTTATATCCTCACAGCCTGTTTTTTGGCAACTCACCCAATGTGTCCTTGATCCACCAACCCACCCTTTTACCTAGAGTGCCGAAGCATTACCAAAACATTCCACTGCAAATGGCCCTTTCCTTTCGCAGTCCTGCTGCAAAACATGCGGTCCTTAAGAAGAGGCACATCTTAGAAGTTTGCCACTTGGGCCACCCCCTGTTTGGACTTGGGCTTCCTCCTCTCCCTTCTCTCTGCAGTGCACTTGGTGGCCCTGACCGTCTTGGGTTGCTTCTCTCCTGCTGCGCTGAAGTAGCCATCTTGGGCGTCCTTCAAGTGCCGACTTGCCCCTGCAGGGACAAATGTCTCCCCACCAGTATCCCCACCGGCTGCTCCACCCAAAGTGCTGTCCTGGGCGGCTGCTTGGAGTGGCCTGAGGTTCCCCAGCCCCCGTGGCCAGCCGGGTTGCCAAGAGGCTCCTTCGCCCTCCATGAGCCGTTGGAGTGGATATGGCTGGTCTTCTGAAAGCAGGATATTGGCCGTGCTCTGAGAGAGAGAGAGAGGGGGGGGGGGAAGGAGGGGTATGTCTGTGTGGGAATGAGGATGATTTTTGGAAATCCTAAAAAGATCTACCACTTGGTCAAGTTTTTCTTTTCCTTGACAAAGTTTTACAGTGGAATCGGCTGCCATTGGTGGGATAGTGGCCCTTCCAGCCCTGTGAGCTGACAAGGGGCAATCATTTCATCTTCCCCTCCTGCAGGTGTCCCCACATAGATGAGCTGGCCTCAGTTTTTGTTTTTTGTTTTAACCTCTGACCAGGAAGTGAAGAGGAAGTCTTCTCACCCCATGCAAGGGTCCATTTTTTAACTGTAGCTTGCCGAGTCCTTGGGTATCTCTCCTTTCTGATGAACTTCTGGAGCATTCAGAAGCGTTTGATCCCAGACACACTAGATCAAATAATAACTTCATTAACTGACCATTCTTAAGCAGTAGGATTCCAGCCATCCTTCAGTAGTGATAACTGTGAAATAAGTCACAGCTTCTGGAAATACTGTGTCAGCCTTCTAATTCTTGAGTGTTCATGAAGGCTGACTGGGTCATTAAGGATAAGCACAGATCTGAAAGCATCCCCAAGTTGTCCTTTATGGTCCTTTATGGTCAATACAACCCCATCCAGAGCCAGTGGAAAGCCACCCCCCAGCTCAGACACAGCACTCCCCACAAGTCCCTCCTAGGAGAAAAGACAGGGTGCCGATTTGTCTGTCAGCCTCACTGTAGACCTCTTGACCTTTGGCAGAGGACACCACATTCCTTGCTATCTGATCCACCTCATTCTAAAGCCCTAGGCCACATTTGTAGTTTCATATAGATGGTAAGTTAGCTTTGGGAAACGAAATACAATCTTTGCCATCACCAGGTCCTTCAGAGATTGATTGCTGTCCCCCTCACATTTATTTTACTTATTTGCATTGTGTTCGATCCTGTTTTTCTTGCTCAAACAAGAGACTTCCCAAAAGTTTCAGCTGCGTAAATGAGCAAAGATTCCCATCCTTTCCTCTGCTTCAGAGGCCTGCTCCCCCTCCCTGCCAGCATTTTAGCTGAGAAGAGCCACATCACATCACCCTGAAAGCAAACCAGTCCCCACCCACAATAGTGCCATGAAGGACCAAGCAGATGCCTCCGTGCCCACCAACACACAATAAGCAAACACGCTGACTTCCAGGATAACATCTGCTGAAGGTGGCTTTCAGTTGTCTTCCCTCTAAATGTTACGAAGGACGTCCAGCAGCCCATCTACAGTTGGAATGCAAGGGGTGCGGCTTTTCTAATTAGACTTTTCTGTTGATCTTGCCTGCCGAGACGATGTGACCCCCCCTTCCAGACCAGGAAGCTATAAGGCAGCCAGTGGCGCTTCCCTCATCCATGGGGGGCCCCTACCCTTTTCTCCCTTTATCGCAGCCCTCCTCGTGTTCTGCCCTTCTCTTTCCCCTTCCTTTTGGCAGGAAGCCCTGTGGGATGTCTCCGTTTCCACCCGCTGCCACTGCATTTTTCTGGTCTTCAATAGTACCCATGCTTAAATATTTTAATTACTACTTTTAATTATGTAAATCCATGGAGTCACTTTCCCTCTTAATTATTGATGATGGCTTTTGGCAGTGGCTTTAGAAGAAGACGGTAGAGGATTTTTGGCTCCATTGACTTGAGTGTTTGGAAGGCATCCTGGAATCCTAATCCTCGCTGTTGAGTGTTGTAGATAGTATGTTTAATAACACGAGGCAAAGGTGGGACACCCCTTCCCTTTGAACCCAGAAGCCAGTAGGAGTCCAAGCTCGACAGCTTCATTTTTCTGGCAGGGAAGTTTCATGACCACAGAATCCAGTCTTTTCTCTCTCTGTCATTCAAGCCTCCACTCACGCAGGTGGGCAAATAAAAGGCTTCCACGGGAGCAGCATCTGCCCCCTGGCAACTGCTTCGGCCATCTACGCCTTTGGAATGGGCAAGAATGGGTGGCAGCCCAAGAGGGGCTGTGTAAAGTCGGGAGGGGGGGTTCTGTGTCTCAGAGGGCTCTGAAGAGAGGAGGAGCGTTTGCCCAGTTGGGTTTTTTTCCAAGTTGCGAAAATGTGGGAAACGCGGGGGTGGTTGCGAGACAGGGCCAGGTGGCAGAGGAGTGCAGCAGGCCGCGAGGTGGCCAGGGGCGGTCCCTTGCAGCTCACCTGCTCTCTTGTCTCCTTGTCCTCCCCTGTTCTGCAGGCAAAACAGAAGTGGAGCAGTGGTCAGACATGTACACGGTGACCAGCCAGCTCTTGCTAAAGGTCAAGCGGGAGGACGATGGGGTCCCAGTTGTCTGTCAGGTAGACCATCCTGCCGTTAAAGACTTGCAGACCAAGTACTACCTTGATGTAATGTGTGAGTACCAAGATCACCAGCTCTCCACTGTGTACCTATGCTGTTTGTGTCTGGCTTTCTTAAATTGGACATTCAGAGTATTGAATGTGAGTTTAAACCTTTTCCTGCTGTTTTTTCATGTCTCTCTTGAAAAAGTTCTGCTGTCCAATCTTGGACGAATCGTACAAATCTGTCTATGAAACGTTGTTTTAATGCAGATGTCTGACTTCCACGAACTGGTGCCTTCCAGGTGTTTTGGGACTATACTTTCCAGAAATCCCAGCCATAGGGCCACGTTGGCTAGAATTTCTGAGAGGTTCAGTCCAGCAGCATCTGGAGGATATCAGCTTAAGTAAGACCAGAGGTTCAGTATATTTATACGGGTCTCCACAAAGCCCTGAAATCCTGAACAAGCCTTTGGAGTACTTGTTGGAGATGAGTCCTAATGCAGTATTGGTGTGATGGCCTAGGTTTGCAATCAGCACTCTGCACACGAAACGTGTTGGAGTCGTTAGGAATCTTTATTGCATTCGGTGACCCAAGGCACTTTAAAGTTCCAAGTGATTTCAGTCTTACAAATATCAGTATAAATACGTTCTTTTCCCCTCCCCTCTAGTCAGTTTCTCTGATCAGTGGCTCCGCTCGTCTCGCGCCTCTTTCAGCGTGTTTGAAGGTCCAAGGTTCTGAATTGACACCTGCCTCTTCCTGCGGGTCTGCGGACTATTGCTTTCACATGTTTGTTTGCTGAGTGTTCCCCGGCTGGCGCCATGTCACAATGACACCCAGGTAGGGGGTTGTTCGTGACAAGAGGTCCTCCAGTTGTGTTGGAATGTGCTTCCTGTGGCTCCTGGCCATTGTGGCTTTTCAGTTCCTCATTATACCTCGAGGCTACAATTTTGACTTTGGCCTCAGTTAAAGCTGTGTTGGAGGAAGTCCTGAAGTTCAGTTCTCATCTCAACCGTTGCCCCGTCAGCCTTTGAGCTGGCCGTTCTGGGCCATTTCAGACATCAAGCAGCAGCAAATTCAAGTTCACAATCAAATTATGTTGGAATATCAGCAGCAACCCTTCCAGAGACCCTGTCAACACTGGCACGGCTCCTTGGTGGTACACGCTCCTCCAGCCAACTGCTTTTCCCATTTATGCTGTTTTTTCCCCCTGAATCTTTGGCTGTCACTATTGCCCAATGCAGAAATGCTGTATAACCATGCATCCTATAAATATTGTTATTACAGGATAACTTTCTGCAAATCCCACAAAGTTAAATTACTGGTTTGGCACTAAGCTGTGTCTTCCTGTTTCAGGCAGTTAGAGGACCAGAGGGTGGCAGAAAATATCTAGGCCCCTGCACATGGTTCCTTTTGCTGCTCACGTTGAAATAATGCCCAGAATTGTGGCAGCAATGAATGGCATCTGGAGGGTTGGAATGGGACCCGTCCCATATTAATGTCGTTCAGATGCAGTGCCATATGAAGCACGGAAGAATCTGTGGCGAAGCAGGCAGCCGCTTCCATAAAGGAGCCAGAACTACTGCAGGGTGATTGGGGGATGATTCCAAATGTCTCTTCTGTCTTTTGTGTTACACAAAGAACCTCCCCCCGTGTTAATTTATTTCTTCTACTTCATTATGTTGTTCCATTATGAGCATTTTGCTTACAATTTTCATATCGCCCAAAAGTATTGGGGAAGTAACATCCCTATAATGGGAAAACAAAAACCATCAGATATTACCTAAATTGGCAGGTTGTGGCCGTCTAGTCACCGTGCTAATGTGTAATTCATTTATGCAAACGTTATGTCCATTAACATTTCTTGTAGAGCGCCATTAGCTGTAATAATATATTAGCGCCTTTGTTGGGTCTGATCGGAAGAGCTTCCACACACGCACAGACCCTTACGTGCGTGTGTCAGTGCGCACAGTCGAGTTTACTTGGGAAATGATCAGGACCTCCGTTCTCCCAGTGCCAGTGATAACGGTGCAAGAGAACTCCCAGGGGCTTCATCTCAAAGGCTAGTGAGCAAGGGTGTCGCTGGCATGCGTTTATTTATTTATTTACTGGGATCTAGTCAGAACATTTTTGAGGTCAAAGATGTCTTGGGTTCGTTCTGTTAGTGGAGAAGCAGTGATATTCGAATATTGCGGTACTTTCTCTCTAATTGAAGTCTTACCTGAACCAAACAGGTGTCCCTCTTTTAGCATCCTGATGCCATAGTAGCTCAGAGAAAAGCAGAGCCCACTTGTCTGTTTGCTTGATGTCCAAATTACTACAGCCCCTGATTTCCTGCCAGCTGCTCAGGAAAATAACACTTGTAAAAATCAGGCCCTATTATCACACCTTCTCAATAGCTTGCTGGACTCGGAGATTTGCAATCAGAGCCTAGAGCTGGGCTCACTGTTACCGCTTCACACATGTCAGGTGACCAGCCTGTTGTCGCCAAGCATGGGGAGCCCAAAACGCCAAGCCAGGAGACTCTTAATGTTGGGACTGCAGGGCTGCATCAAAGGTTCTGCTCCCCAGTTGGCAGCTGGAGAGAGGGACCCTTGTGGAAGAGGACGCTAAGGATCCTGAACATCGGTTGTCCCTGCATGGCTCGTGTGTGACCCGATCCAACCATTCCCTTTCCCTTAGATCAAGGGAAGGCCTGAACCAATGAATGCATAGGCACAGCCAGTTATTTTTTCACTTGGGCATACTTAGTAGAAGATAGAAGAAAGAAGGTAGCAGCTTGTAATAAAAAGGAAGGTATTAGTAGGTGAAATTCAAATTATCTATGGAGCTTTTTCAAGGCTGTGAGCTAATTCTTGTTTGCTCAAAGGCTTGAATAGGCAGGTGCATGTTAGCATTGGTACAGAAATGGAAGGAAGAGTGAAAATTAAAAAGAAGCCTTTTAGAATGGTCACATGGTAGATGAGGCTTGCATTTGGGCGCCCTTCTGGGTTCACCTCGACTTGGACAACTTCAGTAAAAGATTCTGGACAAGTTCTCGTAAACAGAATATTAAATTGAAATCCACATAAAGCAATAGAACAAGGTTTGATACGAGAATGAGCAAAGGCAACTTTTCATGCATGAATGAAGAATACGGGAAGCTTCCTCATGGAGTTTGTTCCAATATGGTGAACTGTAAGTTTGCACAAACATGATTGTCCACACATCCAAATAAGTTGGGTTGTTGTGTATAACAAC
Source organism: Charina bottae (assembly GCA_023362775.1). Lineage (NCBI taxonomy): Eukaryota > Metazoa > Chordata > Lepidosauria > Squamata > Charinaidae > Charina > Charina bottae. The sequence continues at coordinate 1,303,966 of JALMGJ010000066.1, forward strand.
TGGAGGTTTCCAATCTCTCCTCTTGTCTAGAAGAAGTGAGATCATGCTAGCCTTGGGCTCATATCTGTGCATGTTAAAAGCATCTGTTGGGCCAAAGAATATGCTTCCTTGGGACATGTTTTGTCTCTCTTCTGTCCTACAGCTATAGAGGTTTCTGAATGAAGAGAAACTGGTGGGGTGATGCCGTAACATCATCCCACCACTTCTAGCTAAGAGTTGCTGGAATATTGGGGTGATGGGGGTAATAATCAAAACAGGTGGTAAAGGAAGAGGCATTTTGGACAACAAGCAAGGATTGTTTCTCCTTCCTCATAGGTAATGTTTGGAGTTTGGAGCAAGTTGTTAAAGGTATTTGTAACTCATACAGACATTTGGGGAGAGAAAGGAGGCTTTAAATTAGTGCAGAGAGCTTTCAGTTAGAAAGCTGCACTTTGCATCTGGCAGAGCCTTTTGGCTATGATGGTCTCAGTGTTTCGAAGGAGAGTTTTGTCCACGGATTTGCTGCAACCCTTGTTCTAGGCCTGTCAGTAGCTCCGTTGGAAGTGACCTTCCTGCTTTACGAACGCCAAAATTCATCATGCAGGATCTCTGGCTGAGAAATTTGCCCTGTGTGACGAGGGTTTTTGAACATGTAACGTACACTTACTTTTGGTGCTGTGGCTCAAATGAAATCATGGACTTGGATTTTATTAGGCGAATCAGCTTTTCTGTGAGGACCATGAGAGCCTGTTAGGGGAGGTGGTTTGTGGGAAGCCTGAATTGCTGAGGGCTGTTGTGCAGAGTGGAAGAGCTAGCGCTAAATACGTGTCCCAAACATTCTTCCTCCCTTTGTTGCCATCCATAAGGCTCTGAAACTGAGCCATCCTCACATGCTCCTAAATACGACCCTCCTGCCAAGGTGTTTTCCTGTAGAGGCCAAGTATAAAAGTGTGGGTTCTGTGGCATTTTGAGGTGTTCTCCTAACCCCAGAAGCTCTTCAGCATGATTTCTTCCTCTACAAGCATTCGGTCCTGCAGGGAGAGAATGGCCTTCCACTTGTCCTTCAGGAATAGCTAGAGGACCATCTAGGGTATCTAGGGCATTGGGTATCTTGCTTGACTAGAAGTAAAGGTCCACAAGTTCCATTCTTGCTTTAACATAAATCAGAGGATCTCGTTAACACTTCCAGGAGCAAAATTACTGTGTCATGGCTGACTTTACCCTTCAACCGGTCTCACCAGCCACACCATCATTCTGCGGAACTCATCCAGGGTAGAGGTAATGGGCTTTTCAGAACTTGGGAACGAGGATGGTGATTTGCAAAGTATTACAAGTACAGAGCATCTGCACATTCTTCCTTTATCAGGTAGCTACATCCCCAGTGGGTGGTTAGTAAGAGAATCAAGAAAGCTCCGCAGTAATAATGTGGTGATAAATTGGGTGTTAAAGTACAGTATCCAGTTGCCAAGGTTGCTGTAAACAAATGCCTTTCCCCTTTCAATGAATCTGGTTAAAGAAGACTCTGAAAATCTTGCTTTGGGGTTATTAGCTGCCAGTAAGGCTTGACAGCAGGCCATTTTGAGGTGTGCCTGCATTGGTTGACCTGCAGTTGAGAAGGTGATTATGTGCAAATACCTTTCTCAAAGCAGAAATGGAGCCTCAAAACACATTAAGACATCATTAAAGTCTTGTGCTAAACAAACGAAGAGGAGGGAGAGGCTGCCTTTCTGCCTGTGTTTTTTGTGCCAAGGTCTTCCCTACCTTCCTCCTCCTCCTTGGGTGAAGCAGCGTTGAGAGAGGTAGGCAAGCAGAGCAGAGACTTCAGGCCACAGGAGAAGAAATGCAGAGGAGAGTCATAATTAATAGAACCCAGATATTTGTAATGTCTGCATGTATGCTTATGAAAACATATACCCAGAGAAACTGCTGTGACCTCTGTTTGTTGTGTATACCAAGAGAATACCCAGTGCCCAATTATGTCTAACGAAAAAGGAAGCCAACCGATGTGGGCACCTCGTGTTTTTATTAATCTGCATGCTTCTGGTGAGTGCAGATATTAATTGCACTAGTATGCAGTGAAGTGATTAACATCAATATAATTTATCATCTGGAGATTTCTGAACATAAATAAATGAGCTGTTTTGTTCGGCGAGGTGTTGACCCTTTCAGAATATCTGATTTAAAGGGGGGCTTATATTAGTATTAGTATTATTGTAAATATGAAAGGCCCCCAATCAGCCAAGTGTACAGTTATTTGATTTTCTGGAGCATTAGCCTCTCTTGTTTGTGACATTTCCCAGTTGGGTGCTCGTTTGTGAGCCCATTAATAAGCCTTTCTCTCAGGATGCTGTGGCAAGCCAAGAACGAAGGTAGGAGCGGAGCAGAGCGCCCAGGCCCAGCAAGGGGGCAATTAAAGGGGGGGGAATCGCACCGGACCCTGAGCCCAAAGGTCGCTTAGTGTGTCCAAAAAGCCAGGCTGGGCGGTTTAGAATAATAGGGTTTTTTCCCTACCGTCCTTGATACCAAAGCGGATTGTGCCTTGTTCCTTGAGCTTGGTCTCAGCGTCTGATCTGGGGGCTTGCTCTTCCTGTTGCGCGATGGCAAATTGTACGTGCAACCTGTGATTGGTGGCGAATGCTGAAGGGTTTACAGTCTTTAACCAGCTAATTTAACAAGAAGAGGGCAGGGTGTTTCCAAGAAAAAGGAAGGGAATGCATTCTGAGGTTTATTTGGCAAATCCAGGCCTAATCTCCAGACTGAAATATGTATTACTCTGTGAGTGAATGAGGGAATCGGTATAGATTCGGGCCTGGGAGTGAGGAGGTTTCAGTTTTTAGCTTTACCTGAACTTTGTGAATAATGCCAAACTCCATTGCTTGAACTGTTTGCTTCGTTTTCCTGTCTTCCCTGACCTTCACTGCTACCCAACATCCTTCAGAGGGGTGATGGGCTCAGGTCTTCCCCAAAGCACTTCTGTGCCCGAAGTGGCTATAATGTCTCTTCCACCAGCATTGACCCATTTGCTCTGGTCCCAGCTGTTCTGCTTGCACACCCGCCCTGGTTGGATCGCTTCCCTAACCCTCCATTCCCTGCTTCATCTCTTCCATGATTTGCAGCTCTGGGGCTGCCACACATGAGGGGTGGAAGGGCAATGCCTTATGCAAGTGCTGCGGCTCCGCTGCAAGAAGAGGGCCTCTTCGGCTCTCAAGATAGGAGGGAAGGGTTGGTCAAGCGTTTGTTTCACAAGCACCTGGAGCAGCCAAACGTTTTCTTCAAACTGATTTATCATTGCTAAGTGACTGTATCATAACTTCTGAGTGTTGCAGAGAAGAAAATATTGGACACAGTGTCTAGATGCAAACAAGCTGCCTTTGGACCCAGGAAAGGTAGGTTTGCTGAATTTCCAGAGGTCACTGGGACTTAAATGCAGTCTTCTCCCTGATTTCAGTGTATTGGCCTTCTGTGTGGTGGGTCACTTGCTAGTGTATATGAGTTATAGAACATGCCACCTGCTCATACAAGAGTACTTGGCTTTGGCAAGTTTCCCAAGCCAGCTGATCTTAATGTTCTCCCAAATGTTTCCAGTTGTGGTGGCATCTCATTTGGGGGTTGCTCTATTTCCTGGTAATGGTGCTTAGGCATGTCAATTCCATCCCTCTAAAAAACAGCTGTATAGATCTCAGGCACTGACAAGAGAAATGCATTGAAGACTAGTTGGAAAGCCAGAGTGAGTTCAGTTGATCATCTGTGGGTTGGAACATAGATTCCAGAATGTAATCTTTTACATTGTGGAAAGATGATTTCCTAGATGGGGGAGAGATTTTCTAGTTATTGCACTTGTTCCATGCCCCAACTATGAGAGAGCCCACAAGAGCAAAGCTACCCTTGGCGCACCCAGTTCCAGTGGAAGGTAGGAAGTTGTGCATTAGGTCAGGAAGGACTGGAGGTCAAAAGACATGGGATCATTTTAGTAAGTCAATGTTTAGGTCTCCAGGCCCTGATGAAATATACCCTAGAATACTGAAGAGCTGTTAGGACCTTTGTCAATTAACTTTGAGGAAACCTGGAGAACTGGGGATGTGCCAGAGAACTGGAAAAGAGCAAATGCAATCCCCTCTTCAAGAAAGAAAGAAAATCCCTGTAATTATCAACCAGTGAACTTAACACCAGTACCTAGAAAGATGTTAAAGCAAATAATAAAGCAGGCCATGTGTAAGCATCTTGAAGATAATGCCAAGATTGCTAAGAGTCAGCATGGCTTTGTCAAAAATAGGTCATGTGAGACAAATCTCGTCTCCTTCTTTGACACGGGAGCTACTTTATTGGAAAAGGGGAAGGCTGTGGGTATAATCTACCTCAATATCAGTGAAGTTTCCACATTACATTCTCATCGACAAGCTGCTAAAGTGTGGTTTAGATGGCACGGCAGTAATATGGATCCATGCCTGACTGGCTAAATGCAATCAGAAAGTCAAGGACCGGAGGACATGGCCTGCGAGGGCAGGCTGAAGGCACTTGAGATGTTCAGTCTGCAGAAAAGAAGTCTAGGGGGTATTGGTGTTCAGACCCATGTAAGGGTGCCAAAGGGAAGATAGTGAGGAATTACTTTTAATTGTCACAAAAACTAAGACCAGAAATAATGAGTGTAAATTACAGCTACCTTTTCATTTAAATATAGTGAAAATATTCCTGTCAGTAAGATCCGTACAATAATTGAACAGTCTGCCTACGGAGGTTTTGGGTTCTCCATCTCTGAAGGCTTTTAAGAAGAGGCTGGACAGTCACCTCCCGTGGGTTTTCTTGCAAGTTGCAGAAATAAGTTGGACCAGATGATCCTTGTGATCTCTCCTCACTCCACAGTTCTTTTATTCTATGTGTTATTAAAACTGATTTTCTCTTATGAAAAGATAGTACTGATTCTCAATTTTCTTGCTGTGTCCTCTGCTTTCAGTGTTGTTGATTGTGTTTCAGGAACCCATTTTTTACAGCTCTGAGTCCCTCAGTGGCTCTGTTCTTTCTTTCATGCTGGGAGATCCTCCTGTTTTTGATTTGGTTTCATCTTTTGAGTTCTCTTATTCAATCTAGGAGGATGAGGATGAGGAGGATGGCTTAATCTTTACTATCGCTGGTCTATGTTCTTTTTTTAAAAAAAAACTGATTTTGTTTGGTATTGTTCCCACACTTGTTTTTTTTTAATCTTTCAAGGACAACATGTCTCATTTTTCCTCTGGATGCTGCTCTTCGTGTTCTTTCTATTATGTGAGGATGGTGTAATTTTTATCTCAAAATCAAAACTATTGATTTATTAGGTTTACTAGATTTATACCTGCTGCTATCCACAGACTCTTGGTGGTTAACGATAGTCAAATGTCAATCAACAATATAATAACATTGTTACTTAAAATATGTTTTTGCTCTTCAGCTTCATTTTTCATCATTAGTTGCATCTTGAATCATTTTTTCCCCATTAATAAGCATTGCCAAAATATAGCGTTTCCATTAATTCTGTCTACAGTGGCCCCTCTTCCCTTATTTCATCCCTGTGGGTCTATTAAAATAGTTTTATCCTGTTTTTCCTGTTCCCACTTTAAAACCCTTGTTTCTGGATATTCCGTGTGCAACAGTTATCACGCCTCTCTGTTTTTATTTTTCCTTTGCTAGCTGCCTTTCTGCCTTCCGCGTACAATTTAAGGTTCTGCCTCTCTCCTAGCGCCTTTCATTTCTGATTTCTCTGTGGTTTCCTTGTCAGTCCCCTTTGCTTTTTGGGAGACTTTGTTGCTCACTAAACCACCCTGTATCTCCCCCATTTGGGTAGTTCTTTTCCTATCTGTGAACCGCTGAACTAGCTGGTATTTATTTAATTGATTCCCTTCATCTTTTCAACAAATGTCCAAAGAGTCACTTATTCCTAATCCTATTTGCTCTCCTCCTCCTTCGGTTTTAGGGTTTTCTTAAAAGGTTCCTTTCTTTCTAAACCCAAGTGTGTCGATGCCTACTTTCCTTTGCCTTGTGAACAGAGCGAGGAGATACTTGAGTATTCCAGAGCTAATGCATCGAGTCGCAGGTGACGTTCCAGCTGGGAAGGAGGAAGCAGGGCTGACGGTGGGCATCGGATCAGAATTTCAGAACTGGGTTGTGGTGTGGTGAGAGAAACAAATACTTTCCTCATCTGACCCGGAGATGGTTGCACAGCTTCATGTAGTTGCATCAATAGGCTCCGACGCTTGTCACCCAACAGTGTGAGAAGAGCAGCCCCTCCTCGCTTCTGGAAAAGCTGCAGGTTGTGTCGTATTTGCGTCTGTGCCAGTGCGTGCCGTGCTTGGTGTTACGTTGCGTTACCTTTTACTTGCCTATCTCAAAAGATATCATCAACTCCATAATAACTTTTTCAAATTATAGCCACTGACAGAGTGGGGAGCCGGGTGGCAGAGAAAATGATTTTTGTGGCGTGAGATGTTGATATGGCAATAAATTGGTGACTCTTCTAAGGTGCAGCGCTTTCTCCTGCTCCTCTTTCTTTCCCGATGCTGTTTAATCTTGTGTGTGTCATATTATAGAATCTGAGAACCGTGATGCTTAAGACACCTTATTAAGCTATTCTGTTATAGGATAATTGGAAACCTTACACTCTGCTATAATTCAGTGGTGATGTTAACCGTTATTAACAGTGCAGCTTTGTATTTTCCCCTCATTATGAGGATTTAGTTGGACTCCTTATCTGATCAATTAAGGGACATGATCTGCTCAATCTCTCTATCTTTAGGTTTCGCCAAGCGATCTCACCTGGACAGAAAATGTGGTTGCTAAAAGTGTTTTACATTTAATTGTGAATGTCTTCATGTTTGTCTCTTAATCAGGACACGTATATTCCTAACCTGGTTTGTATCCCAGGATTCGTAGGGGGAAAAAATAACAAGAATCTAGCATGTCTCTTTACTACTGGCCATTCCTAAAACTACAGTAGCTGCGGAGTCAAGGGGATAAGCGTCCATGACAAGGGAGAGACCGCCTTGCTCTGAACGTCCCAAAGTGGGGCACTGTGCCTGTGCCGGGGTTGGCTTCAGGGCAACCGTCTTTGTAACAGCTCTTTTCCTACAGGGTCTTTCCAGAGGATTCCCAGACTCCTTCCTTGAGTGTAAAATGCTTTAACCCCCCTGGGGCATTCGGGGATTTGAGAATTCCCTTGGCCCTTGCCGAGACCTGTGTGTTGCCCAGTCGCTTCTCCTTCCTCGTAAAACATTCCCACAAGAGCCCAGCCTATTAATTTGCCACCGCACAAAGGATTGCCAGCCCACAATATACGATGCACGATAAAAGGTATCAATTCTGAACACCGCAAATCTGCCGTTTCACCTCAGCATGAAGGCAAATGAGTTTCCTTTAGCTCGAATGAGTTCAGAGATAAACTTCAATTTAACAAAATTTCTTTTTGCAAGAACCAGTGGGAGCTGCTGCCTCGGCGTGCAGGTTTCTTATCAACATGTTAGGTTTGGAGCTTATTAGTCAACTTAATTTGGGGAAATGCCAGGATAATTTACAGATCAAAAGGTCCAACTGAGAGGGGCAAGCAACGGTAGACCTTGACTATTTTTTCTGCAGGATCTGTCTTTTTAAAGAATTAACCAAATGAGCCATTTGCTTGGTGTCTTTTTTTTAATGGGGTGATTCATTCATTCATTCATTCATTCATTCTTTCTTTCTTTTTTTTCCTCTCTTTTTCATTGTCTGTGTTGTGTCTTTGATGTGCAGATAAGCCTGAAGTACAAGTTTTGCAGAATTCTCCTCCGCAGCCGCTAACAAGGGAAGGAGACCTGCTTGAACTTCTGTGCCAAGTCAAAGGGAAACCAGAGTAAGTGAGGCTCTGACATGGGGGTTGGCTTGCTGTGGCAGAGCAGGGCCTCTCTTGAATGGCTGTGTGGCAAAACCTTCCTTCTGGCTTGCCACGCTGTGGCAGTTGTCCCCTCTCTTGAGCCCCCGCATCTCTCAGCACCTTCTCGGTCCTGGTCCTGGTCCTGGTCTTTGTAGCCATCGTGCAGTGCAGGTACCAAGATGGCAGATGTCGAAGCAGATGCCATCAGCCATCCCACTTTAGGCAGCTAGTCTGCAATCGTTGTAGAGTAGAGAAGATGGCGTGCCTACAGAAAGGCAAGAAGTGGCCAGAAGACACTGGATTTCTGTTGGGCTGTAGATGTGAACTAAGTTGAAGGACTGGGAGATGTCACCTACTTGAAAATGGTAGGAATGAAATTATAGGAGACAGAGATCCCCTCTCAGCAAGGCTAAGTACTTCATATTTGTCAGGTTTTCATTTCCCTAAGCCCAAAGATCCCTAAACGGAAGGTGCTAATAAGCTGTTACAAAAATTGAAGCAGTTTTTCAGTAGCTTTTTATATCCCAGCTTTTAAGAGCCATTTCTGTACAGGAGTGTGATGAAGTCTTTTTGCAAAGCATTAATGTGGAAGAAACTACAAATATTTTGAGCAAAGAAAAGGTTCTTTGCAGCCTGGGTTTTACTTACTATTAATTCTTTACAACTCACGGCTTTTGCATCTGAGCCTTCCTTTTCCAGTCTCTCAAATGAATTAACCATAACGGAGACACCTCTAATCCAGTGTTTCTCAACCTCCGCACCTTTAAGATGCCTGGACGTGAAGTCCACGCATCCTAAAGGTGCCAAGGTTAAACAATATGTTCCTGGTTTAGCCAATTCAGTTAGAGGGTCTCCTGCCCCATTCCCCAGTAAATCCACTATTTTCCATCATGCATTCAAATCTAAAGCTGACACACACCTATTCAGTTCAGTGGCGCTCTCTTCCAAGCAAAGTTGCCTTGGGCAGAAGAGAGACGTTGCGTTAGGTAAAGTGTTTGGGCTTCGTTTTTCTTTCTTATTTTTTTTCTTCCCCTCCCGTTGGCCTGGCTTGGTTGCATGTTTCTGGGTTTTGCTTTTGAGTGTTGTATTTTGCAGTGTTGTCTTTCCTGTTCTCTGTGATATATTCTAATTTATTCATTGTGTGGAACCCATCACACGTTGTGGCTTAACATTAATGTTTACTCTTCCTATGAAGGAATAAGAGAGAAAGAGATTGCTATCTTGGCAATTACATTCCAGGTGCCCAGAGTAATTCAGAAAGCCATAAGATTTACCACTGATTTATGTAGTGGTTGGGTTGTGTCTGACTTGAAAGAAAATGCTCAACTTCTGGCTTGGACAGATCAGGGGAGGGAAAATATTTTCAACCCCCCAAGCGTGCTTTTCTGTTTATGATTAGCTGATTCCTCCGTGTGGAGAAAGTTTGACCGCCCAGCTTTATGCTTCTTCCTCCCTCTTTCTCTCTTTCTTTCTTTCTCTCTTTCTTTCTTTCTTTCTTTCTTTCTTTCTTTCTTTCTTTCTTTCTTTCTTTCTTTCTTTCTTTCCTTCCTTCCTTCCTTCCTTCCTTCCTTCCTTCCTTCCTTCCTTCCTTCCTTCCTTCCTTCCTTCCTTCCTTCCTTCCTTCTTTCCTTCTTTCCTTCTTTCCTTCTTTCTTCATGCAGACAGATTCATTGGGGCAGGATTTTATGACCGCAGGGATGGGATGGCACATTGGCCTGGGAAGGTCTTTCACGTTGTTCTTCTTTGGGTCTTCTTCTCAGGCCTATTGATGTGACGTGGTTAAGAGTCGACGATGAGATGCCCCAGCACGTTTTGGTGTCAGGGTCAAACCTCCACATTGACAGCCTAAACAAAAGCGATAATGGCACATACCGTTGTGAGGCTTCCAATCAAGTGGGGACGGCCTATTCTGATTACACGCTTTATGTATACGGTACGTGAGACCAGCACGCCTTTCTTCCAGATGCCTGAATGCTGAATTACTCTCTAGATCTTTGGGGAGGGGGCATGGGGTCAGCAAATAAGCCACCTTTTGCTGTGGTCAGCTGCTTTCCTTGGACCCAAGCCCAGTGTATGCCCCGTGAGCATATTGTAAAGAAAACGTAACAAACGAAGCGGGTTAGCTTCCCCCTCCTTTCTCCACCTGATTCCGAGGGCATTTTCTTCTTGCATAAAGTAGGCCGGTCCTGCCTTTAAGGTTTCGTTGGAGGGGTGGAGACATCACAAGCAATGAAGGGAGAATACTTTGGGTGGAGGCGGTAACATTCACCCCCATGTTCCCGGCCAGGCTCAGCCATGTTTCCGCCCATATTTTATTGAAGCTGTATAACATGTGATGAAAAATGGGGGGGGACACTTCTGTTTTGTTGTTTTAACCAATGCTCCTCAGAGCACAAGCTGAGAATGCAATTCGGTGCATAATCTGGAAGAACAAGGTACCATTCTATCAATCTTTCATAACCCAAAATCCTCTGAAAATTTCACTACAAACTGTTATGCAACGCTAGAATTTTTCTTTTCTTTGACCACTCTTTCAGGTTGGGCATAAACAGCAATAAACTCAGCCCCCTAGCAGAACAATGGGCCTATCTGGCAAATGCGTTCCACCCTGGCAACAGTCTGGTGGGTTGAAGGCCATGACAGCCACTACATGATAGAGAGGGCAGATTGACTCAGGGGCCTAAAAAGGAAAGCCGGCCATTGCATCCCTGAATGTCCTGCTGCTGTTGGCAGTCCCATTCAATGAAATATCACTATCGAATCTCCGGGATTTAGTTGACAGAGCCAGCTCAGTAGGAAATGTTGAATGAAGGCATTACAACCATAATTCCTTCCCCCTTTGAACTCTTCCATCACCACTCCTGCCCTGACCCCCAGTTGTGCTCCCTGCAAGAATTTATCTTTGTACGGGTTAATACTGAATCTTCATCTGTGCTTCAAGCCAAGGGCTGAGTCCCTGGTTATTGCTCTTACATGTCAATAGAAAGCTTCCATCAGTCAACTAATTTTTCCTTCACCTCCCCCACAGCCTAAATAGTGTCAGATATTAAATATTGCCTTTAATCAGAATAGGTGTGTGTTTATAGAAAATAGGTGAGAAGCATGGAGTCACAACTTACAGTGAGAAGTTACCTGACTGCAGGTGTAGACATGTAGACATCTTTGCTAGTGATGCCAAGTTTTGGAAAGATGACCACAATTTGGCATAGTCAACCCTCTGGTTACTCTGAGGGACCAAAACCCTCTTCTTCCTGTATGATTGAGCTTGCATGTGAGTGTTCATGACACATCTCTGACTTTCCAAATGGCATAAAGGACAATCTGCTGGAGGCAGAGGCAAGTTCAGGAGTGGATACTGGTTGGGCTGGGAACAGCAGGAAGGAGCACAGCTTGGAAGAGAGACTCTTCTTAGAGTTATGGGCCATGCTTCTTTTTAGAGGTTACAGCTTGTGGAATTACCATTTCTGCACAAGGTGATGCCTCTCACAGGAGCTGGACAGGTGGCTGTCCTACTGTGGTTCTTCTGGAGAAACAAGGCAAGCCTAATAGGACAGTTGTTGAATTCCAGAGGAAATGGGGAACACTGAACAGTTAGTAACTGAATGAAGCCCAGGGTTATCTATCCACAAGAGCAGTTCCTTAAGTCTCCTGGTCTGCTGTCTTGTATCTAAAACATGCTAGACCAGCACTTCCTTTCCTTGGTTAGAAGTCAAGCTTTGAATCCAAACCCAAACTTGCTCCTGCTTGGATTAGTTTTTAGCAGAACCCTTCTGAGTCGAGGACCAATTGGGCAGCAGTCGACATGCCTGGCGAATCTGAGTGATGGTCAGCATAGCTGCTCGCTCCCAAACAACAGAGCAGCAACACCAGCAGTCAGGTCAAGTCAGCCGCCCCAAACCTGATGCCTGACGCCTTCCACGTGGGCTGCAGGTTGAGCTCTCCAGAGCTTCCAGCCAACTTGGCTGCTGCTGGCCAAATTTGTCCTTACAATCAGAGCTCCTGGACCTCAAGACATCTCAGTACCTTCTCCCTTTGATCTCTTTGTGTGCTTCCCCAGTCAGCTGCCTAGAATAAATATATTTCACTCCTTTTGAGTAGGACAATGGTGTTTCCCCAAATGCCCTTTCCTAGTGGAAATCATAACAGGATCCCCCTTCGCTGATCATCTTGCAAGAGGCCATGTTTTCCTTGGTGATCTCCTATACCAAATCATAGATCAAAATGGCCACAAGCTAGGCCTCATTATTTAAACGGACACGTATGTATGCTGAGGAATCTAAGGTGGTCAGCAACAGAGCGTCAGCAGAGGACCTAGTTTACCGAACAAGGGTGATCCTTACGGCCTTTTGTGCTGCCGCCAGTTGCCTGTGAGAGGTAACAAGCCAACAGGCAATCTGTTGTGTTTACCCCCTTGGACCCACGTACAGGGGGTAAACTTTCCTGGCCTCCTTTCCATTCTGGAAAAACAGGGCCTTCTCTATGTGGAAGGAGCCTTCAGTCGCAGAGGAGACAGAGAGTCTGGTCCTTGTGCACCCATCCCAGTGAAACCAGTAGGATCATGTGCTGCACTTCCCAAATGCATTCGCACATAAACCAGCCAGATGCTGTTGATGTGGAAAGGAACCATGACCTGGAGCAGCAACATGGCTTCACCGTTGGAAATCACCTGGAAATCATCTTGCTGCGGACGAATGTCGCCACCTTCTAAAATGACCGCTGGCACATTCGTGTGGGAGCTGGGTCTGCTGACATAAAAGAAGTAGATGCAGTGGGGCCTCTTTATTGATCCAGGATCAAACACAGGATGGCCACCCATGTTCCAGAGGCTTTGGAGGCTGATCGCTGGACTAAGATCAAGCAGGGCGGCTCTCCCTAAACTCCACGAACAAAGCGTTTGGCTCCTGCTGCCATTGCCTTCCCAGATGGTCCAGTCCTTTAGCCCAAAGGTGCCCAGAAGGCATCTCTCGGCAAGGTCCCATCTGGCACCTGCTGCCGGGGTCTCGGGAGGGGGTGGGCAGCAAACACCGCTGTCTCGGCCACGCTGTGTCCCTTCCGACTCCTTCCTCCCGAGGAAGTTGTGCCAAGCATGAAACACCTAATTCAAGTTTGGATTTACTAATTAGAAAATCCAAGAGCTCTCTTGAAGATAAAAGAGGAGCAGATGTGTCAGTGATGAGAAGTTTGACATGCTTAAGATAAAATTTAAAACCAAAAGCCTCTGAACCATTTCAAGCTCCATTACCCACGATTCATTCCCAAGTTCAAAGTCGGGTATTTAACACATTCAGTTTGATCATTTGGGCAGCGATATGTGGCAGTTCCTCCCCTCTCCCCCCAGTACCTCTTCTCCGCCGCCTCCTTTCTTTCCTCCATCCACAGGAACTTTGGCATGAAGCAGTGATGCCACCCGTTCTTTGCAAACATCGGGTGCTCTTAAGAGAGACGGTTGTTGGCGTTTGCAGGCCAACCACCTATCTAGACCAAAGGGTGTTTTTTTTTTCCTTTTGTGGTCTGGAAAGGAAAGGAAAGGAAAGGAAAGGAGGAAAGGAAAGGAAAGGAAAGGAAAGGAAAGGAAAGGAAAGGAAAGGAAAGGAAAGGAAAGGAAAGGAGGAAAGGAAAGGAAAGGAAAGGAAAGGAAAGGAAAGGAAAGGAAAGGAAAGGAAAGGAAAGGAAAGGAAAGGAAAGGAAAGGAAAGGAAAGGAAAGGAAAGGAAGCCCCCTTCATCCTTGTCCAGTGGAGGATGGAATGTACTAAACAGAAGACAAATGCGTGGATCCTGGCTGCGTATGAATATGTATAAGTCACAAAGGCATTGACTTTGTGTTAAAAGAAATCTCACTAAAATCTTCCATGCATCCAACTTGATATTTAGTCGTGACATTCTCGTTCCCTTTTGTATTTATTACTGGCATAGAAGTAGTTTTATATCCTGCTGGGATTATTGATGGAGGGGGAAATAATGAAGTTAACTGCTCGGGAGAAAGGCAAAGAGAAAGAGGCGCAGACTTATCTGGTGTTGATATTTGGTCTGTTAGTCCCAGCAGGGTTTCCCTTGCCCGCCCCCCGCGCGCCTGGCCCCTATTTTTCAGATGTCAAAACACCCACCAAATAAACAAAAACAAACAAAGCTTTAATATTGTTCTTATACCTTGCAAAAAGTCCTCCTTCCTGTGGAAAACGTGCAAGTGGAGTGGGGTTTTCTCTTGTGGGTTTTGGGGGTGGTCTCCATCCAGGCTCCCCCCATGCCATTCCATGCGGTCTTGCATCTGTAACTAATTTTGTGTTCTGTGTCCCGTCCATCTCCCCCCCCATCTCCCTACACTGGAGGGGTGGGGAGGTGGGGGCTCGCTCCTGTTGGATCTCCTCCACCGCCAGCGAGAGGCTGCCTGCCTGCCGAGTCACCCGCTGGCCACCGTCAGGGATGGCAGGACCAAGCAAAGCTGTTAACCACCATCCTTTTCTTTGGCTTGTTTGTTAATTTGTTGACCATTTTTGTGTTCTACTCATTTCTTTTAATTTGCTTCTTTTCTGTTTCTTTTTCTTTTTTTATGTATTTTATCTAGATCTTCCCACAACTCTCCCTCCACCCACCACCACCCCTTCCACCATCACCACCACCACCATCACCGCAGGTATAGTACCTTCATAAACCATACGGGTCAAAACCTAAAGATGTGTTGTGCTTTACCTGAAGGGAAGGGGGGTGAGGGGCCATAAAAGGGAAGGGCGAAGGCTTCTTGACCAACCTCATTCATTCCTGCTTCGTTTTGTTTTTTGTCTTGCCTGGGTAATGTGACTCCAAAGGGTTTGGGGATGTTGCCCCTGAAAGTGCCTCCTAACTTATGAATCACCCTCCTCTCACAGAGGCATTTGTGGCTGAAATTTAAATTTCATCTTCAGGGTAGTCTGTAAGTGGATGTGACCCACTTCTGTTCAACCTGAGGTCAACTTTTCTTTTTTTAAAACACAAAGAACTGATTCTCCTTTTCAGCTCTGGTCTACAGGCATCATTCTTCATAAAGACAATTAATTTGACTTTTGGTTTTCATAAAACTACCTCAGCATCTCCAGCTGCAAGCACATTGCACCCAAGGTGGCTTTTTGTCACCCTTTTGCTCCGCATCTTAAAACCCACCCTAGCCCTTCCCTTCCCACTCACCTTTTCGAGCCACCCCATCCAACCACCGTGTACCTGCCTTTTCCAGGGCACATGTCTCAGCTTCAGCTGGTAACCTGAGAGCAGCCATATCCCCGTCCCCCTGGGCTCCTGGGGGCTTCTGTTGCAGTGGTTTCTCCTCCTCTTCTTCCGTTCTTCCCTCTTGGGCTCATGACCAGAAGTGGACTTGTGCGTTGAGTCCGGCATGGGAGGCGAGACTGCACTCTTCTCGCTTTGGAAGCAGCCTGTGTGACTTCCACCTTGCTTCACCTGGCAGTCTTTGGCCTCCTGCCTGCCTGTCACGATGCTCTCACCTCTGTCCTAGAACATACATGCTTTGCTTTCTCTGAGATTCAGAAATGTTGGGTCTACTGAAATAACAAAACCTTTCCTCTCAGTGTGCCTTAACCATCATTTTTTCTTGTGTTGACCGTCAAGCATTTTGCCTTGTTACAATTTTCTCCTTCCAGACTCTTAAGAAAGCCGGTATCTTGAGTCCTTGTCCGTGTGGCTTATTTGTTTCCACAGTTGTATAGTCGTAGAGTCTAGCCTGCTCTCTGGGTTGCTTGGTGGTGATGATTCCAGGTGACCTTCACCCCCTCCAAGGAGCCGATCAAGGGGGAGCCGGGGGCCATCAAGTCAGCATTCCTCTCGTCATGCTCACATCTGACCATGCAAAGGGGCTTCGTGAATTTGAAATAATGTGGTGTGCTTTTTGGTGTCTTGGGGTGCTCATTTGATGACTGGGAGAAATGGCCAATGTGGGAGTACCCTGTGGGCTCAACATGCTGTTCCTCAAAGCAAGCGTAGGAAACGGCCTCAGGTTGGGTTGCAGCATCCCACGGTGTGCTGATTGCGCCCCTTCCTGAATGACCATCTTGCTTATTGCTCTCAGTAGTGCTCCCCCAGTCGCAGAAGGAGAAGGGTGCTTTTTCATTCCCACCCATCAGCTGTGAGGCTGTTAGGTGTTTGGAATGATTTCTGAAAGCAAATTCTTGATGTTTTAGAAAATAATATGTCCGGGTTGGAGTCGGCTAGTAAATCAGGGATGCTTAACTCAAAGCCAGAAGCTTTAGAAAGAGATGATGCTGCGTTAGGAACAGTTGAACTTGGAGAAAGTTTCAGCTTCTCACCTAAAAGAAGAAGAAGTCAAGCCTCAGCAGATCAAGAGGCTTGACTCAAGACCACCTCCGGCCTCTTGGGGCCAGGCAGGGTTGGAGAGGACGTGGGCTGGACAGCCCCTGACTCTTTCTCCTACTCAGTTTGTCCAGGCACTCTATCCCCACCAAAGCCAGTCACAGAACAGAATCCTGACCCGGGTGGTTCCAGAATCTGATGAGCCCTTCCAGCTGTTGTGTCCCTCAACACCAGCCTGTTTTTGAATGGCTCGCTTGGGGGATACAAGGTCTGTTGCAGAATGTTTTACAGACCCCAGCAAAAATACTCTTTTCCGTACAGGTTGTATGGCACCTTCCTGTATTTCCAAGATCAGAGGTATTCCTCTTCTGCCATCCCCTATTTGCTTCTCCTCCCCTGAAATCCCTCCTCTATGCCAAGTCTATACATCAGAGCTTTCCAAACTGTGTGTCGCGACACAAAAGTGTGTCGCCACACACAGTCTGGTGTGTCGCCACACAACCCAGAAGCGCTGATCATCATCAGTGCTTCCGGGTTTTCCCGCGGCGACACACCAACGGCGGCGCGCAAAAACCCGAAAGCGGCAGCAGCGCTTCCGGGTTATTGCGCGCTGCCACAACGGCGGCACTTCCGGGTTTTCCCGCGGCGACACACCAACAGCGGTTGGTGTGTCGCCGCGGGAAAGCTTTGGAAAGCCCTGCTATAGATGTTAGGTTCACTGTGTTTTTCCCTCCGACTTGGTGTGTGTTGAAGAAAAGATGTGCCTTCCCCCCCACCTCCCCCCATCTTTTAAGCTAAATTCCTCCTGAGTTGGTATGTCGCTTGATTTTGTTGCCAGAATGCTGCCGACGGGCGCTAATCTTCTTTGTAGAGGGTTGTGTGTCTTTCTTCTCCTCGTTTTTCTATTTCTCGTCATGCTGTGCGTTACCTGCAGCCACAAACGGGAGACGAATAGGCCCTTTGTGCTGTATGAATTGGGCATCTTTCCTATCTCTGTGGAATCCAGTCTCCTCTTTGCTTTTCGCGTGTGTGTGCACGCGCATGGGTTTGGCTACCAAGGGGGGAAAGGGATTAATTCCATGAGTTGAAGCTAATTGATTCTACATAAATTTGTCCATGGTGAAAAGCACTATTCCTGAAGCAAGAAGCCTATTTTCGTCTTCAGCGCATGCCTTGGCTTTGATAGCATAGTACAGTGTTTCTCAACCTTGGGAACTTGAAGATGGGTGGGCTTCAACTTCCATGCTGGCTGGGGAATTCTGGGAGTTGAAGTCCACCCATCTTCAGGTTGCCAAGGTTGAGAAACACTGGCGTAGTATATCCAGTTGGAAGAGACCTTCCTCCTGTATGGAGAACGGTGGGTTGCGTCTGTAAAAGGCAGGGCTCGTCCTTCGTAGAGCCGTCTGCCTGAAAGCCTCTCCCAAGATCTGCTTGGCCCAGTACGTGGTGGGAACGGATGCGCCACGTTCTGCCCATCAGCTAAATTGCCCTTCCCCAACTTGGCGGACTCCAGGCGGAGGGGGCATGTGGTTCCCAGGCAGCGGGTGGGAGGGCCGGATTCTGCTCTCTGTCTGGATGAAGGAGCCAGAGGGTGGCTCCTCGTTTGTGCCCTTCCGAGTAGACGTATCTGAAGACTCTGCAGTGTGAACAGCCAGGAAATACAAGCCAGTCACATTGATCTGGAATTGATAATTTAACATGGCTCTTCTAGTAACATTTACAACAGAGCACAGGACCAGCTGCACCTCCTAGTTGGGGTCACAGGGAATCATTGGCTGGGTTTCTTTTATTTTATTTTTGGTCATGGAGTTTCCTTTTAAGCACTCCCTCCCTCCACCCACCCACCCACCCCCCTTTTTTTAAAAAATTATGTCTCTGTGAGCCTTCCCAGACAGCCTCTTGGTCTTGAGTCCGTGTGGCTGCCACCTTGGGGTTCGGATCTCCCTTCGGCCCCAAATGCCCTTGTGGTGACACACGATCTGGCGCTGAGGCGCAGTTAAGCTGAGATTGCTACTAGAGCAATTTTGTCAAATCCCCTTTTTTGATGGATAGGATCTTGCAGCGTTGCTGCGTCTTAGTAGACAAGCTGTGTATGTATTTATCTTATCCGGAAGCCTTGATATCGCACGCATGGAATTTAACTTGGGCTCTCTCTCTTCAAACAGATGAAAGGTTAGAGAACAAAATGCAGCCCTTCTCCTTTTCTGCAAGGGAGTGGGTTGTCTGCTTAAATTTGCTTGGTGTATTATCTCCTGACAAATGGCTGCAGAAATGAATTTCCACCCGTGCCGCATTCTGTAGAACTCGGAGCCACCCATTAGCCTTAAAAGCCTCAACAGGCAAACACCAATGATTAAGTGCTAGTATAAAACTCCAGGAATCTATATTCTTCCTCTGTGCTAAAGGTTTATATAACAGAAACCATTCTCCAAATGAAATTAGCATAATTACCAACATTTTATGCAGGACTCACTAGGAGTAATGCTCTCCTAAAAGCCTCGGAGCTCTGCTGCGGCTCTTACCTTCCCATGCGGCCCCCACCCTTTAAGCAAAAGTTTTTAAGCTGAGTAAAGATCTAAATAGGAGACTCAAATTCAAATTCCAGTAAGGCTCAACCTTGGATTTTCTGGATAATCTTGGTGATATCTCAGGCTCGATCTCTTAATGTGGGGAGGTCTGCATCAGATATCTCAGGGATTTTCCTTTCAATCCACTGTCACAAGCTCCCAGTAGTGCATGTGATCATCCCAAAGGGACGAACACCGCAGTCTTGTTGCTATATTTGTGCAAAGCAGAAGCTCCCATTTCCACCGCCCCCAGCCTCTCTCAAATCTTGACCCTGAATTAGTTTCTTTTCCTAAGAGTTCCAGAACCCTCATTAAGCAAAATTCTCACTTCATAATTAGGAGGGATTTTTCCCATTGACAGTATTCTGTTTTTGTCCCTGAACTTCTCCCAACTTGAAATCCGTTTCCCCACTCCTTCAATCCGGGAGCCTTATTCCAAACGCCCTTTGCAGCTCACTCTAACCTCGTTCTCCTTGTGGCCCATAGATCCCCTGACGCTTCGGTGGTAAAGGGATCACACTATGTCAGGGCAGGGTAGAAAGTGTAAATGAGCCCCCAAGTCTTCACCTCAAATAGGTGTTCCCCCTCCCCGCTCCATGAGTTAATGAAATAGTTTTTAAGATTTGTTAAAATAAAACAAATATTTCTCTTTGACACATAGCATATTTGGAGGCGTATTTGATGCACAGCATATTTGGTCTAGTGGTTAAGGCAACGGGCTAGAAACCAGGAGACCGAGAGTTCCAGTCCCGCCTTAGGCATGAAAGCTGGCTGGGTGACCTTGGGCCAGTCCCTGTCTCTCAGCCCTAGGAAGGAGCCAATGGCAAACCAGGAGACCGAGAGTTCTAGTCCCGCCTTAGGCATGAAAGCCGGCTGGGTGACCTTGGGCCAGTCCCTGTCTCTCAGCCCTAGGAAGGAGCCAATGGCAAACCAGGAGACCGAGAGTTCTAGTCCCGCCTTAGGCACGAAATCCGGCTGGGTGACCTTGCGCCAGTCACTCACTCTCAGCCCAGCTCACCTCACAGGGTGGTGGTTGTGGGGAAAATAGGAGGAGGAAGGAGTATTAGGGATCTTCGCCACCTTAAGTTATTTATAAAAACAATAAAGGCGGGATAGAAAAATAAATATTTGGAAGCGGGGGGTGGGCAGGATGCATTCCATTTATCTTAATTTCTCACTCATCCCCACCCCAGTAGGCTTTTTCCCCCCTTCTGTCGGGTATATTGGGACTTGTGTGTATGCGTGTGCTAATCTTGTTCATCTCCTTTGGTTCCCATGCTGAGTGAGCGATGGGTGCCCAAGCATGTTTCCAAGGAGTGTCTGATGTTGGCACCAGAAGGAGAGCCCCTACGCTTTCCCCAAGCTTAGCGCTGGCCAGATGTTTGTGCCTTCCACTTCTCTGATTCCCCAACTGTTGTCCATACTGGCTTGGCCTTGTGAGAGATGGAGAGCACCCACCGGGGAAGACTTCTGGGCATCTTTAGTGGAGACACCAGTGCAACCATACAGCCTGTCGGTTCCTTCAACCTTTACTTTTGCAGCAGCTTAAAAGCTGTTTTTAAACTTTCTTACCCGTGGAGGTGACTGCCATCCTGTAAAAGAGCATTGTGGCTGTTTTTAACACAGATTTCAGGGTGAACTGGAGTGAGGTCAGGGCTATCCAGAATTGGTTCTCTCGGTGGGTTTTTGTTTTAGGAAATGCAAGAAAGCGCTGAAGCTGCTTGGCAGTAGACCCAGAGAAAAGACAGTGTTCCTCACACAACGTGCAGACATTAATAGGATTCACTGTCCCAAGGGGTGCCGAGGGCTATTGGCATGGATGGTTTTAGAGAAGGGAATCATACCAATTCTGTGAACAGCCCTCCGTGGCTTCCATCATGACGGCTGGATGAGCCACTTGGACTCCAGGGCTGCTGGAAACTACCTGCTGAAGCATCGCTGCCTGTCCCCTGGCGGTCAACACCTGCTGCCCCTGATTCCTTGGTCTTTTAATGATCGTGGGTGGAAGAAGCATCACAGGAGCTGAGCATAAGCATCAGCGCATGCTTTTGTCCCGTGGGCAGATTCGAGCCCATTGTGGGGAGATACATTCCGAGGCCCTTTGGTGCCCGACCGAAGCACGGGGGTTGGATGGTTTTAAATGTCCTGGATTCTCCCCAGGAAGCGTCACCCTTTTTAGGACTTCAGAAATAACCAAATGTCAGCCAGGCACCCCGATTCTTGGGTAAGCCACCTCGCTTCCCCTTCTCTGCGTTGTCACTGCGTGGTGCACAATGGAGCAAAGTCGCCAGCACCACTTCATAGATTGAGGCAAAAGGTTTAGCTCTCACCAATTATTTATTCCCTACTTTGGCTTCTTGTGCCTCTGGTAAAATGTCAAGCCAATTTAGTGGGGGCCCTGCGATCGCCTGACATTTCCATCCTCTGCAACCACATTAGAAGGGGAGCCAGAGCCCCCCCCCCCCCAGCTGCGGAGTTTCTGCTGCCAAGCTTGGCCGGTGCCCATTAGGGACGTGGAGGCTTCTGGCGTTTAGAGCTGTGCAGGAAGGGGCAAGCGGGTTTTGTTTCGAGCCCGAAATGAACCCTCGCATCTCAGAAGGTCTGCCAAACATTTGGGTCAGCCGTGGTTCACCAGAAACAAAACCCAGGACATTTTAGTTCCGGTTTCGGCTGAAATGGAATCTGGAGGGGTTTGGAGGGATTTGATGGGATGAGTCGGGTCAAACTGGAACAGGCCATTCCTTCTCCCCCCCCCCTTTGCGTAGCCTGTGTGCTGCCCCCCCACCCCTGGTCTTCCCAGCCCCGCTACCTCCCCTCCCCACGGCTGTCCAGGTCCAGCATGTTTCCCCAAGGAAACCCCTCCGCCTTGTCTCTTCCCCACCATAAGCAGCTCCCAAGCCCCTCCTGCCCAGAAGAACCCCGCTTTGGTCCACCCCCACCTTCTGCGTATGGCCCCCACATCCAAAACACGCATTGCAGTGCATGCCCGGGCACCGCAAGCCAGCTATTCCATGCCCACAACAGCTTGGCGTTGTCCCCCGGCTAGAGACTGAGCTAACCAGGCCAGTGGAAGGTCCTTGCAGGACTTGCCGGGAAGGTGTGATTCTCACCAGCACGCCTGGATGCTCCTGAGCCTGTAAGAAGGCTGTCCCCTGTCAAGGGCCTCCAGCGCTCTGTCAGCAAGAGTGACTCCACCTGTACCCCCTTGGGAAGCCCTGCTTAGCACAGCAAATGCAAATTGCCCTGACATCCAGAGCAGCACTTTAGGACTTTGTGGGAAAACAAAGCTGTGCAAGTCTTCATTGCAGGAGACCTTTGATGAAACAAATGTTCGGAGCTGCTTTTCTTGCTGATGCAAGACGGCTCCCATTTTGCTGGAGGAGGAAGCCTGGAAGGAGAGCGGAGAGGGGTGAAGCGTTAAATTGCAGCCCTGTGCGCGGTGCCGTGCTCCAAAAAAATAATTTTCCATGCCACACAAAATTCCTAAACGGAGCCTGATTATTTCTGTGAAACATCTGGTCTGCAAATGAAGTTGTCTCAAGGGTGTCGTGCAAGCGGACCGCTCTACCAATGTGCCGTTCTGACTTGGGCTGCGGATCGTGCTGGACCTTCTTCCTCGTTGTTCTTCATCTCTCCGTCTCTTGCTCGTCTCTATCTTTTCATGTTCTTGCGTGAACTGAGCCGCCGTTGAATTTTACTGAAATGTAATACAGAAGAAATGAGGATTTTTTAAAAAAGAAGGAAAATAAATGCAGGTTTCTGACCACCCTTTACAATCCCAGCAGCCTGGTCCCATCATGTCCTGCTTTTAAGAAACCCTGGAGCATTGGGCGGGCTCCAGATTTTTAGCTTGGGTGAGCTGCCTGGAATTGGTGCTGCCCAGATCAAATCAAAACTGTATTACGATTTTGGATCAGAAATCCAATATCATAAATAAAACTTAATACATAGTGAGATATTCAAGAATATTCATACCTAAGCCAAGTTACCTCTGCCAATCGTCAGTTTGCTCTGTCATGGTGATCTTCCCATGGCGTGGGGTCCGAGAACCTGAGAAAGCAAGTTTGGCTCCATGTCTGGATTCTCCCCCCCACCCCCCCGCCCCAAGGCTCAGTCTTTGAGGATCTGACTAATGCCCCATCCTGTGGCTGGTGGGTGAAAACTGGGCAGGCGGCTAAAGGCAAGGTAGCTTTCCAAGGCAGCAGTTAACTCCCCCATTTCTATATACAAGGCTTTGCCTGTGCAAACTTTTAGGGCATTGATTAAAAATGTGTCCTTGGGTTTTCATTTTCATTTAAAAAATCCATTCTGTTAGAGACTGTGGACTAATTTTATGGATTAGCTTTTAAACCCTCAGTCTGTCACATTCAGTGAACAATTTTAAGTTGGAGGGAAGCCATCTGACTAGATCAAAATATGCCGCAGAGGAGTTTCAGTGCTACTGTTCCACAGGAATATTGCCAAGCCGTCTCAGGGAGGTGCAGAGGGGTGCTGGTGACTGATTTCCTCTTCACAGCCTCGTGAAACGAGTGCTCCAGAGGGCCTGGACCATTCCAGCATTTTCCACTTCCGTGTCCCGTAGTTGGATGGAGAAGGTAGCACCTCCCATAGGTGGGTCCCACCAACTCCACGGATGTGGCGTGTCATTCTCTCGGCACTCCAGTGGAATGCGTAACACCTTCAGCATCTCCGTGTGTGTGTTTTAAGAAAGAGTCTTTGAAAAGCAAGTCAAGTCTTGAGCAAAAACATGACCTTTTATTCTAGTTGGACCATTCTTTCTCCTGATCTCAAGTCTGAATTGTCCATGAAACCAGGTTGCTAAACCAAAGGAATGGATAATTTCTCATGGTTACGAGAGCCAGACAGGATGGTTTTATTCTGGAGCTGCATAGACATTGTGCCCTTTAGCCGGGAATAGGGGAGGGCGTTGCCCAAACGAAGCTCAGCCTTTCTTGTGGGTTCTCTCTCCTATAGGACATTGGCATTCTCTGGAAGGGCTTTTTATCTGTCTTGGTGTCCTTACCAAAGATTGAAATGGGCGCTGTGTTTTGCACTTCAGAAGGAGTTTGTGGCGGGGGGTGGCCCATGTGTGGCCTCTGCGTTGCTGGAAAGTGCCTTATACGTGTTTCTCCCCCAGCGCCTCTACACCTTTTGGCAGGCAAAGGCACTGTTGAGCTAGACAGCCGTTAGGAGAGAGCCGTGGGGCTGCGTGGGCCGGGGAGCCAGGGCACCTTCTAACCACTCCGTTGCTCGCCGTGGCCCATCCCTCCCTCTCCATCTAATCACAACTTTGCCATTCCAGCTGCAGCCAACATGATGTGGTTTGACTTGGAATATTTGTTCGCCTTAACCGCTTGAAATCTTTGTGTTCCATTCTTGCTTGTTTGTTTCCTGCTCTGTCCCTGGATGGGGAAAGCGAGCTGCACTGTGGGCACAGGACCATGTTCCTTAACGAATCCTCTTTTTCCAGCACACGGATAGACATTCTGACTCCAGCACACTTTTGCGTCCCCTGCAGCCACCCGGGAAACCACTCGGGGGTTCCTTTGGAGACGTCACAACATTTCAGAACACAAGGCCCCGCTCCCGTTGGCTCAGCTCAGCCGGGCCACCCCCTCTGTCTCTTCCCCGTCCCACACCTGCACACAAGCCTCGGTGTGCGCTTCCTAGAACAAGGCCTCGTTGGCTACGCCGTGGCGGGCAGCGAAGGGGAGGCCTCAAGCTTTTCTTCCTGCTGCCGCTGCCCTTGGGCAGTTTTGATGCTCTGACTTGGCTGAAGCTGCCCGCGTAAGAACAGCTCTTGATGTCCTTGAGTCGTGCAAAGGCCGTCTGTGCCAGCCAGGAGGCTCAGGCTGTGTGTAGGTGAAGCGCGGTCACGCCAGGTTTGACCAAACGCCTCTTTTAGTTGTGCAGAAGGGGTGGCTTTCCTTCAATGTAGTAGAATGTTCCAGTCTGTAAGTATGATGTCCCCCCCCGCTCCTGCCCCCCCCCCCCAGCATGGGTGTTGTGCAGGTATTTCCTTATTTTGTCCTGCCCCCTGGTCTGGGAAGTGAAGTGTACACGATCCCTGGCTGCAAGAGGAGAGTCACCCTTCCTTCCAGGGTCGGAGCGTCAGCTGTGGAGAAAAGCCTCCCTGCCCTTGTTTACTGTGATCCCGCAGCTGGAGGTGGAGGTCGTTTGTGGGCTCAGTTGTGTGTTGCAGCACTTTGCACAAAGACCCGCTTTTTTCATTTAACCATCGCCTCTGCTGAATGGAGAAAGCCCCCCGTGAGTCCTCCAATGGTCCTTGGAGCTGCGCTGGGGGAGGTAGGATTACGTGCCCCTTCCCGGCGCAGTGTCACCCAACAGAGCAGCGTCTCTGGGTTGCAGCCCGAGAGGTGCTGCGAAAGGCCCACAGTGTTGTTTGGTGCTGCTGAAACACCCGGTGCCATGTCCAGCTCCTGCTGGGGTGTCCAGGGCTCCTTTTCGAGAGCAGAAGGGTCGGTCGGTCCGGGTCGTACGTGCAGGCCAGGCCAGACCCAAGCGCTGCAGCGGACATAAGCTGTAGCTCTTCAAATGCGCTGATGTTGAGCAAGCTCCGTACAGCCTTTGGAGCTGTGCTCAGCCCAAGAATGGCTGCAGTCCCATCAGGAGGCTGGGAAGGGGCCCCTTTGGCTTCAGGGGGCCTGGTCCCTGGAGCGCAAAGCCAACTGCGAGGGACCGTGCTGTGTTCCTGGCCCCCAAAGAGACATTCACCGTCTACCTGAATCCTTCAGCTTAGCTCCAGGAGGCAGGGCTGCCTGGGGATATCCTGTCTGTGGTGCCTCTCCTGACCCACCCGCACTGGGGGCGTGCAGTGGCGCGTTGGTGTCCCGTACCTTCATTTTTTATAAGAAGACACCGAATTTCAGACCTGCTTCACTTTGCTAACCACAGCAACGGGAAATCTGTGAAATGTTTGAGAGTGGAGGGGGTGGTTTTTGCAGAACGCATCTCTTCCCTTTCTGCAAAGACGGCGTGTGCTCCTGCCGTGGCCTCTCTTCATCTTCTCTGCATGGCTTGCTGGAGGCAAAGCTTCTTCCCCACAACAGCCTTGGGTTTCCAGCAGCAAAAATGCCATGGGGGTGCATTCCTGCTTGCCCAGGGGCCTTCCTGCCATTCTGTGCATGGTGAAGGGGAGGGGAGCCTGGGACTCCTCCAGCCGTCAAGCACAGAGGGAGACCCGGTTTGCAGAGGCAGTGCCTGAATGCGCGAGGGCCTTCGGGGGACCTGCCTCTGCGGTCTTTCCCAGGAGGAGCAGGGGCCTCTTCAGCTTTGCATGTGCCCCGCCAGGAAGCAGCGCTGTGCCAAACCTCTGGAACCAAGGCAGCCCGGGGGTTCCTCCCCCCATTGCCCCCCCGGGCTCACAGCTTAAAAGCACAAGGCATGACTCTTAAAACAGTGCAACTCACTTCAAATGCTTTGGCCTCTCATTTTATGATTGCTTGTCACGCAATGTTCTTGGAAAGCTTGCTCATTTATGATCTGTTCCATTTTTTTCCATTTCCCTTTTTTGCATGCTGTACCTCCTGTTTCTTCCCTTCCTCCAAACTCTGTTCCCGTGTGTAGACACAACGGCGGAGACAGAACCGGCGGCTCACGGTTGGTATCGCATTCCTGTTTTATCTTTTCCCTCAGCTGAGCTGAGTGGCAACGCAAGCCTGGGAGAAGAGGGGGAGCGAGAGGCGGGGGCGGGGGGAGATGAAATTGGGGCGGGGAAAACCACCTTTCCAAAGGGGCTGGTCTCATCCCATCTCGTGATTTTTAAGGCCTGGGAGGTTTTTAAGGCCCGTGTGCGTTTCACGTGGCCTTTTCCCCACCCCTGCAGAAGCATCAGGATACCAGAGCAGAAGAACCAGGGCTCCATTTTTATTTTTCACACCCTGTCTGCATTTCCTGAAGTGTGCCAGAGAAGTGCAAAACTTTCCGAGTCCCAAGAGAGTGGTGCAGCCCAACCGCCCACCTCAATGGTCCTCCGTGAGTCTTCCAGTCACAGGCTGGCCAACACCTGCTGTCTGCCCTGGATCAGGACCGAGGAGCAAGAGAACGTCACTCGTCTCTCTCCGCTTCAGTTGCTGCACTGATCCCTGGGCATCTTGCCTCACCCCAATGTCAATTTTCAAAGGGTGATGACTGTTTGAGGCTTAACCAGTGTGATAAAATATTGGAGAAATGACTTTAATGCCATTAAGCTGACTATGCTTAAGTTAAAATGGGTCTCCATATATTTATGGTTTAAAATGCACCCTTTCTGTCTTAAGAGACACTCAGCTTGGCAGGTCATTAGAATAACTGTCAGGATGAATAAAAGAGAACATTGGTTGTTTATGTACAGGCTAAGAATCCTGATCGGGCTCGGTTGAGTTCATGCATCAGCTGGTCCAGGAGAATTTCATAGTTAACTTCATCAGAAGCCGCCTTTCTACGGGCGGCTGGTCAGTGTGGGATTGGACTGCCCCTGCAAGTGGTGGCATTTGCTATTAGAGATCTTGAAATTTAGCCCTTGTCCATAGCAAAGCCACACTCTGCTCCTAAGTGATGGCTTGTCCCCACTTCTGTTTTATCAGGAAAGATGTGTGTTCCATACATCTTGATCATTCAGTTCAAAGACTGAAAAAACATGACGACCTCCTGGAATTTTAAACGACATTCCCCCTCAGTCCTTTGCAATTAGCTAAGCACTGGTTTGAGTGGAAACCCAGACACCTGGAGAGTACAAGATTATCTACTCTTGATCCAAAGTTTTGCAAGGATTGTCAACAGAAACCAAATTCTATAAGAATCTGCAACTTTGGGAACTGCCTCTTGTGACCATCTTGGTGTTATGGAGAAAGTGAGACTTTCCATTGCCAATTCCCTTTTGGAGTTATTTTAGCATGCCCAATAACTGCGTGCTGCTTCTTCCAAAGAAGGCCATTATTTCTTGAAGAGTTGTCATTATGTACAGCAGCACAAATTGTCAAGTGTGATTGCCTCTCTTTTGACTGTGCCTAGTAATGTGAGCCACAGTGATGCCCGGAATAGTTGAGTCGCATGGAAACCAAACATCTGGCCCCCATTTCTATGCTTCCACTGTAAAAAGAGACGTCTCCATACTTCCGTTGTTCAGCAATGGCAAAGAAATATTTTAGATAAAGTTGAAGAAGAGAGAAAATCAGAGCAAGTGAGAGAAGCCCTGATCTGAGGGCCCTAGTATTCGTTGGGAGCACAACGTTCTTTGCAGTGTGTGTCATAAATAGGCAGATCCATGACCGCCAGTTGCCCCATGGCAAGGGTCCTAGAAATAGTGTGTTTTCTTCTTAAATAATACTCAGTTTGTTTGCAATTATTTATATTGCTGGAAAGCCTCTTGGGGAGGCTTTTATCCCAAAAAGTGCAATGTAAACCATTGCCATAAATAAATGCCCAAGAATGTATGTACTCAGCTTCCTGTTTTTATACATTGTCATCTATTTATTTTTACTTCATGTTTATATTTGTGTATGCAGTTTTTCCTGCAAGCCTCTCTGAATGTTCTTTCCAAATAGAAATGTGACATACAAATGTAATCAATGAAGTAATAAATATAGGGGTACATTTTAAGAAAGTTGAGATCGTACAACCAACTGTAAATGAATGAAGTCTCAAAATATTGGGATTTTATTGGTTTGAGTTGGATGAGAGAACAGTTAGCCTTGACAAGAGATAAACCGATGGGTTTATTTCTCACCAAGGACCAGCCTTGATGAGCCAATAGGGGAAATCACCTCGTAATGACTTGTGACATCCAGCAGTCCATGATAGGGAGATACCTGTAACTTCTCCAATTTCTAATCTAAAAAAAATCCTTGAGGAGCAGAAAGATCTGAAATGT
This sequence comes from Charina bottae, assembly GCA_023362775.1. NCBI lineage: Eukaryota > Metazoa > Chordata > Lepidosauria > Squamata > Charinaidae > Charina > Charina bottae. Next base: position 1,332,546 of record JALMGJ010000066.1, read on the forward strand.
TGCAAGGAAAACAGCGGGGTGAGGAGTGCTGGGAAGAGAAATTTGCAGTGCAGGCAACAAGCAAGTTTCCTCAAGTAGCTCCCCAGGGGGAATATTTCAGGGTTTTGCTTGTCAGAATAGTTGCATCAAGCCTTGATCCTTCAAATATCCTTGGTCTGTTTAAATCAATAAAAAGTAAATAAATAAATAAATATCCAACCTATTAGAGACAGTCTACTTAAAGCACACACCCCTGGCCAAAAAAAAAATGAGCATCCCACTTGGAGGAAGAAAGTACCTCTTGCTGATTTTTAGCAAGTCCATGTACACATTTTAGGCAACAGTGATCTGCTCCAAGCGAAAGGAGCAGAAAAGTTTGCCTTTGTTTTGAGGTACAGTCAGTTGTTTTTGAATAACATCAGGTCAAGGATGGCAGAAGCTTCATTGCTCTCCAATTAGCAAACTTATCCTGTGCTTCCTGCCTTAAAACAAAAGAGAAAAGGGATTCACCGAGACCCCCTTTAGCAAGGTGGTTCTTTCCCCTTTGCGGCTCCTCACGGTCTCCTTCCAAGCTTGCATTGCCAGAGTGTGTCTGAAGTTGACCGGGTATTTCTTGTGTGTGTTGGCCATTTTGTTCTGACCAGTGTCCAAATAAGCATCAGCATGTCTGTGGCTAGTGAGAAATGCATGATGGGCATGGTACTCCTGTGGAACAGATGGAGTTCCTCCAAAAACAGTGCCAAGTTAGAACACCGATGGAATGCCAATACCAGAAGGTGCTTGTTCACGGGTGTTTGGATGGGAGCGAAGGTGCTTGGGCCCTCCCCCTTTTGGGAATGTGTCCTAAGGGACTGGGAGAAAAGATGAGTTTGTGGAGTGCATGCAGAACTGTAGCCACCCCACCACAGATCCTTCTCTCACAGTACAGGACTGACCCACAGCGGTGCATGGCAAGTTTAAAGCACGAAAACCTAACTCTTCCCCTACATAATGCTGAGAATCTTAAGCTTCCAGATTTCTGTATGTGTCTCTCCCCCTTCCCGTCTGCCTTCCTTGCCAGAACCCCGATAAAAGCATGTTCACGGCAGCTGATGCTCCGGATTCGGCTGCACTTCAGAATTCTCCTCTTCTGTTAACTCTCGCCTCGTGTTTCAGATGCCTTTTGGAAAAATTCAGTCCCCCGCATCAGTTGAACAAGCAGAACAACTTGTTTTTCCAGCCATTTCCCAGAATATCCTTAGTATTCCTAGAAAAGCTTTTCCAAGTCCTGGTCCAGTGGAACACTCTCTCTCCGGAATGCCTTTTTCTTCTTGCAAATGGTGCTCACGGGCCCTTTATCCTCAGTAACCCATTGGGGCGTGCATGAGAACTGGAGAGCCCTTTTAAAATCAAATCTACATTTTAATGATACTGTTGACAAAGAGAGGAAACAGACCTGTTGCTCTTCAGAGCTTCCTGTTGTGACGCCAGATGTAATCCCCCAAGCTGACTGCATCTGCTGGGGAAGGATGGAGACACCGTGTTAGGGGTGCTGAAAGGACATTTGATTCCCCCCCCAACTCAATACTCATTAATTACTGGCCTTTCAGGAGAACCTTGGACCCCTCACAACATCTTCCTCCTTTTCTGATCGTCCTAGAGCAGCAACCCCACACAGTTTTTAAATAAATCCACTTATCTATCCATTTAAAATTGCATAATGTTCCAGCACACCTTCCCCCACCCACTCAGTCACCAAATGTAAAAAAACAACAACAGTTGAAAGAACAATTTCTAAATAGCATTGCAGTCTAGGGATTGGTCTCATCTCTCATATTTAAAAATGGAGCAAAAAAAAAATTGTACAGAACTCCAACATCACTAAGGGAGTGAAGAATCGCCGTGTCATTCTCAAAGCTGATGAAGCAAACTAGGAGCAGAAGAGAGGGAAATGAAGTTCAAGTTGTGTATTGTGTGTGTGTGTGTGTGTGTGTGGTGTGTCAAATCTAAAATACCATGTCTTGGCTCCTTTACAGAGAACACAGTCTTGCAACCAACCCATTAAAATTTAACAGCTAAAGCAAGCCATAATAATGTTATAGACCACCCTTTAAAAAAATCTATGGGGAAAAAAATGAAAAAATATATGTCCAATGAATTATGATTAAATAGAAATTTTGCAGCAGGATCAAGCAACACTGATCACTCAGGAAGATCCTCTACACCAAAGGCCGAATCCACACTTAGTCAAGCGTATAAACCAGCAAATTGAAATGAGAATAATCTGAAACAATTCACAGTGATTTTCTGCAAGCATAATTAATTTTGGGTTTAGAGGGGAACATATTGCCCTTGTTTATGGTCAAGAAGTGCAAGAGCAACATAGGAGGCTATGGGTTAGACTCAGTTTCTTGAACTGCACATGGGCATGTTCACTCAGAAATGAGGATGACATTTTACATTATTCCATCTCATACCGCCTGGGGTGGAGATTAAACTGAGCTACAGCGCTGCAGTGGCTTAAACGCATAATGTCGAGCACCCACTTTGCTGGGCATAAACTCAACCCAAACAAGATGGAGCAGTTGTTGCAATGTGGAGGCCAACTGATTCTGGGATTGCACCATCTTTGACTCTTGGTGAGTTGTGCAGGTTTGCAATCCGGGGGTCCTCCTGGTTCCATGGCTTGGTTTGAAGAGCACGTGGAGAACGTAGCAGGAGAGCTTTTGCAGAGCCTTAGCTGGTTCACCAGTTGTGGCCGTACCTGGAACTGGGTGCGCTGAAGATGCCCTGGTCATCTTTAGATTAGGGTACCGCAGCTCACTCTCCATGAGGCTGCCCTTGAAGGCCCCCCCGAAACTTCAGCTAGTCCAGAATGCAGCGGGGTGCATGCTTCGTGGTCAGTCACACTATTGTCACATTACACCTCCACTGCCATAGCTTTCTGAATGAAATTCAAGGTGCCGGTCACTACCTAGAAAGCCCTGTATGGCTTGGGGCCTGGGTATCTTAGGGGCCGCTACTGCCCCAAAGTTTCTGCCCATCGTACGCAAACAATGAAGGAACGCCTGCTAAGCGCCCCCACCTACCAGGTGGTACAGCAGGAGCGAGCCCACCAGCAGCTCCTCTACTTCAGGTGAGGATGACGCCCGCCCTCATGGCCATCTGGAATCAGGTGAAGACGTGGGTCTTCCAGAAGGCCTTCAGGGACTAATTACCATCCGAAGGACCTTACTCAGTAAATTTAACTTACTACTTTTAGCCTTCATTTAAATCAAGACTTAATTAGATTACTATTTTAATTTATCATTATACTGACTTGTATTGCATTTTATATGAGTTTTGTAAGCTGCCCAGAGTCCTGGTTTTAAATCTCGGGGAAGAAATTATTTTCTGTTTATCCCTTCTCAGTGATCACCTGATTTCTGCCAAACAAACCCTCTAGCCCAGTGTTTCTCAACCTTGGCAGCTTTAAGACGTGTGGACTTCAACTCCCAGAATTCCCCAGCCAGCATTCTGGGAGTTGAAGTCCACACGTCTAAAAGTTGCCAAGGTTGAGAAACACTGCTCTAGCACATAAAATGTGTGTTTTTCTTACCAAAGCTGTTCAAAACAGCCCCTTTGCTAATTTCCATTCAAGCTAGCATGGACACCTTTATGCTCAAATGTACGTCTTGCCTGCTGACCGTGTCCCATCGATGCCACTCTCTTACCCAGATGTTATCCAACTATTTTATATCCTGTCTGGAAGCTTGGATAAGTGAGTTTGTTTTAATAGCTCTCCAGACGTCTGCCATAGACACATTTCAGAATAATATTTTCTTCATTTTTTTTAATTTTTAAGGAAAGGAAAATTGATGGCTGCTCTCAGATTAATTCTGGAAGCAGTAGGGGTGGTGTTGGGCAAATACACGTCTGCAGAAGGAAAGCTCGCTTTCTCATCTCGATACAAGCGCTCCACTGCTGCCCTTCCTACTCAGCTGATTTTCACTTCTTTACACCCGCATGGTGAAAGAAAATATTAATATTAATAAGCAGTGGAAAGTTCATTTTCATTTATTCAGAGAAACTGCAAGAATGTGTGGATGCTTTCTTACAAAAGTGAAGAGTAAAGGTTTTTAATAGTCAAATGAACCTTTTAATAAAAGCCACGGCATACTTTGTGACATGTTTAAGATCCCTCAAAACATTTGTTGACATTTATGCAGAAAAGTTGAACTATTCCATTTCCTTTGGGTAGGGAAGCAGAAGTAAAACACCCTTTGCTTCATAAAAGATGCAGCTTTGCCCTTTTTTATGGTTAAGAAGGGGAAAAAATTCTGACAGTGAAAAAGAAAAAACCTGAATGTGATCTTAAGTCAGTTTTCTCAAATTCCATAGATTTAAAGAGCTCATTAATCTTAAAGGTCTCTTCTCTTAAGCAGGCGATTTGATCGAGTCCAGTTCCGGCAATGCTTAGCTAGCCCAGAGTGGCTCCCATCCCAGAACCTAGTTAAGCCAGAACCAATGGGATGGGCCGCGCTGGTGTTCCAGGTTGTGATGGAGCAAAGACTTTCTAGATCCAACTCTTCCCAGCCCCGACAGGTGAATTGTAACTTACCACTTGCTTAGTGCACTTCTGCTCTTGCCAGTAAAGTGACACATGTGAAGGCAGTAGCACGTGAGTGTTCAGTCCTTCTGATCTCCTTTTACTGATTTATTTTAAGAGCCTGTGAGTTTCTGCGATTGGAACTTGGAGATGTTATCCAAGTTATGCTGAAGCAAGTAGTTACTCAGCTGTTCCAAAAGCTTCAGCGTTGTAAGGGTAACAACAGCCTCTATGAATCTTCAGCAGGGAGGGAAAGCCTTCTCATTCACAGGAGTGCCAAAGGCTGAAGTTACAAAGATCTTTCCCCAAACACCAAATTGTCATGTGGGCTGATTTCATAAGTGTGTTTACACCAGTAGAAGAAAGGGATGGGCAGGGCCACTTGTCAGTTGGGGCAGATGCGTCTCCTCAGAGTTGGGGGTGTACAGGAATGGTTTACCATTCTGGTGCACCTCACAACCATAGTTTAGGGGTGTCTGTCTATGAAGCTGTCCTCCAAGGTGACATCTGCAGCCTGAGTGGCTCGATTATGAGTTCCTCCTCCAAAGCCCCTCCCAAGCTCCAGATTCCCTTTGAACTCAAGCAGGAGCTCCTGAACGTAAACACGTGCGCAAAAGCCAAGCCGTAAGAAGTCAAAGAGCTGCTTGTTTGCCCAGAAGGAGGATCCTTTGGCTATAAACAAGGCTATATATGCAGCTAAACCAGTTGGCGCAACTGATAGCACACCCACACCCACACCCCAGTCTTAGTCTGTTCAGAGGCCAGGAGGTAGCCTTCTTTTCAAAGTTAACTCTGCAAGTCAGCAACTGTAACCCGAATGGCCAGCAAAGCCAAGTCCTGAAATAAAAAACGAATTAATGTGCTGATAACCCACATTGTGCAGCAGAGACGGCCCTCCGTTTGTCAGCCAGTCTCAGTTTGGGGGGGCGGGGGGATGTCTCGGACCAAGCTGAACACTGCACAGCGTTGGGAAGCAGAAAGAAGAAGAGAAGCGTCACCTGTCATTTGTCAACTCAAAACATGCCCTCAAATTGTGTTCCCCTTTCTCTGAGGGGGGAGAGACCGAGGTGGGAGGTGAGTAGCCCAATCCCAACGTTCAGCTTCTCTTCTCCCCAGGGTCTGTCTTCTCTTAGGGTTGTGTCTATCCACAAACAAACGTGTGGCCTTTGTGGGAGGTCTGCAGGCCTTGGAGTAGAGAAGGGACAGCTGTTTAAACATACACACTTCAAGTTTTGATAGCAAGGTAGTTTCAGGAAAGCTGGAGGAGGCTCGCCCCCCCCAATAAACACTTTATCAGCTTTGAGATGACTTTCTAAGCAACAGACTCTCCAGTGATTTTTCCAAAACATTTCCCATAAAAACACCAACTCGCCATGGCCATGAGCCTGCTGTTTTGAAATACAGCCCAGCGGAGCTCTGTGTTGGTAAGAGAATATTGTAGCTGGCATTGCCACAAGACTGAAATGTATACAGAAACCTGGAAACACCATTCCACATTTTAAGCATCCAACTGGAGCTGTTCATTAAAAGAACCAATTCCCTTTAGCCTGGAAAGCTTTGCAGTAAACAAGTTTTTGCATGTACTTATGGGTGAGTGGCTTTGAATGTCCCCCTTTATGTTTCGTGTTTTTCAAATGGAGCAGACCAAGGTTTTTTCTTGACAGTGTATTGGTCGTCCTGTAGATTTAAAAGACACAAAAATTCTGCCTCTGTGTGTGTGCGTGTGTGTGCGTGCGCGCGTGCACACACACACAGACATGTATTTGATAGATATTAATTGGTTGAAGAGCCGCCTTTGCAGGCTAATCTGAGCAGAATTGAGTCAGATGGCAGACAGCTTTTCCTGAGACCCCCATCCTCTGTTCTTAAGTGTTTTGTTTTTCATGCCCTGTGGAACACACCGAAAAATGAGTTTGTTTTTGTTTGTAAGGCTTTACTCAGTTGCCCAATACTGCCGAAGAGCTGGACTATGGGGATCTCTCAGGTAAGGGCTGGCCTCCGTGTGGTTGTCTGCATCTGCTCTCCACCCTGCTTGCGTTCGACCGCTTCTCCCCAGCACCCTGCAGGCGTGACCTCCCAGCCTCCTGGGCCCTTGGATTCTGAGGCACGTTGGCTCTTCCCCACCCAGAGCTGGGCGCTCCTTCTTCCCGTCGGAAGCCAAGCAGCCTCAGTTGCCCAAGATGGGAGCACTGGCCGCAGCAGCAGCAGCTTGAAGGTTGAAGGGGGGGGGGGGGGGCAGGCGGAGCAGAGAAACTACCTAGCAGGTTGTGAGTAGCTGATCTGAGCTCGGTTGCTGGAAAAGCATTCTGGATCCTAATCAGAAAGTCTTTCACTTGAAACATGGATTATTTTGTAAAACGCTTGAGGCATGCCAGAGGGAGCCTGGGCATAGACTCCAGGGGGCTGCATCGGGGGGGGGGGGGGGCATTGGCATGGAGAAGAGGAGGCGGGTTCCTCGTCTGCACGCCCAGCCCATCAAGTAATTGCACACCGACTTTATTCCTTTGCAGCAAACGGCGCGTCTGCCAGGAAGGTGGGTGGGGAAGGACGGCCCTCCCGCTTTAATACCTGCCCTTTGCTTTGCGCAGGACGCTGCCCAGTGAATCCGTAGCTAAGAGGGGGTTTGAACCCATTTGCAATACAGCGTGTTGTGCTTTGTGCTTTATCTTTTAATCAGAAGCTACAAATCCAGGTTAAGAATGCCTACCGCTTTCCCGTGTTGTAGATTTTTATCCTTTCATTCTTTTCCAGTTTCTGTAGAGACTAAACAAGCTTCTGTTTATGCGGCCCTGAGAGCTTCCTTCCCTTTCTGCAGGTTGTAGAGCATGCCACAATCAAAAGGGACCTGTGTAGTTTGATTAACTAATCAAAAACTGATTAGCACCTTTGTTCATAGGGGATGCTGATTAATCAATTACTATTGATTGCAAGCATGGCTTTTATCTCTGGAAAAGAGATGTCTGGAGAAGCAGCCAATAAAAATTGAGCACCTGTCATAGTGATTAAATTTATTAAAACAAAATACATTATTTTTTTATGAAGCTATCTTGAAATGGGTCACTGAAGGGGAACATATTGATTGAGGAAGGATGAACTCCTTGAATTTCGCTCGCTTAAATTAGAGACCAAATTCAATTATATTACAAGACAAACAGGTTAACACTAGCTTTAAACAGCCCATCACTAAATTAGAGTAGGAGCAGGGCACTTGAAGTTGAACTGGGCTAATGAATAATATTAGGCAGTTATGAGGATCAGCTTCAACCTTTCCGGATTATTGTTATGGGAATAAACGTCCCTTATATTTCACAATAAATGAGGGCAGTCCGTCAAGCTTCGAGCCACTTCCGAAAGCCATGCTTTACTCGGGGACGTCAGATTCACATAGCCGTCCTGGGCGCCTTTTGAAGCTTTTCCACCTGGGTGTCTTCTCCAAGCTGTCCGGATGACTCTCTGGAAGCCCATCTCTGAATTCCATAGGAATGGAGAGATTTAATTAGGTCTCTTTTTGGCCTGCTGCTGAACAAACCCAGAGAACAACTTTGTGGTTAGTGCAAATCTTGATCAGATTCCAGTTTTAATCTATTGCCGGGGGGGGGGGGGGCAGTATTGTGCATCTCTCATAATTTCCAAACGGGCTGGTGCAGGGGTTCCCAAGGTCCATCAGAGTATTGGTGATCTGCACGTGTGGGAGTGAGGAAGCGAAGAATGGGAATTTTGCACCCTTGTTTTAGTATTTTGCGGGGGGTGGGGCGGAGTTGGTGCTTTTGGCCATTCTGGCAGGAAGACATCAGGGGCTGCAGTGGGGGTGTTCCTTGCACCCTCCATTCTCTCCGGAGTCCGAGGTGGCAAGTCCTGCCTAAATGTGCCTAAATGCCCTCTGGGTATCAACTGCAGCCCTTCCTGGAAGGTCTGATTTGCCACCAGCTTCCAGGGTGTGGGGCAGATTTTGCTGGGGGGCAAGAGAGAGAGAGCTCCTTTAAGGTCGGTCCGGTCTGCCTTTGGGGATCTCTAGGTGGTGGCCGACCGCAGTGTAGTGAGGAAGAGAAGGTGGTGGAAAGAACGGGAGTGGCCGTGCACGGGTGACGCGGGTCGCTGCACCGTCGTCTGAGCGTCACTCCTGGCCGGGCCATGGCGCGGATGGTGATCTATTGCACTTCAGCCTGAACGGAGAGGCCCGGGGGAGGGGGGTACATGCTATAGAGTCATAGTTTGGAAAATTCTTTTACAACCAGAGCTGTTAAAACTTCTGTAGGAGGGAGCCTTAAATCTAAATTTGCCACAATTAACAGCCATGCTGAGCCCGCACAGAAACCATCCATCAGGCCTTTGCTTTTGTAGCACAAATGTGGTTGGGAGAAACTCCAGGCCCGTTGGTCTGGTGCGCGCCCCTCCCTTTCCCTAAAGAGAATCTTTTAATACCTGGGCCTACATAACTTAGCAAAAAAAGCAGGAAGGAAAATGAGACCCTGCGGAGGACGGGAGGTAAATCACAGCAATAAAACATCCTGGGCTCCTTAAGTGCTTTGCTTCTGTCTTGCCCTGGGTGTATTCAAAATATAAATGGCAACGGGCCAGGCTGTGCGCTGCCGGTGCTCGGGGTGAGCACGAGGGACAAAACGTACGTACGTTGTCGGAAGTCTCCGTGCTGTTTGCACCCTAAGTTCAGGGACAGCCTTGTTCTTCCTGTCCCAGCCCAGCAAGCGCCCAGCGCCCTAAGCACACGGCGAGGGCCGGAGACACCAATTTGGTTATGGGGGGGGGCTTGATTTTCAGGGTGGATGCCTTGAGCTGCAGAGGAAGGCTGTAAGAGAACCTTCTCTGACTTCTGTGGCCAGAGAGCGAGAAGATTCTGCCCTCCCCAATTTTCTTTGGGCTGAGAATATGGCTAATTCTAGCTTAATTCTGAGAAGGATGTGGGTCTTGAGCTTTGGGGGATGTTAAAGAAGGTGTAGGCGGGGGGGGGGGGGAAGATATCCATCACAATGGGGGAACACCGCATTAATTCAGCTGCAGTTACTTTTTTCTTCAAGTGGTTTGCATAATAGTCCTTCCAACACTGTTCCCAAGCAAGAAGGTGATTCTTTGCAACAGGTCATTAAGCTGTGCAAACAACTCTGATTTCTTAAAGTTGACATATTTTGAGAGGACTGCATCTCTGGGAACGGGCCTTCTTTAAAGCAATTCTAAGTATTTCTCTCCCGCACATCCTTCTTTCTAGAATTTTATGGGCTAAATGTTGGGAGTAGAATGTGAGGAAATGGAATGTCTGAACTGAAATCTCAGAATAGCTAACTTGTTCCCAATATCTCAGCTTAAATTCTGGGTGTAAATGGATTCCTATTATTGATAAAACTTGCAAAGTTTGTGGGTAGTTAAGATTGTACAAATTTGTGGTTAGGTCATTACAATTATGTCAATAGTTTTTGAAATGCAGCGGGGTTTGTGTGTGTGTCTGTGTGAGAATAACAAATAATCCCTTTAAAAAACTATATTTCATTTTGTAATGGAAAGTCTATCCCTAAAATGTTGTCAATTAACATTTTAATTAGGCAAAAATCACAATTGGCAGAAGACAAACTTCTATATATGCTTATTCTCTCTACCAGGCATTCCAATAATACAGGAGATAAAATTAGTGTACTAAGCAAAGCCAAGATTTTAAATGGTTCTCCGAGAGCGTCACTGTTCTCATAGTCCCAAACAGTGGTTGTGTTGATGCTGACCAGTTTTGAGGACCATCCCCTAGTTTTGCACAAGGCTGTTCTGAGCCACAGGACACGACCAGACAGGATCGTGTCCACCGATGGTCCTGCTCCCGAGTCAGAGGCCTTGCAGTGGGGTTCTCGGGTGCCATTCTGGTTTGCCCCCCAAAGTCAAGGCTCTGATGTTGATGACGGATTTGTTTTCTTCCCAAACCCCACAGCAATTGCTTAGTTACGTGATTTGGGGCTCGGTGAATGGCATTGGTGGTTGCCCCACAAGGCAGGCGCCCCCCCCCCCCCCGAGTGCGGGGTTCAGTTCCCTCTGCCTGGTTGCCATTTTGCCCCTGGGCACAGAGGGTTGGGCCCAAGTATAGCTCGGGTTCCCTGTTCCTCCTCTTGGAAGGCATCTGGCCGGAAACTCCAGCAGGCTAAGATGTATATTAACATCTTAATGAAAAAGCTGTGCATGGATCTACGTTTACTGCTCTGCCTGACAAGAAGGAATTAAATGTCAGAAGGATTTGTAGCATCTGTAATTGAATTGGTGCTGAGAAAAGCAAACCTTAAAGAAGAAAGAATAACACATTAGGATTAGCAAGGAATGTGGCATTTTCTCAGAATTTGCTGGTCTCTTTGTTCCTCCCTTTTCCATCTTCCTCTAAGAGAGGAGGTTAACCGGGAGAGCCCTTTTTAGCCGCCACTTATTTCCAAGGTCAAGTAATAGTTTCCACACAAGTAACTGGGATTTTCCCTGATTGCTCAGCGGAGGCGCTTCGATGGCATCCCTCGGCGACTGTCCCCCTTAAAACGGAATGGCTTCCATTTTGTGCTTTGTGAGACATGTCAACAGGCTGCGGGACAGCCGGAGTGTAGATTCCAACTCCGAAATTGCCAGTTCGATAAGCAGATAAATCTCTCAGGTGGAATTTTATCTTCTTTCTTTGACACTCAAAATACTCCCAACAAAAAGCAGTACATAAAGTGAAATGGCTTAATTTAACTTTGTGTGTGTGTGTGTGTGTACACGCACACACACACTGCCAAAAGAGAAGGCTCGTTCCAGCTTTCGTTTTTGATCCAACTGGATCACCAGTGGTTGATCTTTAAACTCCATAAATCATCTGAGCATCCTCTTTGCATTTTCTGTTTAAAAACTGGACTTCGGCCCCCGGAATTCCCCACCCACCCGGCCAAGCGTGCCTGAGGACTCCTAGAGGTGATGTCCGCCCAGCTGGATGACCCCCAGCCTGGGACGTGCCTTGGGGGCTCGGGCTGGCCAGGGTCTCGGTTGAGGGACCCAGTTACAGGCCACGAAGCCGGTCTTCAGCTCCAGGCTCTCATTCCCAAAGGAGGGTCAAGGAATTGGATTTGGAGCAGCTTATATTTGCAAAGAGGGCCCTAAGTTCCCTGCCGATATAATTTGCCCCAATGATATGATCACAGATCTGAGAACTCCCCATTCTAAAAGGGAAAAAACATGGCAGGAGAGGAACACCAGCAAGCTGGAACGTTTGAAAAGTTAACTGGAGGGAAATGGTGGAGCGGTGGCTGCTTCTGGACCTGGGAAGCTGGGCTGTTGCATATTCCTTCCCATGTTTTAGGAGACAGTGTTTTGTGCCAGCAATTTTTCTAATCAGAGCGAGAAACTTAGTGTGCCTCCCGTTCGATCCAAAATCAGTCAAAAGGGAAAAGGATACAACCAAGTAAAAATACTCGGACACCTGCAGACGATGCCATCTAGCGAAAAGCAAACCGTCATGCATGGTCTATCCCAGTGTTTCTCAACCTTGGCAACTTCAAGACGGGTGGACTTCAACTCCCAGAATTCTGGGAGCTGAAGTCCACCCGTCTTAAAGTTGGCAAGGTTGAGAAGCACTGGTCTGTTCAGTGGAGAGCTTTTTTTCCTAAGCAAAAAGGGTTTGTCAAATTGACGCTGGCTGAGGTGGTCCCTACCTTGATCGAGTTCAGTAGGAGGGAGGGAAGGTGGGGTGGCAGGCTGATGCCTCCAAGTTGAGTCTCTCCAGGACACATCCTCCCCGTGCCTTTTGGTGAGGGCACCTCAAAAGCAAGAGAACCAGAGAAGGAGGCCATTCCGCCTGAAGAACATCTCCCTCTGCTCACTGGGAGGGAGGGAGGGAGGGGTTGCCAGGGGTCTTTTCCAAAGTGAGCCTTCGCCAGAAGGTAGCATTTCAGTCCATCCTCTCATTCGATTGCAAAGTCGGCCTGGGCCTGCCAGGGGTGCCTCCTCCCTCTGGGCCCTGGCAGGCAGCGGCTGACGTGGCCCTTGGTCGGCCAGCGGGGGTTAATTTCTAGTGGATAGGCAGTCTCACACTCGGGTGCTTGGGGTACCCAGTCAGGGCAAAGGAAACAGGGAGGTCGCACTCGGCAGTATTTCTGCTTTCATAGCAGTAATGAGGAAAAATGCACCTGGGTGAAAGCGGGTGATCCGTGGCGCCACCCTGACTTGGGTGAGAAGAGCCGTTTGGGAATGGAGCCACTGCAGTCAGTTTGGTGGCTGGCTGGGTCGGTGGCACAGTCTCTCTGCTGGCATGTTGTGAGCCAGATGCTCCCCTGGCATCAATTGGTGACTTGTCAGCAAATGCCCCTCTAGTTGTGCCAGCTGCATATCAGTTGGGGCTTTGCGTCGCATTGTTTCTGCCATTTCTGTGTCCATCTATGAGGGCTCACCTTGGCAAGAAAAATGCATATTATTATTATTATTATTATTATTATTATTATTATTATTATTCAGGTGCTTTGCCGCCTTTCCCCTGAAGACAATTAAGCATCAGCCTCACGTCAGCAGCTGCAAACAGCGGCTTTGCTCTGGGCACTCACAGAGGCAACAGCCCCAAGCAGAAGGCAGAGCCCCCCGGAGCAGCCGAGAGGGCCCCAGTTGCTCAGTCCTGGCAGGTCCTCCTATCGCCCGCCTGAGCCAAAGTTCACAGGCAGAATTTGGGGGACGTCTCTCAAAAGTAGGGAGGATGGACACAACCCAACTTTAGATCTTGCTCTGTATTCTAAGGAGAAGTGAGCTAGGACCAGAGCAGAGTGAACCTGCCACGCCCCATGCCCGCTTGGGAGTTATGGGGGGATAGCCTAGACACAAAGGCACCCACCCACCCACCCACCCTGGAGGTGGGACTTTGGGCCATTTTTTTCACGGGACAGCGGAACCGTTGCAAATGGTGTTAAATCTCGTAGATGTCGCAAAAGGCGTTCCAGTCACCCCGAGAGTTCATTAAGGCTCGTGAAAATCAGACTTGCGCAGCTGAGCCCCCTCAGGTGCTCAAGAAAACGCTCCTCGCCCCGTCTGGTCCTCTTCCCTCGCGGAGGGTGGCAGGCCCTCGGCTGGCTTGGGGCTGTGGCAGCCTTTGCTCCCTCTGCGACCCTCCAGGGTCGCCCCAGCCCCCCCCCCCCCATCCTCTGCCCTGGTGGGAGCCTGGAGTTTGCTCTTCCTATTCCTAAGGAAAAGTTTGTGTTGGCGGCAGCAAAGAGGCCTCTGAAGGACTCTTAATTGAAACACTTTTTTTAATTAAACTTCATTTTACAGCAGTTTTCGGTCACGAGTTATTTACCTACCCCTTTGAGTGTTTAATCATGGAGCAGAATTGGAACTATCGATAGGAATCATAAATCCTGTCCCACCGCTGAAAGCTTTGTATCCGGCCTCTCCTCTCCTCCAAAAAGCACCATTACCTGTAGCTGTCACGGAGCTGCACCCTTGATCGATAAACTTCAGATGTTGTTAGAGGTGGAGGCATCAGAGAGAGGGTACAGTCTTTGGAGAGATCCATCTTCCTTAGAAATGGACTGAAATTTGCACAACTCGCTCTTCTGGTGAAATGCATTTCTCTTTGGCACCCGGGCAGCTGCAGGGGGTAGGTGGGACAGATTTATTGGCCATGTGCTTCTTGTAGTGAAAGATTTAAATGGTAAATCCTTCACATATGACTTCACAAATCATGTAAAGTTAAAAGAATTTTACCATTTCTGTTGCTGCTATGCTTAAATTGTAAGGGACGGCCAGTAAATCATTTTAATGGAGGTGTCACGGTTAAACTCAATAAAAAAAAAAGGTGGGGAAAGGCGACAGTGGTTTAGCTTCCATTCCAAAATGTTAATGTATTAATCAACGAGAGAATAATTGTCTTTTGCTCCCTTATAAATCTTGGTTGCCATTAGAGTTGCAGGGAGGGCTGTTGTAGCCACGTCCTTAAATTAAAATTGTTTACATTGCTATACATTAATTTTACATCGCCATAGCTCACTCCGGGTTCATTTCAGAGTGTCTCCCCAGGCAAGCAAGTCATTCCTCTTCTGGCAGAAAGGGGGGGGGAGGAGGGGAGGGGGGGAGAGAGCAAGCTGCTCGTAAAAGCAAATTAATTGCAAGGCAAGATGTTAAATAAATAAAATAAAAGCAATATGCAATGATTGCTTGCTATCTTAGTTTCAGAAGGGTTTTATGGCGGGTTTTGAAATCTCCCAGAATGGGGGAGGGGCGGGCAGAGGGAGGCTCAGGGCTGTCCCACCTCCACGGCCTTCCTTCAACGCCAACCATTCGCTCTCCTGAGGTCGCCTCAGAGAAATTTGGCCTTCCTTTGAGGGGGTGGAGGAACATTTTCTCATGGGGATGCAGCTAAAAGTAATGGATTTCCTATATTGGAAGGGCTCCCCACCTCCCCAAAATCCTCAAACAATGTGCCCATGCTTCCAGTTGCTCCCTCCTCCCGCTAGCATCTCCTAATCACCCCCCCCCCCCCCAAGCTGCATTTTAATAGTGCCCAGCAGCCTTTTCTACCTAGGCGGGATGGGCAATCTCTGGCGTCACTTCCCCGGGGGCCCGTTTGGGGCTCCCTCCATCAAAAATAAAAAAGCGCCCCCCCCCCCGAGGAAGGGTGGTTCAGGTCGCAGGGGACCATCGTGACCCTCTTCTAATTGTGGCAGATTCTCGAGCAGGAGAAGAGAGCGCCATCACGGCTGTGGACCACGCGGTAATCGGAGGCGTCGTGGCCGTCGTGGTCTTCGCGATGCTGTGTCTCCTGATCATCCTGGGGCGGTACTTTGCAAGACACAAAGGTCAGTGCAAACGGAACGCCTGCCAGCAAAGGTGGGGTCAGGGCAGAAGGGGATCTTGGACACCCCCGCCCCATCCTCCCTTGGCCTGTTTTACGGGCTTCCTCGGTCCTATGTTCAGCTTCTTCCCCCACCCCCTTTACTGCCCTATCAAACAGAGCCCTCCCTTGGACGGAGTGAAATCCATGCTGCCAGAAGCAAAGACCGGTAGTAGGTCCTCCGTCGTAGGACTTGTGGAAAGTTAAAGATGCCTCCTGAAGCATCTCTGTCCGATGGTGGGGCCAGCCCGATTCTTCTGGAGGCATCAAGAATCATGGAGGTTACAAAACCAGTTGGCGTAAAGGCCTCCCTCTGATCTGATGAATATATGTTGCCCTGCTTACTAGATATACCTAAAATGTGCGCAGGGAGTTCACAGGGCGCTAAGGACTTTTTCAAAATGCTTTCCCTCCCCCCAAAGAAACGGAGGGAATTCCGCATAGTATATCCACCATGCGGGCAGTACACATTGTCATCTTGGAGCCCGGTCCGTACAGGAAAAGAACATTTTGTAAGACCTTCAGAAGGTAAACTCTGCTGTATAATAAATGGGACAGACCTCCTTGAAAGATGCAGCGTGGCTTTGCGTGGGTGCAGTTGGGCTGCCTTCATGGCTCTTGCTTGGATTCTTGCTATGGATTGCCTCCTCCTGACCCAGAACGGTGGGGAGCCCCATGCAGAAGGTCTCCAGCATGAGGGGGCTGTTGCTGGCTGTGGGGAGCCACTGCCAGGGACAGCTGGACAATCGCCCAACCTGTGGGAAGGCAGCTTTCCAGGGATGAGGCATCAAGACCACCAAGACCGCCCCTCGGGGTGGGGGGAGCGGCGGCTTGGTAGCCAGGGATCAAAGAGCTCTGCCCAACGGCCCCAGGGCCCCGGCTGCCGGTGCTTCTGTTGGGGCACTTCTGCCAGAATTTGGGAGTCCACCTCCAGCTCAGTGTCTGAGTCTGAGTCGGCTGCACCTGGCGCGGCAGAGTCCCTGACGTCCCCCTCTTTGGTGCAGGTACATACTTCACTCACGAAGCCAAAGGAGCCGACGATGCAGCAGACGCCGACACTGCGATCATCAATGCCGAGGGGGGACAGAACAATTCTGAAGAGAAGAAGGAATACTTCATTTAGAGCCACCTTGTTCCAGGAGGTGTCCAGTGGCTGAGGGAGGTTCCTGCCCTTCCAAGAAGATAAAGACAATGATGTTGGAAGTTGCTACCAGCTTACGGCTTTTTTAATTTGTCTCTTTGTGTGTCTTTCTTTCTTTCTTTCTTTCTTTCTTTCTTTCTTTCTTTCTTTCTTTCTTTCTTTCATTCTTTCTTTTTCTTCTTTCTAAATTTATGGCTGGCAAAATGTGTGGGAGTTGAGGAGTCCCAACGTAAAAGTGTTCTTTGTAAAGTACACTCTGCTGTGTGACACTTCTGTATCATTGGGTTGTTAATTCTCTGGCCAAGTTCAGCTTGGATTTAGTTTAGTTCCATCATTTACAGAAAATTCTGTGCCTTGTTTTATTTTTTATTTCATTTGAGGGAGGGGAGGAGGGAGGGGTAGAGAGCCTACGGTTTCATACTGTTCTTACTTTTTGTTTTCCTTCCTAGCCTTTCTTGGAATTGTCTGCTGGGATCCCTTGAGAAGAGATTTGGGTTGGTTGGTTGGTTGCTTTTTTAAAAAAATCTCTCCTTTTGTTTTGTTTCGTTAGTTGTTTCTTCTTCTTCTTCTTCTTCTTCTTCTTCTTCTTCTTCTTCTTCTTCTTCTTCTTCTTCTTCTTCTTCTTCTTCTTCTTCTTCTTCTAGGTTCTGGGTTATATTTTGTTGTTGTTGTTTGAAACTGTGTCATCAAAGGAGAACCAGCACACCTTAGATTTCATCGTTTGAAACTGAGTGTATTCATAATCCATTCTAATCCCTTGTTGTGAGAGCTTGGACCAATAGGCTTTGTAGGAGAACGGGCAGCAGCAGCCCAGTTTCCAGTGCAGCAAAGACGAGCACATCGGCTGAATCGTTTGTTCGGCTTCTCACGGAGACCCAGAAGTGTGCAGACCTGAGCATCTGCAAGCAAAGTGTGCGCCCAGGGGGGCCAAACCCGCTTTTCTTCCGTGCTTTTCATCACTTCTGCCCAGGACGCTCCGTCACGTCTGGACGGGCGCTGTTCGCCTGTAAACGTTTCGTCCAAGATCTTCCCCGAAACGGTCGTGATGAATGCGGGCAGATCCTTTGGGGAAAGCAGGCAAATCTGAGTTGTAGGAGAGGGAGGAAAGATTAAGTTTGGCTCTAGTTATTTCGGTTCCCAAAGGTCCCATCAGTGGCTCCCAATCTGGCATCGCTGTAATTCGCTGGAAACAGAAAACTCTGTGAATCGGCCAACTTGTGCTTTTTTTTAAAATTTTCCTCCCTGTTATCGTTACGCTTATTCTTCCGGCCTCGGTTTATCCCTTCTTCCCTTCTGTACTTGGCAAAAGGGGTCACGGTGTGATCTCAGCCTGCAAGCCCTGGATGTGACCGATGTTTGTCACCCTGAGTCATCCGAGCAGAGGTTGCGCGAAGCCTGCCCTTCCTTCGGATTTGACTGCCGGACAAAAGGTGGGGGGTGGGGGGGAAGAGAAGCAGGCCTTGCCTTCGGGCTGGACAGCCCCCGCACCTCTGGCCCAAAAGGTAGGGCAGAGGCCGGCGAAGCAGCCCGGAAGCTTTTCATTTACTTAATCCAAATTTTTCAGTCTGAGTGTGTGTGCAAGAGAGAGAGAGAGAGAGAATTTCCTTTTTCCTTTTCCCTGATTTTAACTTCCAAATGGAGTCTTGGTTCCCTTCATCAGGCTTAACACCCACCTGCCAATAAATTGCTGATCCTCGCATCGTGGCAGAAGTAGTGAAGAGGGAACTCGAACTAAGTTTTCCTTGTGGATGTTGGAAACCTGAAGCTTTGGGGAAACGGGGCAGCTTTCTTTTCTTCCCCAAGAGCGGAGATGGGGGCTCCTCCCTCTTGGAAAGCATGGGAGGAAGAAGGGGGCGGCTCTCCTAGTAAAGGGAAAAGTTGCATACGGAGATTGGGAGCGATGGAGACTCTGGGAAGAATCCCCATTGGAAGCGTGGCTGGCTTACAGGGAAGCACTTGAGGAAGTCCTTCGGGATACTGGATGAAAGATTTGTATGGCTGTCCTGTTATATACTTACAAAGATTTATCACGGGGGAGGGGGGGAGAGAATATCATCTCTTAACGTCAACATCTTTTTTTTAAGAAAAAGGCTTTTGAGAATATTTATTTTTAAATTATTGGCAGAAACATTTAGATGTTACCTTTTGCTGATGAATTTGGCATGCAAAACCTGTCCTTTTTAAAAGACCTTTCCCATTTCCCCCCCTTGCCATCCTTAAAAAAAACCATGAAAACAGACCCAACCCTTTGCTGCTCCCGTCAAGTTTTGTAACACGCCACTCTTGTTTCTCAGCCTTCGGAACCACTGGAGATATCAGTCCAAGCACACCTGCAGGCCACGGGCAGCGCCCGAAAGATGGCAGGAGGGAGGGGGGCTTTTTACCACCCGTCGATCCCAGAACTGGCACCCTCTTTGCTGAGCGGCTCATCTTTGTTTTTGGAAAGTGTACAGTAGTGCCGTGTTCCCAATGTAACTTTGACTTAATACTGTTGAGATGTCTCAGGTTCATGTGTTTTGATTGGTGTTTCCGTCTCAGGTAGATTGCAAACTTTTTGGATCCCACACCTTGGAAGAGACCACAAGGAGCAACCCCACCAGGAAAGGATGGGTGTCAGTGGTACATCAAGTTAGAAGGATTCTCTTTTGAGGGAGGGGGGTTGTTTCTGCAAGTATACTGTGCACTGTTTGAAATGTATTGTTAGGTATTGATTTGTGCAGGCTTAGATTTTAAGAGTTAAGAGTTGAGAAAGAACAAACTTGTTTCTTGGGCTTTGGTAACTTGGATGCGTTTTTTTTCCTTTTTCTTTTTTCTTTTAGACAAAGTAAAGGGGAAAGTTGACGAGGAAAATGAAGGATGCATAGTTAATGCCAAATAAGCTTGTTCTTTACTCGCCCTTTGACCTGTTTTAATTTTGCCCCCTTAGGCCGATTCTGTTTAAGGTGTCCATGGATGATGTTACAGTGTAAGAAAACGCATAACCATCTCTTCCCATTCACATTTTGTATTGGTTCATGTATACCATTTTTACAAAGAAAAAGAAGTACTATAAAGTATCTGTCTTCTTAATAAAAACAAATTAATGTTACAAAACTAGTTATTGTCTCAATTTGTGCTTTTTTCCCCCTTTTGCTTCTGTCTCCCTGAGCGTCCTGGCTCTGCCCTCCACGGCCCGTTTCCTGAGGCCGAGAGGATGCTACCGCAAGGGCTTCCTGGGCCCCTTCCAAAGGCACGTTGCTTCCGAATGGCCGTGGGTGGCTGTGCTGGCACGGAGTCCTCCTTGGAGGCCTTCCAGTATCCATAAGGTAAAGCTGGGGGTCTCCCATGATGCAATAGCGCAGAACACCACGAATGCCAGCAATTGCCCAAAGGACCTCTTCTCCCGTGGTGCTGCCTGTTCAAGGCCACTGTGGTGGCATTCAATACAGCCTGATGACGCCAACAAATCTAGTGAAGCGCCTCTGAATTCTGGGCTTGCTTATTGTTCCTCGCTCAAGGGTGTCTTATTTTTAAGCTTGCCATTAAATTATGTGTGAAGAAATGTTCTCCAATGTAGCTGTAGGGGAGTTTTTCCCCTGAAGTCTCAGTGGTTTCTTGTCTTATTTCAAAAGAAGATAAAAGGAAGCCCGATTCCTCAAGGGCAGGCACTGGAGTTGGCAGATGACATTTCCCCAGACATTGGTGATGGCAGGAAGGTGATGTGGGACCTCTAATTACACCATCATTCATTGTCCTATGGAAACCATAAAAGGGAACCCGTACTCAATAGAAGAGGTTCATTCCCCTGGAGAAATCTTGCACTTCTGTTTTCTGCTGGAACGCAACCACCCCAGACTGCTTTTCTCAACATCTTCCCCTTTGTCAAAGGGAAGTTCCATTTGACTAAGTTTTGCCATTCCTTTGAGTGTCAGGTAGGCTGAAGAGGAGGGGGACCTGGACTTAAACCTCTCAGGATTTGATCCTCTCCCCTTCCCTACCATCTGGTTTGAGCAGAGTAATGCTGTTATGGTCTCTTCTCATTGACTCAGCCGTGATAGAAAAGGTGCCAAGAAGAGGCAACCAGCTGTATTTACTTGGCCAGAAACAGTTGGGATACCTGATCTAAAGCTGGATAGCTGCTGTAGCTTGAATCATGTCAACTGGATTTCTATTTTCTCAGTGGAAACGTTTCGTATTGTCACAGCTACCTAGAAACATATTTAAGGATTCCCTTACCAACTTTGCTCAGACTGAAGAAGCTCCTTGGATAAGGAGCGAAACGTTTCCACTGAGAAAATAGAAATCCAGTTGACATGATTCAAGCTACAGACAATTCCACCTGGATGACTGAGAACCTTCATAGACATACTGGATAGCTGCTGATTCTCTTTCCTTCTTAAGCTCCTTCCGAGTCACCTGAGCCCATGGGTCTACTCCAATATGTGTATTCTTGTTCTTTTGCTCAGTTGTACCAGAGGAGGAGTTCTTGAAGAAAGGCTTCTGGCTTGAATTGGATCAAAATCTAGAATAAACTGCTCAGCTTATTTTCCCAGGCAATTCCTATAGGATTGACTTGCATTTTGGTTAAACTTTCCATTGCAATACTAATGGGATTGCCATTCATCCCACTTCGTCATCTGATTTATGTTTCAGTCCCTCTTCCTTGCCCCCAGAATGTCTTGAGTGCATTCTAAGGAGAATACATTAATTTAAAAGTTGTAATACAACTCCTGTGGACTCCCAATCCCAAACATGACATTGTTAACTTGACCATAGTCAACATTCATTTGGTCAACATTTATTTATCTATCTATCTATCTATCTATCTATCTATCTATCTATCTATCTATCATACTTATATCACCGCCCATCTCCCCCCACAGAGGGGACTCTGGGTGGTAGTCCCACATAGTCAACATTCATTTGGGCAAACTGAGGCAGCCTTCCTCTGTGGTTGGTGTCCAAGCCGTTGACCACACAGTCTATTCCACACAGCCTGAGTATCTGCTTTCCTGCAGCAACAAGGGACGTAGCTGAGAAAGGGTTCCTGAGTTTGCAAATAGGGCAGTAAAATAGCAAAAACAAGGCTGATGATGATTTGCCAAAGCAGAGCAACCTAGTCTAGGGTTCTCTAGAAGCACTGCGTGTTAATACTAACAGCTGGTTTCTCTTTCCATGTGTTTGTTCATATCCATAAATAAAATGTAGTTGTTTGGCCAAACTTACCGACACAGTTCTCAATAGGAAACAGAATCATGCAGGCTGTATGATGTGTCCTTCTGAACAGGCTGTCAAGATTCAAACGTTTTCCTAGTTCTTCTGATTGTGGTCCAGAATTATTTTAAGACCCTGTGGTTTTACCATGGCTTAGCTAGGAAAGGAGAACGTGCCTGTTTCTGAAGCTAATCTTTAAAGCTAGGGAAAACAAGAGCCCCAACCATGGGAGAAGAAATCAAAGCTTGCTGCTCCTTTCTAGAACTCACTTGCCTTCTGCTTAATATGCACAGTGCCTGGTTGCTTCATTTTCCCAAACCTGATCGCCTTAAATCTTCCTTAAGTGATATCTCCTCAGGTTAATTAATCTCCAAGCTTAAACTTGCTGTGAGCAGCAGGCAGTCTGTCCTGAAGTCAGCAATGCTACGATTGCATCTCCTAATGCTGTTTATCCTGCATTAGTGTTTACTTAAGGAGAAAATTGATCTGTAATTGATATTTCAATCTTCCAGAGCTGATGTTGGGAGAGACTAAAAGGCAGCCTTTAGCAACACAGAGAAATTTGCATGTCCACCTCCTTTCCACTGTGCCTGTCCCATATTAATGCCAAAAATTCAAGTCTGAGCTGAGGATTGTTTTGCTGTTTTTTGTTTTGTTGTATTTTGTTTTTAGAAAAAAAACTTTCATATTTGGGGGAAGGGGGAGTCTGTCAAGGATTATGGTGAAGAAGGCAACAACACGAAATATCTGCGATTGGAGACTGAATGCATGTGGGAGCGAAAGGCTGCCCCGCCAGGACCTGCTAGCCAGCTGCTGGTTCTCTACTGGCACCAGATGGGTATAAAGTGCTTTGTGGAGCGAATGCTCTGCTTAATGCAGCAGGCAAGGCTTTTTCCTCCCTCCCCTCACTTGTGCTCAATCCTGGGCTATTTCTTGATACAATGTCAGAATGCAGAACTGGCTATTTGGCCCAGCAGCATTGCCCTCTTGAGGAAATGTTCCCATGCTAACCATTTCTCTCCCTCTAAAAGTCACCGGCTGGGGAAATGTCAGCGTTGCTCAGGAAAATAGAAATCAAAGTCACTCTGGAGATGATGGTTCTACTCATTTATTTATTTATTTATTTTTTATTTAAATTTATCCCCACCCATCTCCCCGAATAGGGAGGTGCTGCCCTGGTCAGACCACACCTGGAATGTGATGTCCATTTTTGGTTGCCACAATACAAGAAGGATCCTGAAAAATTGGGGAGTGCAGAAAAGAGCAACAAAGATGATGAAGGTCTTGGGACCAAATCCTATGAGGAACTGTTAAAGGAACTGGGTATCTTTAGCCTAAAGAAGAGAAGGCTGAGGGGAGACATGATAGCTGTTTTCCAACACTTGAAGGGCTGCCACAGGGAAGAGGGTGCAGGGTGCAGATTTATTCTCTGTAGTCCCTGTGGTAAGACAAGAACCAGCAGGCGGCAGTTTTGCAGAAATCCAAACTTGAAATAAGGAGGAACTTTCTCGGCACGAGAGCCATTAAGAGGTGGAAAAGCTTGCCCCCCCCCGGGAGGGTTCCAAGCAAAAGCTGAACGGTCATTTGGGATGATCTGAGGACTCCTGCCCTGGGCATGGGGTTGGATTAGAAGACCTTCAAGGTCCCTTCCAGTCTTACGACTCTGTGGTTCTGGTCTCAATTGATAATTGCAGACATACGTCTCTTGAACGCTTAGGGGAGGGGAGGGATGTCTGGACGGTCCTTTGAGTGGCAAAGCTTGGAATGAGAACCTGTGTCCCATTTCATCTGGCTGGAAATGTGGCTCGGTCCAGCTCCCAAGCTGCAGGATGCTCTGGCCATGCATCATGGCATCGGGGCCTGGGCTATGGAATCGGTGGCTTGATGTACTTGACTCCAGATGAGGAGATTTTGCAATCCAGAGTCCTTGCTGTCGATTGCTCAGACTGGGATCGGAAACTAGTCCTCTTATGCGCAGCAAACATTTGATGAAGCTGCACATGCTTCCTCCATAGAAGGACACATGGCTAAACCTAATCAAGGGCTACCTCCTTGCTCGCAAAACCTCTATGAAGCAAAATCTAGCAAGAGTCCCAGCACATTCCAAGGCTATGCTCCAGATGGCGTGTGCCCACAGAGAAGCTTTAGCCCACTGCAGAGAAAACTGGGTCCTCTTCGCCCACTTGGGAAGGGTTTCAGCCTGCAAAGCTCACCTGGAGCTGTCCTTGGTCCCTGTTTCGACAGCCTGCCCGTTCTGCACAGAACGTCTGCTGTGCCTGACAATGCTGACCTTGATGGGCAGGCTTCTTAAGTGACCCAGTTTCGTTTGTCTAAACTTGCCCCAGGTAAGTTCAACTTTCCCTGCCCAGACGCAGACCCCTCGGAATTCTTTGGGTTTTCCGTGTGAGTCTCCGGTAATCAGAGCATCCTCTCCCTCATTACACCTTAGCTTGTAAGATTCCTAGTTGAAGCCTTGCAGCCCTATTTGTAAAAAGGTCTCAAACTAGTTTGACTTTCCCTGCTGCTGCCTCCAGTTTCCCTCTGCTTCTACCCCCCACCCCCCAGCTAAACCCAATCCTGGATATGTTACTTTCTGACAGTTTACTCAGATACTTTCAGTTTACAAGTATGCGGGGGGGGGGGGGGGGACAGTTCCTCCTGGGGATGGCTGGTGCCATAGAGCCCTTTTAAACACAAGTTTGTCGCCTCTTGGATTTTATATTTATTCTAATTATGATTGTATTATATGTTATTTTAATTGTTTGATTTTTTGTAAACCGCCCAGAGTCCCCCTAGGGGGAGATGGAGCGGTGATATAAATCGAATTAGAAATAAATAAATAAATGAATGAATGAATGAATGAATGTCCATTATGTAGCACAAAATAACTGTTTTCTTGTAAGAAAAGGTGGAGGGTTGGAAATATTGCTATTTCTAGGGCAAGAATGTCCAAACCTGCATAAATATTAAACATGTAACAACAAATTGTTTTGAAAAACTGAGCTAAATTAGAATTTCCTCTTCTTCAGACATTTTCCAGAGCTATTTCACAGAGCGCCTTCTGTTTCCAGAAACTGTAAGAGCTGGGTGTCTGCTATTGATGCTGCATGTTGTTCTTTGGCTGAGCTAAACCATTATTCTTTGTCTGGGCACATCCTCTTCGAAATACCTGAAGTTTATGTGGCTGCCCGACTAGAACCAACAAAATCTTTTGTAACCTAATCTGCCTGCAATGCATCTTTGGATGACTTCCAACAGAGTCTACAGTTCCATTAAAGCATCCCACATACTGCAAAGGGTAGAATAACGGAGAGAGAGAAAGAAAGAGCACATCTCTTTTTGGGGGGATATTACAACTGTGTGCATTGAAATTGCTATTGCCCAAGACAACAAGGTTAAATCATTCCTCTGCCTCCCACCACAGAGCAACCCTGACGACTAGAGCTTGGAACTGCCGGATGCATCCTGCAACACCCTTCTGGCTCTCATGGGCCAACTGGGGCTCCAGGACTGTGTTTTTGGACATACCACCAATATTCTACATCCAGAAGGCATGGGGGAGAGGGGGGAGGAAGAGGAGGAGGAGGCTTAAATGTAAGATGTATGTTCAAGCTTTGAGCCTGGAACAGTATGACAGCCTTTCTTCCACAGAATTGTCCTGCTGCTTTTAAGCTGTAGAGATGTTCCTTGTTTGGAGCTTGAAGTAGCATAGGAGACCTTTTCGTTTGCTTGCTTGCTTGTTTAATCTAATGAGGGATGTGGGCATTGAACCACCTTAAACCAGGCTCACTTGCCATAGCAATAATGGCAAGAGTTGAATGTTGGTGCGTTAACTGTCCCTGCAAGAATCCAACATCAGCCAGGAAAAATGCTGCCATTTGTACCTTTTGTGGGGAAAACAGAAGGGCATAATAGAGGTTTTCAATCTATTTCTGGGCCACAGTGCTCTTTTCCCTTTGCCAGTTGTTCTTGCTAAGGATGAATTACAGTCTGCATTTGGAGCTGGAATTGCAGAACTCAGGGCCTCGGCCAACGTATTTGATCAGTCTCCCCAAGTGAACTTTGTTGCGCCGAGCAATTTCATCCTGAACATACCATCGGTTTTGCACTGTTTGGAGGAGAAACTAAAGGCTTTGGTCTAAGGAGATCCGACATGGAAATCCAAATTTGGAAGAGAAGCACTGTGAAAAGGGCTGATTTTGAGAGAAGTTTACAAGACAGGGAAATGTTCTTGGGCTGGATGAGTGCTTAAGCAAGGAACTTGCTAGCTGGGGTACATGAATGGCTGTGCCCATGTGCTAGGGCAACAGTGTGTGAATTGTGCATGCTCATAAGTCTGGAGCTGCTTCCTACTGTTTAATCACATTAGAGGGTGAAATGCAGAAGTGGCTGGAGGTGAAGAAAATAAAGCTGAGAATTAGAAGACTGGCAGAAGTCATAATTATTTAAGCAACGGGACTTCAGAAATTTCGTAGCATTGGGCAGTTTGTTAAAGGCCAAACCAACTTGATACCTGAAAGATCAGCTGCTGAGCTGCACATGGGTGGGGTCGTCCTTAGGATGACCCAGAACGAGGTTCTAGACAACATGAACTTGAGAGCCTGTAGTTCCCTTCCCTCACCTTTGAAGGCCAAAAGATGCTTTCCAACTGCGGGGAACCTTCTCTGCCACTCCTTCAGCCAAACGCATCTTTCCCCAGCACCGTGCATCGACGGCACAGTCTCGGGAAAGGGTGCTGCTGCTTTAAAGTGTGGCAGGCGAGGGCTACTTATGGGCCCACGCTTGTTCTGAAGTACCCTTTTGCCTGTAAATCCAAGAATTGCCCAGCCACAACAGCCTGCGAAAAGGGCAATAAGTGTGCTGCTCCTGGAAATTGGGAAGGGGCAGGGGAGCATTTTGAAAGGGAGGATGCCGTCATGGTTGGGCACCAGCCCCTCCACCACCTTCAGGGCTTGACCTCCACACTTGTCTTCTGGTGCTTGGTGATAATTTTTCACCCCGCCAACTCCGTGGAAGGGTTCCATCGGGTCTCTTGTTTCCTGGAAGCCTGTGAACTTTGATTTGAAATACATTGTTTGCAGTAAGTCGAGCACTTCTAAAAGAATGAGTAATTTCCCCCTAATTGCACAATTACTTTATTTTGTAGTCATAGAATCCATGGAATTTCAGCTACATCCAGCGAGGAATTACTTTAATTAATAAATAGTTTTGCTTCTCATAATTACTGCCTTGACTTTTCTGAAAACTTAATGCTGCTAAAAGTCAAGGCTTCCATCTCTAGTGCTGCATAAAGTAATTGTGCAATTAGTGATAAAAGTTGCTTTGACTTGTGGCATGTT
Source organism: Charina bottae (assembly GCA_023362775.1). Taxonomy (NCBI): domain Eukaryota; kingdom Metazoa; phylum Chordata; class Lepidosauria; order Squamata; family Charinaidae; genus Charina; species Charina bottae. The sequence continues at coordinate 1,359,584 of JALMGJ010000066.1, forward strand.
AAGGAACAAAAGGGGGGAGGGCCATAATCTTTAGCTTGCAAGTTAGAGATGTCATTGAAAGAAATCGGGAGAGATGCCACCTCGAAGCACGGATCTGAGATAACTCGTCATTGATTGAGAAGAGGGCTTGACAGCAGGCTAATAGGTTTTCTGATGCTTCAGTCACAACTCCTAGATATTGGTTTGTGGTGCTGCCCAACACATCATTTCTCCTCGTCCCCTCCTACCCTCCAGCATTACGGTATTGATTTGAAAGTACCTAAGTTCAGTGTCTTCCACTTCCCATTTGTCACTTTGGTAGTGTTTACTCAGACAAAATAAATACAGTTGGGCTAGGAGAAGCTGAAAAGAGGTTTTCTTTTCCCTTTGTCCCCACCCAGCATTTTAGAACATTGCAGGATCCGTGGTCCTCCCCTCTAGATCCCTTCCCCTCCATTGGAATAAGGAGGACTCCATTTTCAGAGTTGAGCAAACATTTATTTATTTATTTTATTTTTCAAATTTATTCCCCGCCCATCTCCCATGCAAGGGACATATGCAGGATGGGGGCCTCCTACTTTGTCAGCTGGTGTGCTCAAAGCCAGCAGAGAAGGGTAGTTTTTCTGGGATGGCGCCGCGCTGCCTTCTGCCCTCTGTTTCCCACCTAAGACTCTGTGTGTTACCTTTAAGGATGGAGACCACTGCTGAATCTTACATTTTCAAAAAATGTAGCTTGATCTTTCTGTTCATCCCAGCAGCTCCTGGGGGAGTGTCCTGGGTCCCAGCACCCCCAGACTAACTTTAAAGTCAGCGTCTTCTTCCATTTTCCTTTGAAACCTCTGATCAATCAGACTTCATACCTTCAACATTATATTCTATTATTTATTTATTTATCAATTTTTTATCACCGCCCATCTCCCCCTCAAGGAGAGACCCTGGGCAGTTATTTTTATTATTATATTATATTTATTATAATATTATATTATTATATTGTATTATATATTATATTATATTATATTATATTATATTATATTATATTATATTATATTATATTATATTATATTATATTATATTATATTATATTATATTATATTATATTTATTATATTATATTATTATATTATATTATATTATATTATATTATTATATTATATTATATTTATTATATTATATTATATTATATTAATTATATTATTATATTATATTATATTATATTATATTATATTATATTATATTATTATATTATAATATTATATATTCTATTCTATTCTATTCTATTCTATTCTATTCTATTCTATTCTTAGCATTTGGGTCACCATGACCACCTCCCCATCCTTTCTTTTCCTCACATTCTGCCTGATGAAGAGAGTTGGAATCTTTAAAGTCTGCCCTTCTTAAAAATAAGCTGTACTTTTTTTTATCTAATACAGTTTTTCCCTAACAATAACTCAGTGTTTCAGAAACAATTGCCCAAATATTTGCAGATCTGCCTTTTAGTCCTTAAGGACTAAAAACTCACCTTTCCAAAAGATTGAAAGGGAATACTTATGTTTCTACCTAAATCAAATCCCACTTTTCAGGGCAGAGTTGCCATTAGAGTTCCCTTGTGGGGAGATGGAGCAGTAAATACAAATCGAATCATAAATAAATAAATAAATCCTCACTTTCAGCCTTAAAGCCAAACCATGTAAGAGGCTAAATGCAGGTTCTCATTTGTCTTATTCTTCTAAACAGTGGTCAACCCAGGTCAACATGGACATATTCAGAAGCATTTTCTTGACACCTCTCCCCACACTGCATTTTTCTTCTATGGCAGTGTGATGTGAGCTATCAAAAGCAAGGGTTTATATGGGGGGGGGGGGAGAATGGTTCTATTTATAGCGTTTCTATAGGATCTTATCACCAAGCCTCAAACCAACTTGCAGTAAAGGTGTTAAGGAAATACAAAACAATAAATTCCATAAAAGACATCAAAGCAGCAGGTGAAATGATTTTTTAAAAAGCAAGCAAATCCCACAATATGCATATAACTAGAAAGTGAAAGAGTCGGAGACATGCAGCCCTTGAAAGGCTCAGGGAAGCGGGATGAACGTCACTTCCACACAGATCTCTTTCTCCGACTGCCAAATCATGCAGTGGGAAGAGGAGGCTGGTCCTCAGAAAGTTCTGTTTCTCAGCTCATGTGAGCTGGTGGAAGTCCTACTTCCACCCACCCTGAACGGAGAGACAAAAATCCACTCAACTAGATGAGATGGTGGAAAGCCAAAGGAAGGGAGGTCCCATGGAAGCCGCCATGAATTCTGGGTTGAAAAGGCAGGACAGAAAGCTAAAGCATAAATATTACTTATGGAAAACTCCTCAGAAAAATTAGAGAACCTAGCTAGGGAGCTACTATTTATTCAGCATCAACTACAGCTCTCAGGATAAATATGTCTGATTTTGCTGAATGTAGCACACACGTGCCCAAGAGGAATCATTGTTCTTCTCTCTTTTGCACTGGTCAGCTCATGCCTAGAATATTGCTTCCAGTTCTGGCACTGTGTTTTAGGAAGGACGTTGACAGACTGGAACCTGTCCAGAAAAGAGCAACCAAGATGACAGGGCGCCTGGAAGGAAAAACCCAGGAGGAATGATTGGAGGTGTTGTATATGGAGAAGACAGGATTGTAGGAGACATAATAACTGTCCTCAAAGTTCTGTAGGGCTGTCCTGTAGATGATGGGACAGAATTGTTCAGAGTTGTTCCAGAAGACAAGGCAAGAAACAAAGGGTTTAAATTACAGAGAAAGCAAATTACAGCTGGACATCAGGAAAACATGGTAAGGGCTGTTCAACAATAGGCCACTCTGCCTTGGGAAGCAATGGAATGTCCTTCACTAGAAGTATTTAAACAGAGGCTGGATGGTGATGTGGCACAGAGACTGTCGTAGTGGTCTCCTGCCTTGATTACTAGGCACACAAACAGCCCCCCCAGCCTTTGACCCTTGAGAAGGAAAAATCAGCCCCTGACCACTCTGGTTGCCCACCAGCTTTCTTCCTCAACCACTCAAAACACAACCTTGGCCTTTGTGGACAAGTTTGAACAGGCAGCCACATGGAAGTTCGCCTCTCAAAACCCTCAAGCACGAGAGCCAGACGGATTCTTCTGGGGCTCCTCGTCTTGACCAGCCCTCCAGTGGAAGCAGTGGCCCCCAAACTGGTCTGAATGAGGGCAGTGAGTTACAGGCACCAAACAGCGCCCTGAAATTCTCTGGTGTGCAAGATGGGTCCTCTTCCAGTTGCACAGCAGGGTTTCACGTCACTTTCACATCCCTTCTTGGGAAAGGGCTTGTACCATGTCTTGAACAGGGAAAGGTGAGTATTCCTCCCCCTCCCCCGCCAATCTCCCCAACTCCAGATCTCCCCAGGATGTAAGCAAGAACGTAGCACTGGCAATTGCCCTGGGAGCAGCACGGATCTGCCCCTCCACCGAGTGGCGCCTGGGGGCTCCGGGACAGATGGTGCTCTTTCCAAAGTACTCCCCACTGGCCACAAAACGCCTTCTCTTACATATGCTGGTGTCGCCTACTCCGTTCCAGGGAAACTTTACTTTGGGAGACTGATTGCAGCAGCGACCAAACCACAAACCTCCCAGCGAAACAGCCCTCTTTAAATGCTTTAGGGAATATTTTTATAAAACGTTGACACCAGTGAATAAATGACAGGTTGAGAGTCTTCGTCTTCGTCTTGGCGATCACTCGTAGCCGAGTAAGATTGTCTTCCAGGGGTAAAATCTTAACAGTGGATCCGTAAAACGAGCTAAGAGGAAGGCATGTCAAGCAAACCCTCATCGTGACCGTCTTCCACCTGGAAACCCAGGTCGAGAGTATCGTTGATTAAAAGACTAGGCTGTGACAGTACTATGTACGCTTACCGGGAAATGGAAACACCCCTCCGAAATCCGTCCAGTCCCCCCCCCCCCGAGAGCATTCCACAAGTCTTTGAAAACTTGGCTTTGCTCCCAGTCCTGGGGGGGAATGGCTGCTGAGCCCCGGTCAGTTTGGGGGGGCACTGTGTCATTCCATGTGGGGGCATCGTGTTGGGTTACCCCTGACGTTCATGGTCTTCTTCTTTTGTTTTCATTGTTTGTGATGTTTAATACACAAGCCTCATTTAGCACACAAGCCCTTTTAATACACGAGGCTCATTCGGCGGCCTCTGAATCAAAGTACAGGGTCAGGAGGTGGGGCTGAGCCTCTACGGTGGTTATGTGCTGAATGATGGGTCTGTTTTTACCCCGGGTGCTGTTTGATGTGGGTTGTTTTTGTCTTTCTGGTTTTTTTAATATTTATATTATGCTTTTATATTTTCTTTTACGCTGTTAGCCTACTATTTATTTATTTATTTATTTATTTATTCATTCATCCATTCATTCATTCATTATTTCAATTTATATGGCCACCCAGAGTCATGAACTTGAGATGGATGTCCATAAAGATTGAAATAATAAACAAATGTTCTCCTCTAAACAAAGTAGGACTTACTTCTGAGTAAATGTATACAGAGTTGCAGTAGACAAGAAGTATTCCTAGTCAAACATAGTCTTTGTTAGATGTATTTTGAGCCGAACAAATTTCTTCAGGTTCAGTTACTTGTTTCTTTAATAAATAGCATCTTTCCTATTTTTCTCTCCCTGCCCACCTTTCTCCAAATCAGTTAGTGGTTTGGGGTGCCAAATTGTGCTTCGTGAATAAAGCAAGAAAAAAAAAAAAACTCAGAAAGGTCAACTGAAAATAACTTTTTGGCCTCATGTCTTTCTTCGAAAGAAAGAAGCAATAAACAATAAACCAAAATGTTATTACAGAGAGTAGCTTTGGATCAGTTTCACAATCCATTTCATAACTGAATCAACTACATTAAAACACCCTGTGTCAAATTGCCAACCCCCAGCCGGGTTGGATCTTTTCCAAGATCCCTATGCAGGCTGGGCATTACTGGCACTGATGTCCTGCTTATTTAGGGAGTACATGGTTGGGCAAGGCCTCTTTGAATTACAATTTTAAGTGAATTAAATGGTGGTTTATAGGAAGCCCCTTCTGTGTATGAAACCTGAGGAGGAAGGACCAAAAGCAGAACCACACGCATCGCTCTTTCAGAATGAAAGTTCCTGCCAAGAGAGTCCAGCTTTATCCTCTTCCTTCTGCTTATATGCACATTTTGAAAGCAATTTAGGAATCATTGTTGTGATTTTTTGTGAAATCCAACTTAGATTGTTTTAGCCAAGCTGTAATTCACTTCCATTACGATTAGTAGCCAGGGAGGGCCTTATCCATCCATGAATGCCATCACCTTTGGAAGCCCTCCAAGCTTACAGCTACCTCCATATCTTGTGATCCTGAATTCCATCACCTGGTTATGTGTTCTGTGAAGCAGCACTTCCCTTTAGCCATACTAAATCTCCCACCCTCATGCTTCATTGGCCCCATATCCACTGGCCCCATATTTGAGTATCAAAGCCCTTGGACTGCCCCCACAAGACTTGTCAAAGGACCAGGATCATCTAGCCCCGCTTTCCTGGAGCAAGCTCAGACCTCATCTTTGGAACAAGCAAAGATGTACGTTTCCCTTCACACCTGTTGGCCCTTCAACATTTCACGCATTTATAGCTCACCTGTCTTCCTGGCTGGGATTCAGGACCCAATAGGCAGAGCTGAGCAATGAGACAGCTCTGGACACGGCCCGATGTCTGTATAATAGCAGACAGCCACTTGGTGAAGCTTCCAGCTCAGACAATATGAAATGTAGCCTTCCCAACATGGAACCCCCCAAAGTCACCTGAACAGCAGCAGCCCAGGATTCCCTCTTGGTTGTGCTAGCTGAGAATTCTGGAAGTCCCAGTGCATCTGAAGGGCTAGGGTTAGGGTGCAGAAGAAGGAGATTTAATCCTGCCCTAGAAATGGCAGGATGCTTCCCTTTCTGCAGGGGTTAACAAGAGGATCAGTAACACCTCCCACAAAGCCTTGATCCCCAGCACCCCCTTCATGTTGGAAAGCAGGCACCGGTGCGCCTCTGCCCCCGTGCCTGCCCTGCGGTCCCCAAGTCCTCCGGGTCCTGCCAAAGCTGGGCTGGAGCAAACCAGATTCAAGGAGACATGAAGCAAACAGGGAAACGGTGGAAGCAGCTGGCTGTAAAAGGAATATTTGATCACAAGCCCTCTGTCTGCTCCGTGCTCAGCTCCCCCGAATCTCCTGGGGAGCCCCCTACCCAGATGCAAGGCTGCCGCATGCCTCTCGTCCACACAGGGCTCTTCCTTTCCCCACCAGGCTGCCCCTCCTTGCCCCTCGCCCTCTTCCACCCGGGCCTGCCTCTCCCAGGCTCTCCGCTGTCCCTTCCGGGTGCCCAACGGCCTCTCTTGCTCTGCTTGTGGTGTGTTTCCTGGCCAGGACCTCTCGGGAGCCTGCAGCCAATCCAGGGGTCTTGGCTCTTGCTTGGATGGGGAGGAGAGGGCAGCAGGCAGCAGGCTGACCCAGCTCTGCTTTGGGCGTTGGTTTGCGCTTTGCTGTGTCTCCTGGGCTCCACTCGGCCCCTGAAGCCTCTCGTTCAGACTGTTGGGGAAACCCCCCGGAAGCATTGTGATCATTTCTTTTCAATGGATGGACATAGACCGGCCCAGGCAGGACCCCCGAGGCATTGATCCAGCTCCTGCTGGTCTCCCCCCTCAGCAATTGGGAATCCCTCCCTTGGGGATTCCTCCATGTTCCCAGCGACTTTCCATCTGCATTCCATGGATCCCATTAGCTAAGCTCGGAGGTGCCTTCTGGGTCTCAACTGACTTTCTTGTACTTAAGCTGGTTCCACCACTTTCAGGCTGGGGAAGGCCATAAACCTATTGGGATGGAGGGTCAGAAAAACACATTTTACTTTATGGAAGGCGCACCAGTGATTGTTCGCCTGCCTTTCCTATTTTTCTGTCCTCCCCCTGCCACCTTGTTCCTTCTAAATACCTGCAAGGGGACATAACAACTAGACCCCCTCCTCCAGTTGAGGAGATGGGCTTGTAGGAAATCATTTTGCACTTACTGTACTTCCCTGATGTTCTCCCTTCACCTCGCAGTGAGACTTCCAATGCTTTACCAGAATTGGGGAAGTGCCTGGAGGAAGGAATCATCTCGGGGGGGGGGGGGCACCCTCCTTCCCTCATTGGCAAAACTTTGGCAGTCTTGTTAGTCTGGTGGCCCATTTTGCAGGGAGCAGGAAGGCGCTAGGCTAAATGTGTTCAGGGAGAGGACATTAACATTAAATCTTAGCACTCGCCTGACAAATACAAATTCAAGGCGGCAGAGCCTTAGCAAACAGTTACGCAATAACAGGGAGGGAAATGAAGAACCATTCCAGGAACTGCTGTGGACACCCGATTCTTTCCTTCTTCTACAGACCCATCTTATATTTTCATTACGGAGGATGGCTGGTCTCCCTCCCAGGGACATCTTGACCTGGAAAGTTACCTGCCCAAATGGTGCCAGTCATGAGGGTTGAAGGTCTCATGGTTAGGCTGCAGTGCAGAAGGATGCAAGACCTACATGGGGCTACCCTTGAAGAGTATCCGGAAGCTACAGCTGGTCCAGAATGCAGCCACGTGGGCAATTTTGGGTGCCCCAAGATCAGCACACATAACACCTTTGCTGCGAGAGCTGCATTGGGTACCAGAGAGATGTCAGAGCACACAATGCTGGGGCGGCCAGTGCTTCTCCAAGACATCAAAGGTATATGTTCTAAGCCGTAAATAGACACTCAAGCAGAGATTAGATAAAATAGTCTATTTACTCTATATACATACGCATTCCAAAATACAGTCCAGTAACATCGAACACAGATACAGATGAGATGAAATAACGAGAAGAATGAACACCAGAGCTTCACTACTTTTATACAAATATTGACCAATCACATTATAGGTCAAACAAATTATCTGCCACACCCAGCTAACCTGTGGTGTTACTTCTCCTGTGTTGGGCCATCCTCCTGTACAAAGGTTGTTTGGTTTCTCTGAACTCTACATTGGAGAAACAGGACCAGAGTCAGCAGTTTATCTTCATCTAAAGGAAAAAGGACACTCATTTGAGGACATTAATGTTCACATTTTAGACAGAGAAGATAGGTGGTTTGAGGGAGGGGTCAAGGAGTCCATTTATGCCAACTTGGAAAATCCTTCCTTGAATAGAGGTGGGGGCCTCAGGCACAATCTTTCCCCTATTTTCCTTCCTGCTTTGTCTTCTGTGCCTAGGAAGATTAAGACCATTTCACAAGCTCAACAGCAGCATGGTAATCTTAATGATCCTCCTTTGGATGATAAAGGGACTTAGAAATAAACATCTCAAATAACCATGACCTAGCCCCAGGTGCAAGGTCACACAGCCACCCTAGAAACATATTTAAGGATTCCCTTACTAACTTTGCTCAGACTGAAGAAGCTTCTTGGATAAGGAGCAAAACGTTTCCACTGAGAAAATAGAAATCCAGTTGACATGATTCAAGCTATAGACTATTTGTTTATTTTTATTTCATAAATCCAACTCCATTAGGATTCTGGATGGCATACAATATACAAAACGTTGAGCAATCCACAAAGCACAGAGGAACGTCCAGAAACCACCATCTTACAAATCAGACAACCCAGCAGGGGCCTGCCACCCACTCCTGCCCAAGCCCTGGGAAAGGAGCCAGGTCTCGAAGGCTCATCTAAATGATGTCATTATTCTCTTGCTTGCATGTATTTTAAATGAATCTGGCCTATTTCAAGCAAAAGTCTTGAGACGTTCCACATTGTGCTGAGCCAATCCAAGTCAGTTGCTCACGGCAGCAGTGCATGTGTCCAACCTAAGTGGTTTGCAGAGAAAAGCATCTGGGTCAGGGGCAACCATAACTCACCACTTGGAAGTTCTTCTCTCCATCGTCAGGTGGAGGAGAAAGAGGATCAGAGTCAAGGACAGATACGATAAATCAGATCCAGTGGAGCCATCCCATCTCTTCCCCGACCCCCATCACCACACTTGCACATTTGAGGGCTGTGTTGATTGCCCTTGATCTGGTTCGTGGAAGAAAAGGATTCTGTCTCTGCAAGGCGGGGGGGGGGGGATGCTGCAGATCCAGCTGCACTCCTCCTTTTAGAGGCAGAGTGCCAATACACTTCACAGAGTTGCTTCAAAAGGCTCCTTGGACGAGCCTTTGATCAAAGCACCCTTTTAAGAACGGCAGGGCCCTAATGCACATGTTTATTCTTTTGCAAATAAGAGGTTTCCTAGAATGGGGAGGAGAGAGCCTGCTTTATGAATGACCCAGGGCTGGGTCCATGGGACTTGCTGAGACAAAGAGGACTTGGGTTTCCTGGAGGCAGAACTTGGATGTTTGCTTGGCTGGTCCTGACGGGAAGCCAAGGAACTCTTGCCAAACCGATGTCTTCCTGGTGAAACCGAAGGGCAGCTTCCCAGAACACGGAAGCTGGAGTAGGAAGGGAGAGGAAACCAGGATTGGACCAGTGAGTGGAGCATCATGACCAACCCCTATAATTAGTGGAGCTAAAGAAGTGGGGAACTCACTTATTTGAAAAACGGAGTATTCCTTTTGCCCAGGAAACGAAGAAATCCATTTGCCCTCACAACGAGTCACACCGAATCATCATGTCCTCACATTAGGTTTCAGTTCCATATCACAGCACCTTTTGGGAGGGCAGGGAAGTGATATATCTCCTGCCCAAAACATCACAGGGGGAGAGAGGTGATTGCAGGGGCCGTTTTTGGTGATGAATCCAGGTGCTTCCTCAAGTTCCCTGTCCTGAAGTGGCCCTTTTCCATCTCTCTTGCTTTTTCTCACCTCGCCTGGGACTGAGCATCAGAGGCCAGCTTCTTTCAGACTGAGCATATTCTGAACGTCAAAGGCCAATGTTGCAGCCATCTGTTTTGCTGAGCTGCCCTTCTGTTCCTTCTAGCTGGAGGTCTGGAGCATTTCTCTCCCAGCTCTTTTTTTTATTATTTGAAAGGGTTCCTACAATGTTTAGCTTGAATCAGAAACTGTAAGCCATGTGTTTACTTTCTGGGTCAAATGTTTGTGTACCCAAACAAACATGCACACGCACACGCACACCCTCCACTGTCTTCTTGATGCATTGAGCAGGGAGTTCCAAAAGGAGGGGGCCCAAAACTGCTTGTTTCTGCCCATCAGCTTTGTCCAAATGGCAGCCAAGCAAATCAGCACCCTGAAGGCTAATAGCAGGGACTCCAGGGGCGTATGAGGGGGCCTTGCAAATTTTCATCCTGCTTCTGAGGGGGACAAGAAGATTGTAAGCCGCTGTCACAGAGGCCCAGGGTCAGTGTGCGTGATTTTGCCTGCCACAGATGGAAAGAGGGCGAAGTGGCAAGGAGACGGCCTCTGTCCTGAAGCTTTGGAATGGCAGGACGGAAGGAAGGGATGCACGGCTGCGGGCTTGCCAAAGACCACGGAGGGGCTTGGCAAAGCTTCGTTGGGGGGGGGGGACTCAGGAGTCACAAGAATGGGGGACGCAACCAGCAAGACAGAAGGCGGCGGCTGTGGCTGCCAACCAAGGCAAGGAAGTCCCATTGCTGCTTAGAGAGGAGAGCCCAGAAGGGGGTCTCAGGACATGGAAGGGCAGGACCCTGGAGGGACTCAAACCATCAGCTGTGGGCCTTGGGCAGAGCTGGGCCTTGGGCTCCAGGAGGGCACCGCCTGCTCCCTTGCTGCCAAGAGGGCAGCACTTGCTGGCCAAAGTCGTGTGGATCCTAAAGCAGATGAGTCGCTCTGGAAGACCAGGAATACGTACCTCTGCACATATTTGTTCAATGTACTGCATGTAATATTAGTATATATCTATTTACATCTCCTGAAAAAGAAACACTGGCACCATCGTCCTGTTGATTTCCGACATTCACTTTCTGCTTGTGTACAGATGTGTGCGTTTTTCTGAATAGGGCTTTGTTATCCTTGCCTACGCATTCAAAACTCTGAAGACCCTGTCAGTTTCTCTCTAGGCTACTCCAACCTGCCGGCGGGTGACATCCAAGGAACTGCTCCTGGTGAGCCTCTTTCTACCTCCTTTTCTTAATTAGTGGTTCTGTATTGCTGGGCAGAGTTCTTTGTGCTGTCTTTTCAACATAATTTTCAAAAACAAAATAAAAATACCGTGTAAGGTCTATGCAACAGCTCACGCGATTAGCAAAATGCTCAGATGCTTGGAAAACGCAGGTCTCTTTTTTCGAGTCATTAGGGAAAAAAAGAAGCTTTTGCCCCTTGGGGAGTGTGGCTAAGGTGGATTTCTGGGAGGCAGTGCTGTGGGGGGGGTGGGGGGTGGGGGGAGGTAATGAATATTTCATGCTTTTCAATGTATTTGAATCCTGGGAAGAGCTGAGGAGTTTCTCTCTGGGTCTTTCTGGAACTGGGGAAGTCAACCAAACATTTATCAGAAATCTGCACCAATGGGCTAAGGAGTGCTGCTGAGAGCGAACTCCTGCATTGCTAGTCGGGGGGAATCAAGTCACCACAGGCTTGTCCTCGGTACCTTCGATAAGGTGAGATCCGAACCCACCTGGAGAAGCCCCCCGCAGATGTCCCTGGGGAAAACATGTCAGTTTGGAGAGCCCCATGAGTGGCCCAAGGAGGGACCACAAAGGCCATGAAGAGGTTGAGTGGGTAGCCTCACTAAACCAAGCCAAGAGGCTATCACGATGTATTTACAGAGGAAAAGATGGGGCCAAATAGAAATGGCTAGGTCTTGTTTTGAATCTGGAGTTAATTGAACAACTGCTCCTTTAAGGCAGATTCCAAGTAGATATTTCGTCTGATCTTGCAGACTGGTGGCTCCTGATCTCCTCCTCTCGGCTGACTCCTTTGGACCCTAATCTTCACTCGGTGCTCTCCCTTCCTCTCAGGCTCCTCCACATAGATGAGCCACCGGCTGCTCCTGATGCTTCTGCTGGCGCAAATCCAGTCTTCGAACAGTCGGTGCCTTTCTAAGTCAAACAGAAATGTTGGCTCTCGAGGGGTTCCAGCAAATTTCCCTTTATAGCAGACCCCAGAGGTGGAAATGGGAGTGCGAGGCAGAGGCGCGTTGTTCTAGGAAGTTACCCTGGCTTTCCAGTAAATGAAACATAAGCTCTCCAGCTTGGATCTTTTGCAGCAAAGTTTATTGTAAGCCTGATGTATTTTTATTGCGCCTCTGAAATGCCACCAGATTTCCACCCTCTCCTGAAGCGCCTCCCAGCCGAGGCTCAGATGCTGGGTGGCGAGGTGCGGAACTGTGCCAGACTTCACAGGGATCGTGTTCCAGTTGCAGGACAGGGGGGACCCCAAAGAACCCAAGATGCGCCTGTCCCTTCTGAACCCCTGCTGCCACCGCCTGCTGCTGAGTCCCCCCCTCCATCCTCCACGGAGCCTCTGGGCAGTCCCAAGCCTTTCTGCCACCCGGCCAGACGTGGCTGCTGTTCAAGGCCCAGCTGCCCTTGAGGGACTGGTGGGTGGAGATGAAGCCAGAGGAAGGAGCGGCAGTCCTTCCACGGGCATCCCAGGGCTGCCCTGACCGGGCAGGTGTCCTTTATAACAGAGCTGGCATTTGGGGGCATTTCAGGTATGGGGGGATGTAACTGTCCCATAGCTGACACGCTTTCCCCCTCCTCTTTTTCCCACCTGCAGGGCACATACGGCTGAACTCTGCCCCTTGGTGAGGTCTTCCGTCTTCACTATAAATGCCCATCTGACCAGAAAGGGCAGTTTCTGCGTTTCTACTGTGTTTCTGCTACAGAGAAAGAGTGGATGGGCGGCTCAGTGGGGAAGCAGAGAATAAGGGCGGAGGCTCGCAGTGAGATCCCCCCTGGGAATGACTCTGGGTTTCTGGGATCTCTGGAAAGAAGCAGTCCACCCCCACCCCACCCTAGGTTTCATGGCCCTTAAATGGAAACATGGTCATCAGATCTCTTTTCTGGTTGAGGCCAAATCAGAAGGATATTCCAACCCCCCCCCCCCCCACACACACACACAGAGCAAACACCATCGATCCAACTTAACTCTTCGGTTACGTTTTGTCCCTTGGTTGCTGGGGGTGGGTGGGAAGCAGGGCATCCAAGCACTGATTTCCGAAAGCCCACCTGGGTCACTCCACAGCAGCGTTTCTCAGCCCTGGCAGAATTGGTGGACTTCAACTCCCAGAATTGTGCTGGCTGGGGAATTCTGGGAGTTGAAGTCCACCTATCTTAAAGTTGCCAAGGTTGAGAAACACTGCTCCACAGTGTCTGCCAGTTTGCACTTTATGACACAAAGTGGAGTTGGGTTCCTTTCTTTCCCCCCTCTTGCACTAGGGTTATAATTGTAAATTACATCTGCCCTTTTCTGTCCAATCTCCTTGGCTCTCTTTGTCCCACAACTTCTGAAATTGTAATCCGCCAGTTCTTTTGCACCTGCTTTATTTACTTATTTGGCCTTATCTCCTCCGAAGTGATTGCTCCAATGGAGAGGCGGCTCCAAAATTTCCTGCAGAATCTCCTCACATGAAAGGGCTCATTGAGCTATTACAATCCCTTCCCCTCCTCTGTGCCCCCACCCACCCCTGCCCATGCGAAGGCCAGCGGAGGGGTTTCATTTTGCAGCGAAATGAATCTTCTTCACCAAGAACCAGCTCAAGTGTTGTCTGGAGATACCCAACGTGAAGACCACATTTAGAAACCTCATTTAAGCTTATACAAAGAGAGGACTCTGGGGTGGGGGGAGAATTAATTAATTTCACTCAGATGCAGATACTTTTAATTAAATATGAGTGTGCTTTCTTTTTAAAACTATATTTTTAAAAAAACCCAAACCTGCGTTTTTGTACAATTTTGGCTAATGAAACAAGGCATTGCTGAACTTATTGGGGAAGCAAAGAAATCTATTGAAGCCAGAGGGGAGAATATAAAATTGGTTTTGCTTTTGTGAGTGTGCATGTGTGGGTAGGTGTGCATGTGTATGTTTGGGGGGGGGAGAGTTGGAGAAAACACGATGGAAGCTTAATTCCAGAGCAAAGGAAGTTCTGTCGTTGGCAGTTCTGGTCCAAGAGGGTTCTGCTTGTTCTCCGCGGAAGGCATTCCTGGCAGAAGATGGCCCAGTTTGCCTTGGAAGAGGGGATGGGATGGATGACATTTTTGAGGCCTCTGGAACAGCTTGCCCTGATCCAACAAGCCACCACAGGGCTTCTTGACAAGCATACTTGCTGGCTCTGCCCATGAACGCAAGTAGCTAACAAACCACCGCAAGCCCCAGGCGTGGCTTCTTTGCGTGTCCTCCAAACCAGAGTAGCCTGCCTTGTTCTGAGAGGAAGCTTCCATATCACCCTCAACAAAACCCAGAAGGGGGCCTTCACCTCCTCTTAGGAGAAGCCAGCGGGCTTCTTTTTGTTCTGGTTGAGCCGTAAGAGGAACTCATGAGTCAGGCTCACAGGATGGGATCAGAGTTGGCATCTTGGTTTGTTGCGAGGCCTGGTCCTTGTCGCTGTGTTATTGTTGGAGGAAGGGGCTTGTGTTACTTGTGAGTAGCGGTTTGGGTTTGAGAGGAACTGCCAATATATCCCACAGGCACAGGTGTAGCAGAGCGAGTCCAAAGCGCCACTTGCTCTAGCAGGAAGAGGAGGAACGCATCCCACCCATGTAAACAACAGTAGGCAGTAGTATGCCTTCCCCTAGAACTCCCAGAATTCTGGGAGTTGAAGTCCACCCATCTTAAAGTTGCCAAGTTTGAGAAACACTGCCCTAGAGAGCTCACCCTTTCCACATTGATTCTGCCATGTTGCTATTTTGTCTTCCTTCCTGAGGAAGCAGCTTCTCTAATTTCAGCTGTGAAAATGTGCTGGGCAGATCAAAGTCTATCAGTGGCGCTTGATTTTCCTCCCCGCTCCACAGCTGGCCGTCCTTTCCTGATATTAAACAGTTTTGCAAACTAGTTTGGGCAAGCACCACCAGCAGGACATCTGATGGGGATGGCAGTGGGTGGGAGTGGGGGTAGCAGTTGAGCCTCGGCAACTCGCGCCTCTTGCAAGAAGCTGAAAATATACATTTCCAAACGGCTACCTGCCCCCCTTGAGAAAGGCATGCTTTCTAGCCTCGTTTTTGTCTATCCTTCCCGCAGGAAATCTGTGGCTACGTACTTCTCACAGGAGCGACGTTGGGAGATTGTCCATCTCTGCAGCACGTGAGTGGATCAGTGATGCTGGAGGTCTGTGATCACAGAAGTATTGTTGTGAATTAATAACGCCAAGTGCTTTGGGGCCCATGCTTCTGCTCTTGGAAAATGTGAATTAAATTGAATTATCCTGACAGAATACATGGATTTTTAGACAGATGGAATCTAACCTGGTTCTCAGTTTTTACAGAACACGTCAGTTCTGTCTTGATTCTGTTTCTTTTACAGTGTGTTTAGCACTGGAATGATGACATTCAGAAGCAAGGCAGCCATCTCAGCTATTAAAAATGTATTTCCATGCTTCTGGGAGTGAGTAATCTCTTGGGCTGTGTGCAACGCTGCCTTGCATTAATGGGTGGGTCTGGGTCTGTATGATCATTTCTGACTCTCCTTCTTTGAGTTCCTGCAGCTCATAATTTAGAAAACCATGTTGGCTTCACAAGACCACTTATTCATGTATAGTATAGCCCCAGTTAGATATTGCCTGTGCTCTTCCATCACATATTGTTGTCCCACTTTCTTACAAAAAGATTGGGGCTTTTATTTTGAAGACCAAGACTTCTGTACCCAACTGTTGTAATTCAGCAGACTTGGTTAAAGTAAAGCAAATTTGCCTAGAAACATGGTTGACTTATCATGGCCCCCTGCTTCATAAATTCCATTAGACATCTAATGACATTCTCAGAAATTCTCAACATATGAAGAACTATTTTTACAGCATCATCTGTTGTCTTGCAAGCTTCAATGTTGGTATCTTAACCCCAAATTTGGAGAAGACTCTCAAAGACAAGAAATGAAACCTTGGTCCCCTGGCTCAGAACCATCCATGCTGATAGCAGATTTGGGGGTTTTCAGAATGAGATTTTGATAACGGGGGACACCAGGAATGGGCTTTGGAACCTTCTGCATTACACAAGAGGTGCACCCTGCCAACTGGCCACCGCCCATTCTCAAAGGGCGGAGGTATTATTTGAGGCTCCCAATCATGGTCTTTCTGAATGCACAATCACAGCTGGCTTGATTTCAAATAATATGATGCTTGGGTTGACAAAACCAGATGAATGGTTGCTAAGCAACTGGCTAGGCCGTTGCCTCTACTATGTGTAGGGTCAATAATGCTGGTTACCTGAGTACTGGGACTGTGAGCATGTGACCACTTAATATACATATGGCCATCTCCATCTCCAGTATTTCCCTCTTTCACTCTGGAACAGATTGTGTGCCAGTTGGGGAGAGGGAAATCCTGCCGCATGGGCTGCCACTGAGGGGAGCAACAACCCCCCCCCCACTGGCAATCGTCCAGGGGCACCTGGTAGGGGACGGAGCGTTCCCTGGAGC
The DNA here is from genome assembly GCA_023362775.1 of Charina bottae. Classification (NCBI taxonomy): domain Eukaryota; kingdom Metazoa; phylum Chordata; class Lepidosauria; order Squamata; family Charinaidae; genus Charina; species Charina bottae. Next base: position 1,376,091 of record JALMGJ010000066.1, read on the forward strand.
TCTGGGTTTATCTCTCATCTCCTCACACACACACCCCACTTTAATTTGGCCTATTACTGAACCTGATGAACATAATACTCCAGGGTGCACTATTATCTCAAGTACATATCATCAACGTTCGGTTGCTCTCTGTTCCAGGCAAATGTCCTTAATACATTGACATTTTCAACTGGCTTAACAACAACTTTGCTGCTGTCATCAGTTCAGTTCAAAAATAGGAGACATTTCCAAGGTAGCCGGATCTGGAGAGCTGCCATCGCCTTTTGGGATGTGTCGAAAGAGCTGGGGCATTGTCCCCGTGCCCATGATGGAGGCTTCGCTTGGGAGTTATTGCTGCACCACCTCGTCTGTGCAAATAAGCACGTTTTACATTGGAGGGAAGAGCTGTCAGGACATCCCCTGGAGTGATAGAAAGACAGATGCTTTCCCAGGACAGCTTATCTGCTTTTGATTCTAGCACAGACTGGAAGCTTCTTCATGCTGAACATTGCTTGGCCAGCTGGGGAATTCTGGGAGTTGAAGTCCACACATCTTAAAGTTGTCAAAGTTGAGAAACACTGTGCTAGAGGCTGGGAACGCCTCCAAACAGTCCCAATGGAGACATCTCAGGCCTTTCAGTCATAACGTGTGATGGGTGTTGCAGTCACAATCCCTTCTAACCTCCATGGGAGGTATGTGTCTTCCTCAACCTCGGGTCCTCTACCAAAGGCCTGGGAGTTTGAAGGTTCTGCGCAGGCTCTTAGCTGTTCCTAGCACTGCACTCTTCTGGACAGAGAGCGCTGATGTTGCTCCTGGGATCTGTTGGAGCCCCTCTCCCAGCTTAGGAGTCACAGCCCCGAGTGCTCCTACCACCACCGGGACCACTTTGGCCTTCACTTTCCACATTCTCTCTAGTTACTCCTTCAGGCCCTGATACTTCTCCAGATCCTCCTTCTCCTTCTTCCTGATGTTGCTGTCACTTGGTACATGAATCACCACCACTGTCTTCTGGTCCTTGTCTACTACCACATGGACAAGACATACATACATACATACAATTTTCTTGCATAAATATTTTGCTTCTAATCTTCAGGATCTGGAATGAAAGAAAAATGAATTGATGGGCAGTAAAGCTTTGCCATTTCAAATGAAAGAACTTGGGGTGATGGGATTCTAGCAGCATAGGTGATAGTTGATTGATATAAAAACATTAAAAATAGCGTTGTGGGTACTGTGGCACTGAAATGTCATAAGAAAGATAACTGTGAAATAGAGGTGGGTTTGGCCAAAGTGTTATGCTTTTGGAACAAAATCCCAGTTCACCAAGCCTGAATTGAATTCAGCGCTGGTTTTATTCTCCTGCACACACTTCCATGGCAGTTAATTTCCTTTATTCCCAGGGCCACAGGTTGCACTTATTTTTAATGAAGCTGCTTCCCTACTGTACAGACCTGCCACTCCATAATTTTGGCAGAGAATTATTCTCCCCAGAACTTTTGCGGAATAGAGAAGCGGGTGTGATGATGGTCACAAAGGCTTTCAGTCACAGGAGGCTTGTACAGGCAGCCCTGAAATCTGTCTCTCTGCCCATGGTTGGGTAGCGACAAGAGAATGTTTACCCACCCAGATGCTTGACTTTGTATTTTATAAAACACATTCGAGAAGCTTTACTTGGCTGCACGTTAGCCAAAGAGGTCTAGTGAGTTGCAGCTTCAGCCGTGCCATGTACGTTTCAGCAAGGTTTGTTGCTGTTTATTCGTTCAGTCGCTTCCGACTCTTCGTGACTTCATGGGCCAGCCCACGCCAGAGCTTCCTGTCGGCCGTCACCATCCCCAGCTCCCCCATGGTTGAGTCCGTCACCCCAGAATACCATCCATCCATCTTGCCCTTGGTCGGCCCCTCTTCCTTTGGCCCTCCACTTTCCCCAGCATCAACATCTTCTCCAGGGTATCCTGTCTTCTCATTGTGTGGCCAAAGGACTTCAGCAAGGTAGTCAATGCCTTTTCGGATCTGTTTAACCTGAGGCTCATTGGTCATTCATCAAGGATGCTGAGTAGGGAACTCCTGCAGTGGGCTGGGGTTGGGCCAGATGATCCCCAAGTCCTCTTCTGACCCTTCCATTTGATGCTTCTCATGACTGTGGAATGTATTGGGAAAGGCTGGACCATCCCTTTGGATTGCACGGGGCTATGATCATTGTGTGAACCAGGAATCATTAGATATTGGGGGCAGGCTCCAGCTGTGAACAAACTGGTGAATTCTGAATGGGAGTCAAATGAGTCCAGGCTGTGGCTCATCCAAGTAGTTAAGCTCTGGTTTGTTTAACTGTGATACATTGCATAGGCCACGGGGAGCTGGAGTTGCAGGCCACGCAAAATGATAGAGCACGATTTCTCAACTGAACCAACTGAGCTTACTCAGGTGCAAGGGACGTGACCCAGCCTTTACGGTTCTAAAGCCCAGAATATGCTGAAGCTCACCGACTCCCCCCCCCCCTGCAAATGTCCCGTCTCTGAAGCTGCTTTCCTCTCCCTCTCTTGCTGATGGCATCTCCACCCCTCCAGGAGTCCATCTGCTTCTCCTCCTCTTGGCCTTCTGAGCCTCCATTCCCTCTGGGTCCACCGGGCAACTCGCTCGTGGGAGAACCGTCCAGCTTCTTGGGCTCCACATTTGCTGAGCTGCCAGGAGATGCACGGAACCCTTTTCTTCTCTAATTCGTGCTTCTTCATGCTTCGTGTCTTCCTGCCAGCAGAGGAGAGCGCCCTGTTCTGCCGGGCCCAGATGCCCACCCTCCCTTCTTCCCCCCTCTCCTCTTCCGCTCAGCCACCCTTAAACATGGGGCCCGTGTCTGTTTCAGAGCCGGCTGGCTGGCCAACTGGCGTCTCCCTCCCCCAAACTAGCCTCTTCCCCCCCCCCCGCCTTCTGCTCCCCACCTTGCTCTGCCTGACTTTTAGCATCTGGGGCGGGTGAAACTGCCTCTGGCAGCAGCTGCCTTGCAAGCCCTGGACGGCACCGCCGGAGTTTGTGCTCGGTCCCACCGGTCCGTCTTCAGCGGGTGGGCACGGAGGGGCCTGCGGGGCGCAGCTCAAGCCAAGAGCCCGGCGAAGCCACGAGGGCCGGCAGGACAGCCATTGTTTCAACTGCTAATTACTGCCAAGCGGGACGAGGGCAAAGAATAGCCACCTGCCAACTTAAAAATGCTACCTGCGTTTCTATAGCAACCAGCTCTTTTGCACAGAAGCCAAACAGGAGGCCTGCTGGGGTTTGCTCTGTGGGGCTTCCTGCTTGCCCCCCACAAGCCTTTTGTTAGTGACTTATTAGCCATTTGTTGACCTTTCCCCACAGCTGGGTTGTCATGCCCCCACATCTTGTCTTTGCCTCTGGAATAAAGTGGGCTTTCTGTTTCTATGCTCAGATTTTCAAAAGCCGCGCACTCTTGTCCTTAGGCAGGGGGTGTGGCGCTCAGAGGGGCAGAGAGGGGCCACGGCGGCCGGCGGTGCTGAGCAGGCCCTCTCAGACTCCCTGGCCTGACCTGCTGCTCTTCCCTGCGGCCGGGATTGAGCCATGATCCAGTGCTACTCTAACGCCCTTACGGGAAAGGGGAGGCTGCACCGCCGTCCTGTCCCAGGAGGCAGCAAAGTTTCTTGGGCTCTCCAGATGTGGAGCCTGGGTGGAGATTGTTACAGGTGTTAGGATTCCCTGCAGGTGCACGGTTGGTGCCGAGAAAGGCCTCCGCATCTTGGGGAGCCAAGGGGATGGGTGGCTGCTGTTTGTTCCACACCTTTTCAGCTCCGGTGCTCCCAGGGGAGCTGGCAAACATCTTTATAGCCTAAGAAGTTGCAGTGCAACAGAGAAGGAGGATGGGCAGGGGGAGGAAGAAGCAGGCTGCACAAAGAAGACTTCCTCTAAACGCTAAGCGTGTTTGCAGTCAACTGGGATTTCAAAGGAAGAAACCTCTCTAAAAAAACCCGTGTGACTTCCTTACCTTGGGTATACCCATAATCTCCAGAGAGCACATCTGGAGGACACACCAACTTGAAGAACCTTGGGTAATTGTCCCTGCGTAATTGGACGGCTTCCCTGGATGTTCACCAGTCCCCGCTTTGGTTCTGCAGGTTGATATTGTCCGGTACAGAAATGGGAATCTTGGAGATCCCCTGAAGGGATCTCCACCCTCTACGTACCATCTCTAGTTCACCAGCTGTGATCTGGCAGGGGTTAAAAATAAAGCATCCTCTGAGCTGTTCAAGAAGACAGCACTGGTCCTCCCTGTTCTTCAGCAGCTTCACATTTTCTGGAGGAGGAACTTATAATGGAGGATCGACTCATTATGTCTCTCACTTTCCCAAGGTGGTTGGGTAACAGGCAGGATTTGAAACACTGGAGCCATGCTAGAAAGACAGCCGTTGCCTGCCAGGTAGAAAGGGATGGGCCATCCTGTTTCTTTCTCATTCTTTCTGTCTCACAAATGAGGGCCTTGGGTCTTGCTTCTCTTTGCAAGGAAGGGTGAAATGCATGCACGAAAAGCAGCAGGCTGAAGCTGCAAGGAAACATCCACTGAGGTCCAGGAAACATACGCAGGAGCTCCCTTCCAGTCTAAAAGGGTTTTGAGTAGTCCCCCCTCCCGCCCCCCTTTGGTGTTTGGTATTATTATTTTTAAAGTCAGTCTAATCAAAGGGTGAATTGGCTACAATCACTTCTTCAGCTAACCTTCAGCTGGAGATGATTAATATGCATGGAGTTCATTAGGGGGAGTTTAATTTTTATTTTTGGAAATGAGAACCTGATAAATGGAGCTGAGAAGGAAGTACTGAAGAAGAAAGCTGGAGGAAGATAACAGATTCCCAACAGATCAGCGGCTTCATCCACAAGCTTGCTCACCATTTGATGGTCGGCAGCTGAGTCCAGTTGATGTTCAAATCCCTACAGGGATGAGTTCGCTACTAATATGCCTACTGTAAAAGGTCGGCTAAGCTGTCAGAGTGATAACAAGAGCATTGAGCTTTGGAATAATGGCTTAAGGTAGCAGAGCTCAGGGGAAGTTAAGGAAGGCAACCAGGCTTGAGGAATTGCTCTGCCAGCAGCTCAGGAAAGTCCCACCTGTTTGCCCCATCCATGTCCTCCCAAGGGTTTGGCCAGCTGCTCTCCTGGAGGCAGAACAGTGGGATCCTTCTCCACTGGCTACGTCAGCCTCACAGCCTGGCTTTGTGAGTCTGGCGGTTAACCCAAGTACAGTGCCCCTCTCACATGGGCTCTCCATCCTGAGACTCATAAATCGCTTGGGAGGCACTTGAGAAGAAGCTGAAACAGGCCGTTTGACAAGCCTTTGGAGAGCTTTCAGGATGAAAGGTGGGGATGGGAATGGGAAAATGTTATAAAAATACCAGGCATTCCCCAGCGGGTGTGCTGGTATTTGAAAGCAGAGCCTTGAATTAAACATCACCCCTTTCCCCCAAGACTCTCCTCCCACATTTTCCAAAGGTCAGCTCCACTGGCCACCTCCCCTTCCAGATTCACTGGCTGCTGCTATCGCTACCTATCGCTGGAGCTCATTATCCGCCACTCTCTTTTATCTTTCTGTCTAGCTTGGTATCTCCCTTCCCTCCCAGCTGAAAGAAAGAGGAGAATAGAAAAGTAAAGGGTACCCGATTAGTGATGCAGTTTGAGCTGACTCGTATCTCCTCCCCGTCTCTCTTAAATATTGAGCAGAGCCCAAAGCATCCGTGGAGTTGTAGACAGAGGCTTTCCTGGAGAGGGGACCAAGTGTGTGTGGACGCCAGCCAGGGTGGGGCTGCGGGCAACCGCTTGGTAAAAAGAGATGGGTTTTCCCTTTCCCCATTCTCTGTATGTCTTCAGGGAAATGAAGAGGAATATTCTAGGAAGAGAGGCCCACGTATGTGCATGGTCCTGCAGCATCTTTTCTCTGCTTGCTCCCCTTTTCTTCTCCTCTGGTGATTAGACCAAGACCTCCCGCTGAAGGGGGAGATTGACAGCCAGAAGGAATGGCCAAGTGCTCGGGATTATCAGAGCTCCAGCACAAAAATAAATCAATCAATCTGGGGACAATGGTAAACTCTACACAGCAGGTTAGAGGGCGTTGTGTGTGCTAGAGTCGGGATTTTAGGGAAGGGCTATGGAAAAAGCCACTGTGGGCATCCAGGTAATCTGTTATGGAAGACAAGGCAGATCTCCTATCCTGCGGTGATGGGAGTCATAGTCTAGACCAGTGTTTCTCAACCTTGGCAGCTTGAAGATGTGTGGACTTCAACTCCCAGAATTTCCCAGCCAGCATGGGGTCGGGGAATAGGTTCCCATAAGCTGGCTGGGGAATTCTGGGAGTTGAAGTCCACACATCTTCAAGCTGCCAAGGTTGAGAAACACTGGTCTAGAGCTAGATTGCTGCAGTGGTTAACATATTGAACTAAAATGGGGAAACCTGGGTTCAAGTCAACCCTTGGAATCTCACTGGGTGACTTTGGGTCAGTTTCTCTCTCTTAGCCCAACCAACCCAACACTGTTGTTGTAAGTTAAAAATAGAATGTAATGTACCCTGCCTTGAGTTGCTAAAAGGAAAGTGGGAGGTAAATTGGATGAATGGATGGATGGATGAATAAATGAGTGAACGAATGAATGCACCAAGTTGAGAAAGCTGCTTTCTAACACCTGCCACATAACAGGAAGGAATGTTTTCCAGACATCATTTTGCTTTAGATAAAGTAAGTAAAATGCCTTCAAATTAAGCTTACCTCCTGAAGAACTTCATAGACACACGCTTGCAGTTTTCTTGGCAGTGTTGCAAAAATGGTTGATCATAGACTTTTTCCAAGATATTTTTAATTTCAGTTTAGTCACTGGCCCTGGTCCATGATCCAAGTCCTAACTGGTGTGACCCCACTTAGCTTCCAAAACAGCTGAGATCAGCTCAGTACTGTTTCTCAAAAAAAAAAAAAAAAGGGGGGGGGTAAGAACATGTTATTTCTCTCTCTCCTTTCTAAAGTGTTCCTTACGATTATGATTACCACATCGAGGTCTGAATCCTTCGATGCTGCTGAATTCTGCCCATGTTCAGAGAAACGTACTTGGGAATAATGGATGTTAAGTTATATTTTATTTCCTGAGATACTGGAATGAGCTGGCAGAACCCTTGGTTCTGGTATCACCCCAGACATGCACAAGTGAGGAGAGGAAGACCTTCTGTTTTTTTTCTTGCCAGTCATGATGTCTCTTTGAAGTGGGTCTAGATTGGCCGAGACCTCCAGCCTCCCATTTACTGTAGAGAGTAAAGAAGATGAACTTGATAAAGATAGGCCAGATCTGTTGCCAAAGCAATGAGGAGAAAAACATGGCCTAAGCCCAAAACATGCAGAAGGGATGTGGAAGCACCTAGGGGAGACACCCCCTGCTTCACAAAGAGTTCAAGAGGAGGAGGAGCCCCAGCACAATCAGGCTTGCAAGGTTCTGTTATCATAGCTAATAAAAGTAGTTCTAGTCTTCCTGTGGAGTTGATTTCTTGGTCTGGTCTACACAGCAGGGCTGACATATACTGATGTGACCACTATGGAGAGCTCATGCAAACTGCTAAGCAGCTTGGACTTCTGGTGGCAGGGAATCCTTAGCTCCCTGCGCTTCACCTCCATCTTTCTCCAGCACGCTAGTGCGTAAACCGTGGTTTAGTTTAGCAGCTCTTGAGCTGAGCTTTAAAAAAGGCAGAGAAGACAGTATACAAGTTTTGGTATAGTGCAAAAGCTTGTTCCCTGCAGCCTTATTTCTGGCACTGTGGTGCCACGAAGCCATTTTCCATGACTGAGCACATGCACAATGTCTTTAAATGTCTCAACCCCATTATTCAAAGGGAGAATTAAAATGAGGATTCCCGTGCAGTTTTCTGAAAAGAGGAATTTAACTTGAAACCTGTATTAACTTGCAATGTTCCCCCTGAATATGATTGGGAGACACTTAACAGAAATAGGCCACTTTCTATTGATTCTAGAAATGTGTTCATCCATCCATCCATCCACCCACCCATCCAGAATATGCTGCATTTGTTTTTTCATGTCTTGGCAATGAGTCTCCTATAGCATGATACTTTTTTCTGTATCTGTGATATTTTAACCCTTTTGTGGGTTGAGCTCCTTCTAATTAAGGTAAAGGTTCCCCCACACAGTCGTCTCTGACTCTAGGGGCCAGTGCTCATCTCCATTTCTTAGCCGAAGAGCCAGCGTTGTCCGAAGACACTTCCACGGTCATGTGGCCGCATGACGTGCGCAGAACGCTGTTACCTTCCCACCGAAGTGGTACCTATTCATCTACTTGCATTTGCATGCTTTTGAATTGCTAGGTTGGCAAGAGCTGGGGCAAGTGCAGGAGCTCACTCCGTCATGCAGGGCTAGGGATTCGAACCTCCAAACTTGCGACCTTCCGATCGACAAGCCTGGCGTCTTACCCGCTGAGCCACCACACCCCCTAATTCTTCTAATTCTTCTAATTGCATGGGAATAAATCTGCTTATATGCAACTTTTTAAACTTTCTTTAAAAATTATTTGTTAAACTAGGGGAAAAGTATTTTCATTAAATAGTGTTTGTAAGTGAAAAAGAAAATAATTTTTATAGTAATTAAAATGAACTAAATGTAACAACCAAAAAATTAATTAACAGAAAAAATGACCCATGTTGATAAGTAAGTATAAATGCCTAGCATTTCTTCGTAGAAAAGAACTTGGTTTTGACATATTCCTCTTGCTGTGCAGATGTGGAACAAACTACACAACCCACTCTGCCGTGTGTCTGTGAGTGAAACACACTTGCATGGGAAATTAAAAATAGAACTGATTTTTTTTTAAAAAATGATTGAATTATGATTGAATAGCAGGGTTCTGTACCCAAACCCTCATGGAAGGGATGGAAAAATAACTTGTAAAAAGAAATCTCCCACTAGGTTTTTCACACTCTAATGATAAAAGGTGCATTTTCCAACATCTCCAGTGCTTCCAGCTTCCTAAAATATGAGGGCTGGTAGTAGATGATTTTTGCAAAGAAGCAAAAACCGAACCGCCCACTCACTTGCTGTTCTTGATACTTCTTCTCTTCTACAGAGCAGATCATGTGATGCTCCTCCTATACCAACTTGAATAGATCAAAAGAACTTTCTTCAAGGGTGGATTTTCAAAGCAGAGATGCTTGTTTTCAAAAGCAGATCCTCTGTTAATAAACAAATACCTAAACTATTAACTTTCCTGGAAGCTTCCTTTTTTGTGCTAATAGGTGGCAGCTGTATCGCTGCTGTTTTCCCCAATGCTGGATTAGTCCCCTCCTTCAGTGGTTTCATCACAGTCCGTTAAGCCAACAGCCGCATTAGAGTTCATTCAAACAAAGGTGGAGCAGGTAGAACTGAGTTAAAACACCCGAGGAAAGTTTTCAGGGCTGCTGAAATATTCTCCAATGAGGTTCGTTGGAGCCAATCCTGCATTAATCGGCCCTGCCCAAATGGAGGCCTCCATCAGCACCACGCCACCCATGGGTCGCTCCTCCCACGGTAATATAATTGGAGGCAGTGGAAGGGCACTCTCTGGTTCCCCCCCTGGTTTGTGCTGTCCCCAACCCTCCAAATCCCTGTTTCCCAAGCAATAACTTTGGATGGCTTCCAGGGGCAAGCACCGATTCCTTCCATACCAACCACTCCTGGGTTTATTTATTTCAGACAACATGCTTTATCATCTTTCCAGGTACTCTTCTTTTGGAGAGCTTCTAGCAAAAAAGATATGGAAAGATATGGAAAGGATAACACTGCCATACATCAGAAACATCTTGGGAACTACCAACAGACTATTACAACCACACGGCCTCACCGTAGCACACAAACCAACTAAAGCCCTCCAAAACATCTTAAGTAAACCAAAAGACCCAGTAGCCCAAGAAGAAAAAACAGGAGTCATCTACAACATACGGTGTAAGGACTGTCACAGCCACTGTGTAGGACAGACAGGCAGAAGACTAGCAGAACGCATCCACGAACACCAACTGGCACTCAGAAGACACAATGAAAACCCCTTAATCTCACAATACATGGACAGACTCAACCATACTTTCAACTGGGAAACTGAGCATCCTAGACCAAGCTAAATCCCCAAATGCTAGGAATTCCTGGAAGCTTGGCATTCAGACAAATCAGCCATCAAGAGACACATAGAGATACACCACATTTACACGCCATTCAAAAGAGACAATAAAAAAGCTAAGAAGGAAACAAAAAGACCAGAACACATCCTCTCCAGCAGCCAACACCCAGATAAGCAGGGATTCACACCAGACAAGCAATCAAGCAGAAAACAATACCCTAATCAAGGAGCTACCTAGGAGAAAACCACACCCCACCAACACAGACAGGGCAAGCCACTGTATATAAACAGGGAGCAAACCTCACACTCATCAGCACTGATGGTGTTACCTAGCAATGAAACATCTGCAAGCAAACCAGCAAGCTCAGAGAGCACCAAGGACTCCACAAAAAAGATCTGGTCAGCAGGGTTGGGCAAGAGATACAGCCTGGCTTATGTGGTGTGTGGGAAGAGGCCGCCTTGATCTTTGGCAGCAGACAACACTCAAGCTGACTAGAGGGGGGATTGTTATTAGTATTATTGCTGTTTGTTATATTTTAGATCCATCCGATGAGTGAAATTCTCTGGGTGGTTACTTTCCTCTGCACCTGTCTAAAGTATGACAGAAACGGTGGGGGAGTTAAACATCGCCAGTCTCCACTGGAAACCCCAGAGTCAGTGCGGGTGAGATTTCCTTCAAATACATTTTGGAATTCTGTCTTATGAGGGGCTTCTGTCACTTAGCAACCGAGGTCTGATCAAGCAGAAGCTGAAGAATTGAAGCTGCCTTAGGGAGGTTCAGTCCCGCTGGGAAAGCTTCCTTCCTCTAAGGTTGTTGACTTCCATCCTACCAGAAGCTCATGGGAATTCACATCTCTCCCTTTGTTCCACAAATAAAGATCCTCAAGCATCTTTCTTATACCCCCAATGTGCAGGCGAATATGTGCATATTTATCTCATTGTGTCTCAAAAATAGGGGAGCGGGCAGAGAACTCATCTGTTCACATTCTCTCTTCCTCTGCCTGACAGAGTAGGCACTGAAACCTCCATTGCTGTTTTCTCTGCTTTGACAGACGCCTTCCGTCCAGCACTGAGGCTCCCATCAAGGCCAACCAGATGCCTCCAGAGCTTTACCCAGGACAGGGAGGAATCATCCTCTCTCTTGCTTGTGCCCCTGGGCAATTGGTCATCCAAGCCATGGGCTCTTGAACACATTCCAAGGATTCAGTTTGTTACCACCACTTGGGACTGCTGTAAAGTAGAACATTCTGGGGCCCAACTTTGTCCAATGGTCAAACTCTGTGAATTTCCCCCATAATCAAGCTGGATGGTCCAT